>CM046455.1:57503352-57961710 GCA_025506515.1 Flaveria trinervia
CTTAGAAAGAAAGATCTGAAGTCAACTTCCGAAGTACAGAAGTCCTCAAGCCTCGGAAGTATAGAAGCCTCTTCCGAAGTATAAGTGGGTTCAGAAGAACTTTTTCTTCCGAAGCTAACTTACCTTCGGAAAACACTGCTATTATCCAGTAGACATAAGTATGGCCTTCCTGACACTCCATTGCAAATCTCTGAGATACTGCATGGCATTTTCTCAAAAGCCATACAGTTGACCATACTTTAATCCACTGTTTACCTTTTATGTTAGTACAGTTGCCATCTTTAGTTGGTGACAAAAGGTAAGTCATGGACATGTCATGACTACCATATCTTAGATAATACTTTATCTAAGATACTTTAACTTTAGCATTGTAGTATATGCTTTAGTCTTAGGTTTCCAGCTGGTATCAAAGTATATCCGGCTATAGGATCTAGTATATATAGTCTCTCTTTGAAACTCATATATCATGCTTGTAAGAGTCTTGTAATATCTTGAGTTGAGAAATAATATATACAAGTGCCTTGAAAATTTATTTTTGTGTGTTCATTCACCAATTATTATATTATTATCAACTCTGGTGAAAGATTTTACTTCATCTGAATTGAGTGTGTCTATAAGTGAGTTTTGAAAATTTATTTTTGTGTGTTCATTCACCAATTATTATATTATTATCAACTCTTGTGAAAGACTTTACTTCATCTGAATTGAGTGTGTCTATAAGTGAGTTTGAGAGAAATCCAAGTGTTTTTGTGACAAACCCGATCCTGCAATTGGTATCAGAGCTTTTTAGGCTCTTGATTGTGAGATCTTACCATCCTAATCAACCTGTTTTTCACTCCTCCTTATATCTCACTCAATGTCCCTCAACAAATCTGAAGTAGAGATGGGGACGATGACCAAAGCACCCATCATCACCCCTGAAAACTTCAGGTCCTGGAGCAGAAGAATGGAGGGCTTCATCAGATATCAAGACAACAAAATGTGGCAATCCATTGTCAATGGCCCGTATAAGCCAAAAGTAGCTGGTGGAAACGGTGCCATGATCGAGAAAGCTGTTGAAGATTATTCTGATGAAGACAGGAAGAAGCTTGACATTGACAGCAACGCTATGACTGTTCTTATGACTGCAATTCCAAACTCTATCATGGTGGGGTTTGAGCACCGCAAGTCTGCCAAAAAACTATTTGATGCGCTTGCTCAAATGTACTCAAGCCCAAATGACTCCAAGAAGGACTCACTAAAGCAGCAGTTCGAGAACTTCACCCATGTTGCTGGAGAGACTCTTAGCCAGCAATATTTTAGGTACATAGATCTCATTTCTTCCCTTCAATCTGTGGGAATTGCTCATGAACTCAGAGACCTTACAAGAAGTTCATGAGTGCATTACCCAATGAGTGGACATTTTACTGTGTCTCTATCAAGAGAACAAAAAATCTAATACACTCACCATGACCGAACTCTATGGGATCCTTGATGGTTGCCGTTTGGAAATGTAAAGTAAGATGGGTCATCAGGAAAGCAGACCCTTTAGTCTTCCTGCTAGCAACGCCTTAATGGTTGCTGAAGGCTCAGAAATCTCCCGGCCACAACAATACCTGACTTACACCCAATAGCCATCTTGTTCTTCTGGCCATACATCACATTTCCTGAGACTCCAAGGTCTCAATAAGCTCAGCAAAGCTCCTTTCAGGACAGCTGTGCTTTTGTCTTAGGAAGTGGACACTCAAGTGATTATCAATACTACTTTGATGATCTAGAGTGTTTTAGCCTGGATGACGTGGAATACGTGGACATAGTCCAACAAATGGCTCTTCTAACCTACAGAGCAAAGAAGTTCTTTAAGAGAACTGGAAGGCAATTTCCCCAGAACCCAATCAATAGCAAATTTGGGTTTGACAAAACCAAGGCCAAATGTTACAACTGTAACTAACTTGGTCATTTTGCAAGGGAATGCAAGGCTCCTAAGTCCAACCCGGGAAACCCACAAGCCTCCACACATCCCTCCATACCAAAGCCCACCGGAAAGTCAACTGAAACAGTTGCAATGGCTCAAGAAGTTGACTGGAGCTTCATGGTACAGGATGTGAGTCCTGCTCAAGCACTCATGGCCAGAACAGATGAAAATAAGCTATATGAACATCTCTGTACTCCTGCCTATAGTGCTAAGGTTAAATTGTATCAGGACTACAATATGGCGATTAAATCTGATATTGAGTCTTTAAATGTTTTGAAATCTGACTTTAAAAGGGCTAAACTGACTACCAAAGAAAAATGAGGAGTTAGAGAAAACTGTGTCCCTATTAAAACATGAACACACAAATTATAAGACTCAGATAAAGGATTTAATATCCAAATTGACTGAGGCTCAAGCCCAGCTTGTCACAGCTGAGGCTCAAGCTAGGAAGTATGCTATTTCCGAACAAAACTTCCAAGCCATTCTTGCACCATCCTCTCACTCAAAACTTTATTACCAAAACAAAGGAGGGTGGGAACCAATGAAATTGCTCCACCACACTCTTATGATTCTATAAGACAACCAAGGTGTGGTACTGAAGAGCAAGAGGTTCCATCTGCTGACCCACCTTCTCATGAGTCAAAGAATGATACAACTATGGAGACCATCACAGGGAAGAACCAGGTAATTATGCTCTCCTCTACCAATGATGATCAAACCCTGACCACCAAAGCTAGAAGAAGCAGAGCTAAGGCAGCCAGAAAAACTGCCAAGAAAGTAGCTGAGTCCAAGCTAAAGATAAACCCAAAGCAAAAGGGTATATTCATCTCAGCTGGATTCCAGGTGGTTGGAAACTTTGATTCAGGAAAGGGGTGTAGTACTAGCACTCTTGTCCTACAATAGGATCAGAAGTTAAAGGGAAAAGTTGTTGACAAAGATAAAAAGAACAACAAACAATAATCTTTAAATCCCCAAAAGGTAACATTGCATGCATAATGTGTGGTTGCAAAACCACATGGCCAAAGATTGTTATTACAATCCTGCCAGCACACATTATGCAAATAATGTTAAAAGGGAGAAGTCAGGGAAGGTTTCTCATTTGGACCATATCAAATGTACAAGTGATGAAAAAGGGAAAGCTTGTTTCCGAAGCAAGGCTGCTTTCGGAAGAAAATTCTTCTCCCGAAAGGAAAAAGGCTTCGGAAGCTAAAGCTGTCAAGACTTAGAAGAACAAAAGAGTCCCCTTGAAACCATCCCAGAGAAGAAGACTGCTTCGGAAGAAAAGGTGTGAAGGCTTCTTCTGAAAAGAAAGAAGCTTCGGAAGAATGCCAAGTTACAAATGCTTCAACAAGCTCATCCTCCATGATCAACCAAGGGATGGAATGGAAGATCAAGGAAGATGTTGTAGCACAAACCTCTTCTTCACGACATCCATTGAACCCCCATGCATAAATTTTGGTTCAATTATGTCATTATTTATTATCTTTGGAAGAACCAAGACAATAAAGCTTGGGTTTCCAATCAAAACTAATCATCTCATCTTATGTGCAGGGACATCCATTTGACAAGAATAACAACATTTGGATTGTAGACAGTGGATGCTTCAGGCACATGACAGGGAACAGATCTCTTCTTCAATAATTCAACATTAGATGGAGGTCCTGTCCAGTTTGGAGGTGAGGCCAGAGGATATATTTCTGGCAGAGGGAGTATATCCAATGGTATGGTAATAGTTGACAAAGTTAACTTTGTCAAACAGCTTGAACACAATCTGTTAAGTGTTTCTCAATTCTGTGATCAAAAGCACCAAATGCTTTTCACAGAACATGAGTGCATTATCCTCAAACCAGGGATGACAATCCTCCCGGAATTGGTGCTTCTTAGATCTCCTAGGAAAGGGATATGTACAAGCTTGATATGAACAATGCTTCCCCAATGGGTGAAGTATCATGCTTTCTTTCCAAAGCTGATAGTGATGAGTCAACACTGTGGCATAAACGTCTGTGTCATGTAAATTTTAAGACAATGAATAAATTGGCTAAAAATAACTTGGTACATGGTTTGCCTAAAAAGGAGTTTTTCTGCAAAGACAACTATGTTGCATGCCTGAAAGGGAAACAACAGGACATCTCATAAATCCAAACGTGTTAACTCTATCACTACTCCATTGCACTTATTGCACATGGATCTTTTTGGTCCCACAAGTATAATGAGCATTGGAAGGAAATCATATTGCCTTGTGATAGTTGATGATTTTACAAGATTCACATGGGTATTCTTTTTAAGAACTAAAGATGAAACTGCTGAAACATAAAATCTTTTATTCTTAAATAGAAAATCAAATTGATCACAAGTTAAAACTATTAGAAGTGATCAAGGGACTGAGTTTAAGAACTTCATTCTTGACTCATTCTATAACTCAAAAGGAACTGCCAGACAATATAGTGCTCTCAGAACTCCTCAACAAAACAGTGTTGTTGAGAGGAGGAATAGGACACTTATTGAGGTTGCTCAACTATGTTAGCTGATTCAAAGCTACCTCTAACATTCTGGGCAAGGCAGTCAGCACTGCATGCTATGTGCGAACAGAGTTCTTGTAGTTAAGCCCCATGGAAAAACCCCTTATGAGCTATGGAACAAGAGGCCACCGTTCATTGGCTTTCTAAGGTCCTTGGCAGTAGGTGTACCATACTTAACACAAAGGACAATTTAGCAAAATTTGCTGAAAAGTCAGATGATGCTATCTTTGTTGGATACTCTTCTAGCTCCAAAGCTTACAGGTATACAACATTAAGAATCAACAATTTGAGGAGTCATCCATATAGTTGTTAATGAGCACACTCCTTGTGTTAGGGGAATGGACCTGATCACATCTTTGATTTAGAATTGTTTCCAAACTATTCTAAACCCTCTTGTGAGAATGTTTTTAGTTGGAATAGGTGCTTAAAATGATGCTGATGCTGCAGCTAATATCAACTGTTTGAGCTTCCCAGGCCTAGACCAAATTCTCCAAATACTGCAATACATCAAGCTTCCACTATTCACAGATCCGATAGTTTAACTATATCAAGGAATAGTGAAGCTTCAACAAGTGAGTCACCTACTGAGCCTCAAAACTCATCGGGTGATCCATTACAACACCAGGCAGAATGAGGTAGTATTTTGAAGGAAAAGAAAACTGTTAATACTGCTTCACAACCAACTATTGATGATGTTTCTCATTCATTCAATCAGTCCTCATTGAATGACTTTGAAACAACAGCTGGATAGAGTGTTCTAGTTCCTGAGCAGAATATGTCTAACCTGGATCTATCTCTGCAACTGGAAGTGATTCCTCATCTTAGGATTCACAGAACATTATAGGGAATGTCTTTGAGGGTGTGAGAACAAGAGGACAGACTCATCAAGGGAATGTTTGTTTGTACTCATGCTTTCTATCTCAGATGGAACCCAAGAAGGTAGAAGATGCCTTGAAAGACAGTAGCTGGATTGAATCGATGCAAGAAGAGTTGCTTCAATTCAAGAGACAGAAGGTATGGAACCTATGTCCGCTACCATCTGGTCAAGTACCTATAGGCACCAAATGGGTTTTCAGAAACAAGAGAGATGATAGAGGCTTGATCATAAAAAATAAGGCAAGACTTGTGGTTCAAGGATACACTCAAGAAGAAGGAATCGATTATACTGATGTATTTGCACCAGTTGCAAGACTTGAGGCAGTTAGGATCTTCTTTGCTTATGCTGCATCCAACGACTTTACAGTATACAAACTTGATGTCAAGTGTGCTTTTCTATATGGGGATATAGATAGGGAAGTCTATGTATGCCAACCTCAAGGATTTGAAGATCCACAGCACCCTAACTATGTGTGCAAATTGGATAAAGCTCTATATGGGTTGCACCAAGCACCTAGGCTGTGGTATGAGACTCTGTCTCAGTTTGTTCTAAAGAATGGGTATACTAGAGGTACCATTGACAAGACTCTCTTCATCATAAAGTCTGGAAGGACATTTTGCTCATACAAGTCTATGTTGATGACATTATATTTGGTTCCTCAAATGACCAAATGTGCAAGGACTTTGAGAGCATTATAAAGAAGAAGCTTGAGATGAGCCATGGGAAAAATGGACTTTTTCCTGGAATTCAGGTAAAGCAACTGAAGGAAGGGTTCTTCATTAATCAATCTAAATATGTCTCTGACATCTTAGAAATTTTGAGATGAAGGATTGTAAGCTTGCCAAGACACCCATACCCAGAAACCATAATCTTTGTCTGACCTTGAGGGGAAGGATACTGATCACATCAGTATAGGGCAATTATTGGTTCTTTGATGTATCTAACAGCCAGTAACCTGATATCATGTTTGCTACTTGCATTTGTGCAAGATATCAGGCTGCTCCTAAGGTGTCTCACCTAGCTGCTGTTAAGAGAATCCTCAGATACCTCAAAGGAGCACCTAAACTAGGTCTCTGGTATCCCAGAACAAGGATTTCAATCTTTATGGATACTCTGACAGTGACTATGGAGGCTGCAATATTGACAAGAATCAACATCGGAGGATGTCAATTTCTTGGTGGAAGGATCATCTCATGGCAATGCAAGAAACAATCCTGTGTCTCTACATCAACTGCTGAAGCTGAATACATTGTTGTTTAGCTACTGTGCTCAACTGCTATGGATTCAAAATCAGATGTTAGACTTTGGATTTAACTTTATGAGTACTCCTATCCATATGACAACAATAGTGCTATCTCCATTCTGAAAATCCGGTGAAGCAGTCCAAGACTAAGCACATTGACATCAGGTATCTTTCATTAGAGACATTCATGAGAAAAATCTAATCAAGTTAATCAAAGTTGATTCAAATAAACAATATGTTGATCTGTTTACCAAAGCTTTTGATGAACAAAGTTCAAGTATCTCATAACAGCTATTGGGATGATAAACATTGATTAATCTGATCTCTTTTGAAAACCTTTTAATATGTAAGACTTGTATTAACAACTTAAGCCTGTTACACAGAAATTCTCTCTGAAATTTTCTAAGTGTAAATTCCTTCCGAAGAGAAATTAACCTTCGGAAGACATTCTCATATCTTTCGAAGCAAAATTTCTCAAAGGATAACTTTCTTCTTGGAAGAATTTTTGGCCGGAAGAAGCGATTGATTATACAGATCTACTTCCGAAACTTACAAATTCTCTATTCGGAAGCAACTCTAACCTTCGGAAGCAAAGATTTGGCTTCGGAAGTAAGAATTGCCTTCGGAAGACGAGTTATCTTCGGAATGTTTTACACTCGGAAGAGAGATTTCACTGTGTAACGTAAATTTCTTGGCCCCACACTGTAAAAAGCAAAGATTTTGTTAATGATGTCGGATTATTTAACTGATTTTAACCTTACCGCCACTGTCATTTCATCCACTAAACCATCACATCACCTTATCCTTACCCCCATTACCGCCTTTCCACAATCTTTTAAATAATCTCGACTATTCACTTTCACTCTCTTACTTGCAAATTTTACTACCCTAGAAATTTCTCCTACTCAACTTTACCCAGCTCAAATCATCCCCATTCATCTTTCCAAATGGCCTTCAACCCTCAGCACAACCAAGTCGCACTTCTTGATTCTTCAAAAGATGTTGACTTCTCAGATATCGTCTCCTTTCTAACGCAATCTTCTTACTACACCGCTCTACTGTAAAACCCACAATTTATCAAACCACATGTCTAAATTTTGGGCAAATGGTCAGATTGAAACCTTAAATGGGTTCGTGTCATTCGATCACGCATCTGTGGCTAGGAGTTGGTCATTTCTAAACAGATCATCAGGGAGCATCTAGAGCTTTATGATGAGGGCGCTCCAACGGAATTCCCCAAAGCAGATTTGGACAATTCTTATCTCCAAATGGGATATGGTGGAGACGTTAGCAGGTCAACTGTCTACAAATTTAACTTCTCGTACAAATGGAAGTTCCTGCTACACGTGGTCCTTCACTGCTTGTCGAATAAATCTGGGGGATGGATCAAATCCCATATGAACTTGGGTGCCTAGTTCATGGGTTGGAGAAAAGCCTCCGCTTCAACTATTCAAGATTTATGCTGACTAACCTCATGGAAATCTTCAAAAGGACACATTCTTCATGTATCCTAGGTTTCTCCAGCACATAATCAACTGCGAGCTGGACCAGAGCAAGTTGTCTGTGCAGCTGCTCTGACTGCTCCTCAAATGAGGTCGACTATCTTCAAGACTTTGAAGAGAGTGTCCACCAACTTCACTGGAAGAGATACTGCACTTCTTCCAGGTATGATCGAGCCAACGGCTCCTGGTGACATCCATGTTAACCCCATAGGTGATGAACCCACACTAGCAACTATTCCCAATTTGCCAAATCTACCTTCTCCAACCATTACCTTTACTTATCATAGACATCCCAAACGAACCCTTGTTCAATCTTCTTTGATTGAACAAGCTCCTCATGTTCTACCCAAAAAGGCTAGAGTGGAACAAAGGGCTCCCACTCAGCCTGAGGTCCAACCATCCTTCACAATTGACCTCAATATGGTCTTGAATCTCCTCAGTCTCAGACCCATGAGCCCACAACCAAGCTGAAAGCCCTCAGGGTGAGTCTCCATACTCCCCTGAGCAGCCAAAAGGGACAGCCCTATCACAGGCTCAATGCCTTTAGATATTGATCAAAGTCCTGAGTCATTAGGTTTTACTTCCATATCCTTTACTGACCTTTTAATTGGAACTGATGAAGAGATTATGTCTCTTAAGGGCAATGAAGTTGATCCACAACACCCTCTCAAGGATCAACAGAGCCCAGAGAGACCTTTTGTCTCTAGCCCCCATCAGCAAAGCTTTACTAAGTTGAGTCCCACTGATATGGAGGGGACTCATGTAGATTCAGCTGCCACTACTAGAGGATTCTCAATGGATCCTCAGGACAGTAGTAACATCACTGAGACTGAATCTACGGCAACCATGCCCTTTGATGACTCTAAAAGAGACATCTTTGAGCAAGGGAAACCAAGATGCCCAGAAACCATATCTGGTGGTGAGGATGAACATACAAGGTATGTTACCTCATCTCCCCGTGATTCTTCACAAGAAGATGAGGGAAGAATGCAACTTACCATCCAAGACCTACTTTCTAAAGTCTCAAATCTTGAATCCAAGGTTAAGACTTTAGAGGATAGGTCTGCCACTCAGCAACTTAAGATTGAAACTCTCAAGGCCAAACTAGCTAAGAAACAGATTGAGAGGTCTGTTAGGCATGTACCAATTCAGGTCTCCTTGACCTCTCCTCTAGCTCATCAAGCTCTCAGGATGATGCTACCAAAAGGGGGAGAGTGTTTAAGAGACAAAGTCAAAGACAAGAGGAACCCAAAGTCAAGCTCTCACTTCCTTGAGATCAAAATATCCTGTGCAACAAGCTTCAATCTTCCCTGAGCCTCCTCCAGTCGTTATTCAAGTGGATCAAAGGATGCTCCAAGATCTCAATAGGTTCTTTAACAAGTTCATGTTGGAATCTTTTATAGAACAGCCAAGCCCTGATATGTCTGTGATCTACTTCGGAGCTCAAGAGCTTTAGAGGTTAAATGCACCTTCTACTACTATTGAGGAAGTTGGTCAACCTAAGGTCCAAGTGGAACCTAAGATTAACTTCGAAGGGGAACAAGGACTGATGGCCCAGCAGCTGAAACTGTTGGGACAGATAGTGCAGTTTCACAGACTTCCGAAGCACAATTCAAGCCTCGGAAGAACAGTTCAAACTTCCGAAGCTGAGATTGCTGTTGCGGAAGGACTATTCTCATTATCCGATGATCTAATAGTCACAGATGCAATCCTAGAACTCGCATCTGAGTTAATAGAGAGATTTTCTCACTCAACCTTTAGCTCCAACATCTGCATTAACTCCAGCTCCCATCTCTATTACTCAACCTGAATCTTCTATCCAAGAACCCCCAAAGTCTAGTACTTTCGAAGACATCAAGGAAGAGGAAGATGACTTCAGAAGAGCTTCAGGAGGAAGAAAGGTTGAAGAAACTCAAAAGAAAAGGTGGGCTGACAACTGAAAACTGTTAGTTGCAAGTACCAAGCAGCTGCAGCTAACCAGAAGGCAGTCACAACCGAAAAAGGGTAGAGATTATCGATAGACTTGTCAGTCTATAAGCTGCAAATGAGGATGCACTCCTGCTACCATTAGAGGAGTTAATAGAGCTGGAAAAGGCAACCTTGCTCCTAAAACAGCAAAAAGAAGAAGCTGCAAGGTTGGCCTTGGAAGAAGAAAGGGAGAGAAAGAAAAAGAAGCTGATCTACAGCTCAGAGGGAAAGGATAACTTTCCTAACCTCCAGAGGTTTCTCTCAAGAAGAATTATCTCCACATAACAATGATACGATCTTATGGCTCTTCAACAAAGAGCAAGATCAAATGGAGAAAGAGAGAAAGAGAGCTGAAAGGGAAAAGCTTTTAAGAAGAAGAAGAAGGAAGAGGAAGCAGGACTGACCACTGCCAAGAAAATAGTTGAGAAAGCCTGGATGAAAAGCTATCTCAAAGCTCATGGCTTCTCTGGCAGGCAGGTGGGTCCTATGTCAGAAAAGACTCTCCAGCGACATGTCAGTGAAATTAAAGCTGATATTCACGCGGGGAAGAGGAAGGAGATGTACAGAAGGGGACAGGGGATAACCTTCAAAGCAACCACTCAACCCAAACTCCAAACCCATCCACAACCTGAAACCATACCCTTCTCACTCCCCATCAAAACTGAACCTGTTGGACCAAAAGAACCAATGAGCCAAGATCAGAAAACCTCTAAGTCCCACATGGTATCATAACAACTGCTGAAAGCCTCATCAGCAGTTTGACAAGTGCTGAAGACTTCAACAGCTGAAGATCAAGTGCTGAAGACTCCAACAGCTGAAGAACTAAAGTGCTGAAGTACAACAGCTGAAGAACACAAGTGCTGAAGCTGAAAGACCAAAGTACTGAAGTACAACAGCTGAAGAGTTTACAAGTGCTGAAGATCAACAACTGATGTACAAAGTCTAAAGACAAAGACTGAAGACATCAGCTGATGATATCTACTGAAGTCATCAGCTGATGAAACATCTGAAGGTCAAAGTCTGAAGATCAAGTACTGAAGCGTCAGTAATTTGTCACAACTGTTGAAGAGTACTTCTTCAGTAGTTGTGATATTAGTAGTTTTATATTTCTAGTTTCAGTAGTTTTATGTTTCAGTAGTTTTGTAAAACGACTGAAGAGCTTGTTCTTCAGTCGTTGTAGTTTCAGTAGTTTTATATTTTGTACTTAACACTCTGATATGTTCTCAGTAGTTGTGAACATTTCAGTAGTTGTTAAGAGTTAGTTATTTTTGTATTGATCTGCCAGTTGTCACTTTCCGTGATAACAGCAGTGATTGTTGCACTCTATATAAGGAGTGACAACCTAATGGAATAAATGAATGATTTGATTAGAAATATTCTATATCTATAAACATTCCTTGAAATCAGAAATATATATTCTCTCCCTATAACCGTATGTGCTCTTAATGCATACAAGTATCAATTGCTTGCTACAAATTTGTCTAATTCTTGTTCGTATTCCGCTGCTTTGACTCTAATACATCAAACTTGTGATCGCTGATCCTGTCAGAACCAACCACTGAACCGTACACCCCTGAACCTACACCATCACTCCTACCAACTCCTTCACCTCAACCACCTAAACTTCCCATCCTCCAACCTAAAACTCTAGCCAGAACCCAAACACCTCAACCTACCCATCAACCATAAACCATCCCCTCAGCTTCTAAACATCTCTCCTTAGAAGAATTCAAGCAGTCAAGACAAAACTCATAAAAGTACAACTCTGAGCGATATCTCCTGTGAGGAGGATTCCATCAATTGACCGATGTTGATGGATCCTCAAGTTCCCTCACTAGAGATCAATTTCTTGATCTGCCCAGAGGAACATTGGACCAAGCTGCAAATCTCCTTGGCCTCAATTCAGACACTTTGAATGAAGAAGAATAGAAGTTAAGAGAGGCTGGTGACTCTACTGGATACCAAGAAAAATGACAGGGTGCCAAGACAACCTCTTGCACCTAGAAAGAAGATCATCCGGTGGAGGTTTGAAGATTCTTCTCACAACTTTGTTGTTGAAAAAGAGAATGGAGAGCTCAACAGGTTGAGTGCCTCATCTCTGCTACACTTAAGCAGATTTGATATTGCTGAGTTAGTAGAGAAGACATTCTCCAACCCTTCAAACTCTGATGTAGCTGCCCATATCAGAAATCATCTAGGCAGCCTTCATATGGCCGAGCTAACTGCTAGAAGCAAGGTTGAAGCAGAGTTGAAACTGAGAGAGGAGGAGGAAAGGAAGGGATTAGCAACCCAAGGCAAAGCCTTTTTACAAATGGTTGAAGGCCCTGAACTAGAATCCATAGTTAGATGGGAATATGACTATAACTCCCGTCAACTAACTCTTTTCAGGGGGCACAACAAAGGGTACATGTCATTCAGAGTGATAGATTAGATCTCCTATCCACCAATGACTTGTACAAGCTTCTCAGCACCACTTCCGGGAAGAACAAAGAGACTGACAAATATCTTTTGTCCCTAGTGTTGAAAGCTTTGAAAAGCAGGAATAAGTGAGGTTTTGGTTGCATCAGCCTAGGGGGAGTTTGTTGGATCTAGAAAGGCTAACGCAACCAAAACCAAGTCACTTAGAAGATTTTGGTACAACAAATAAAGGACTTCCAAAGCCAAATGTGGAACTTCCGAAGGAAAAAGGAAATCTTCCAAAGACAAAGTGTAAAGCTTACTTCCGAAGAAAAAAGGAGATCTTCCGAAGACAAAGTGTAAAGCTTACTTCCGAAGGAAAAGTTCCAACTTCCGAATACAAAGAACCTACTTCCGAAGTTTAAGACTTAGAAAGAAAGATCTGAAGTCAACTTCGAAGTACAGAAGTCCTCAAGCCTCGGAAGTATAGAAGCCTCTTTCGAAGTATAAGTGGGTTCGGAAGAACTTGTTCTTCCGAAGCCAACTTACCTTTGGAAACACAGCTATTATCCAGTGGACATAAGTATGGCCTTCTGACACTCCGCTGCAAATCTCTGAGATACTGCATGGTGTTTTCTCAAAAGCCATGCAGTTGACCATACTTTAATCCACTGTTTACCTTTTATGTTAGTACAGTTGCCATCTTTAGTTGGTGACAAAAGGTAAGTCATGGACATATCATGACTACCATATCTTAGATAATACTTTATCTAAGATACCTAACTTTAGCATTGTAGTATATGATTTAGTCTTAGGTTTCCAGCTGGTATCAAAGTATATTTGGCTGTAGGATCTAGTATATATAGTCTCTCTTTGTAACTCATATATCATGCTTGTAAGAGTCTTGTAATATCTTGAGTTGAGAAATAATATATACAGTGCCTTGAAAATTTATTTCTGTGTGTTCATTCACTAATTATTATATTATTATCAACTCTTGTGAAAGACTTTACTTCATCTGAATTGAGTGTGTCTATAAGTGAGTTGAGAGAAATCCAAGTGTTTCTGTGACAAACCCGATCCTGCACATATATATATATATTATATATATATTATATATATATATATATATATATATATAATATATATGTAGTATGAATGTATGTATGTATATACGTGTATATATATATATATACATATCTATATACACGTATATACATATAATATATACACATATATATATATATATATATAATATATATGCACGTATATACATATATATATATACATACATATATATATATACATATGCATATACATATGCATATATATACATATATATAACACATAAATATATATATATATATACATATACATATATATATATACATATGCATATACTATGCATATATATACATATATATACACATAAATATATATATATATATACATATACCTATACATATATATATACATGCAGGAGCGTTAGAAGGGTGCAATGCAGTTTTACAACACAACACAAGTGGAGAGTATTCAATAACACTTAGAAAATTAAATGGGGACCTAGAAAACCAGTTTCGTATGAGAGCTAAGAAACACAAGTAATAAATAGACAGAATAAGAACAGAACAACAAAAGTATTTGGTTTTTAAGGATGGTGTATATTTCTCTCTAGTTCCTTACAAGTCTTTACAAAGCAATGACAATAAGATACAAGGACCAAAGATACTTATACTACATCCTACACTCAGCCATACTTTGAAGGCCAACTGGATACATGATCTAGACAACAACAAAATCATGTAGAGTCAGATGGCAGATTGCCTTTTGACTAGTTACTATAACATGCCATAGCTCACATCCTAATATATTACAAAAGGGATAAAATTACATAAAGTAGAAAGTATAGACTCAAGACCTCAATGTACAATTACTAAAACCATGGATCTTTCACCAACTCATGTAAAGTTGGTGTCTAATCAGAGTTACAGCGGAAAGGTGGTCCAGCTTTATGGTAATAGTACATCAGATAATAGCATGCGTTTAAAAGTTTTCGAAAGAAATATGTCTTCAAGAGTTGCTTTTGGAAGACTTTGTCTTTAAAGCTTCAGAAGACTTCATGTTTGGCTTCGAAAGATATTGGTCTTTGCTTCGGAAGATTTCACACTAAGAATATTTTCTAAGGAAGAGTGTGAAACTTCCGAAGCATTCTACTTCAGTACACTTGTGCATGCATGCTGGAGAGACTTTGGATATTTTGGGTTGCATCAGCCTATCTGAAACCTTACAAACTCCCCCTAGTCTGATGCTCCCAAAACACTTGAAGACTTCAGATAAACAGTCCTCATCATGATAATGACCATCCTTTCTTCATAAGATGATCAGGATCACTCAAACTCTTATAGTGTCTTCTCATATCAAAGAGATCATGCAGAGGTAGATTGAACATGTCTTGCCATGTGTAGACATCTTCAACAACTTGATCTCTGATAACATGCCATCTTTTTGGATTTGTAGTGTATGTCCAAGACAAGATGGGTCTTCCTGATACTAGAGGAGCTACTTGAATTGGAGTGGTGTAGCTTCCTCTTGTTACACATCCTCAGGATGTTGTGACTCATCCTGAGGTTTGGAGATGGATGCCTCTTTCTTCTTCTTATTTGGCTTTGGTTTAGAAGCCATCCTTTTTCTCCTTTTTGAAATTTTTAACTGAGAAGACTGCTTGTAGCACCTTGTTGATCTTCTTTGTCTTTCATAGTTGGGTCTTCCTCTCTCATAGGTTCAGATTGAGAGGGGACAGAGCCCTGTTGTGGATCAAAAGTAAAGCTTGCTGATGCTCAACAAAAGGTTCACACTGTGTTATCTCAAATGATTTAACCTTAACCTCCACTTCTTGAGGGACCTGACTTGGTGGGGAGTGTAAGTCAACTAGTTATGCTCTTTGAATCTTCTGCTTGATCACTCTTATATGCTCATCCATAGTGGATAGAGACATGAGGCCAAGTCTCCTTCCAGAGAATCAATACAGCTTCAGGAAGCTCATTATCCTTTGTCTATCAGCAGACTTCTTCATACTCTTTTAGATGATGGCGCTTGACTTTGCAACTTCTTACCTAACCTCTTCTTTGTGATTTTTTTCCTTTTGTTACTTCAAGTTCAAGTGTGTTTGAGATACTCAAACTCAATGTGATAGGATCTCAGCATCTAGTTTGATCGATTCGATGATTTCAGCAGCGGAATAGAGTACCAACTAGCACAATTCGAGCAAGAATACCAAAGATATAGCAATGAACAGAGTTAGTTATAGAGAGAAGTTTCTGCAAAAGGAATTTCATTCAATCACACGCTTTGGCATGGCTTTCGCAAAATTACAATTTAGGTCATTCTTCCTTATATAAGGAAAGATGACATAGGCTGATGTCACTTGATAGTGACATCTAACCGTTATTTAACAAACTACTGAAACACTAAAACTACTGAAGATGTCAAGCAGCTGACATCTTCTTACAGAAGCTAAGTGTTACTTATTACAAAACTACTGATAAGAAACTACTGAAACTACAACGACTGAAGAACAAGCTCTTCAGTCGTTTTACAAAACTACTGAAAGTAAAAATATAAAACTACTGATAAACACAACTACTGAAGAAGTACTCTTCAGCTGTTGTGACAAACTACTGAAACTCCAGCACTTGGTCTTCAGACTTGAACTTCAGATGTTTCATCAGCTGATGACTTCAGTAGATGTCATCAGCTGATGTCTTCAGTCTTTGTCTTCAGACTTTGTACATCAGTTGTTGATCTTCGGCACTTGTGGACTCTTCAGCTGTTGAACTTTACTTTGGTCTTCAGCTTCAGCACTTGTATTCTTCAGCTGTGACCTTCAGTACTTTGGTCTTCAGCTTCAGCACTTGTGTTCTTCAGCTGTTGAACTCCAGCACTTTAGTCTTCAGCTGTTGAAGTCTTCAGTACTTGATCTTCAGCTGTTGAAGTCTTCAGCACTTGTCGAACTGCTGATGAAGCCTTCAGCAGTTGTTGTGATATCATGTGGGACTTAGCGGTTTTCTGATCTTGGCTCATTGGTTCTTTTGGTCCAACAAACTCCCCCTGAACCAATGCAGCCAAAACCTCTAATTGATTTATTTTCCCACTTATTGTGGCAGAATGGTTAGTCTTTTTCCTTCTTGATCAGTTGAGAAGATGACCCATATAAGCACTGGCCTGGGATGAGTCTCTGATGATTTGGTTGGCAATGTATGGATGGGAACTCTGTATTGGGGACTTGGACACTGAGTTGTTCCCCCATCCATGAGACTCACTTCCCAACTATGAGCCTATAAGATTCCCTGGTGTAGGCCTCCAAAAATACAATTTGTTCCTCCATGGTGAGCTCCTCTGCCTCACCATCAAAGAATCCTTCTGGCCCATAGTACTCAGATAGGAATTTCACCTATTTTCCATTTTTGAGTACCACTGTTGTAATCTGTCTGTAAGCAAATTCATCAGGATGATGACCTTCTAACAGCAGTGGTAACTCATCCTTTCTGATCTCATTCAGCCTCTTATACACCAGCCCCTTTTTGATCATTCTGTTCTCCAGCATCTTCTGTGGGGGCATGTTTGAGGTGTAGGCCTTTTTGAAATCTTCCAGTATTTCCCAGGGTGAGACTACAAGGGCTAAGGAGATCACTTCATCTACAATCTTTTTCACTTGCCCATTGTATCTCTAAGGGATATTTTTCTTTTGTATTCTGTGAGCCCCCTAGGATCAGGCCAAATTCTTACTCTTTCTTTCACATACTGAAAAGTATGTCTAAGAGTATAAATCCTCTGAGCTTGTTTTTTCATATAATGATGGAGGAAGTGGCTGCATATGCTTTATCTACTCTCCTCAATAACTCTTCATCGTGCAATCTGTGTTGTTCTTCTTCTTCCAATTTCACTTTGATTGCATCTCTTTGTTGCTCAGGAGTTATTGCAAGAGAGAGATCTTTGGCCTTAGGCAACTGCAGAATAGCTGAGATCGGCAGCCTATCTTCTTCATCATCATTTTCTTCTTCTCCACAAGCCTCAACACCCTTCTCTTCTTCTGCTTAGGTGCATCATCGGCTGTGTTGGTTTTGAGGGTAAGGGAGTTGGTTTTGTGGGTTGTGGTTGTGGTTGTTTTGGAGAGGGAATGTTGACAGGCTGAGTTAGCATTTTGAGGTGAGTGTGGCTTTTGAGTGTTTGGCTAGCTCAGTCCTGCTCCCTGCTCCTGCTTCATTCAAAGCTTCTATTACTAACCCTTAGTATATGCCTCACACGAACAGATCTTGGAGGTTATGCCCAGATGCTGTCCCTGGTCCATGATTTTATTTCGATCAATGATCTCCCAAGGTATTTGCTGATAAATCTGATCATGATCTCAAGTCCTCTCTATCCATAGTGTTGTAGCTGGCCCATCTTTGTTGGATCTCTTCGATCTCTAATCTTCTTATTTCAGAATCCAGCTTTTCAGTGTTGAAACCTTGCCTAAACAACTGATCAATGATATTGTCCATTGATCTGCTGTGTTCAGCATCAGCCTCTTTAACCATTTCATTCAAGTTTTTCTCTTTTTCAGCATTTTTCTTTTTCTTATATGTGACATGAAAGTCCTTTTGACTTACATGTACTTTCTCCTTTTCAGCTCCCTTCTCATTCTCATTCTCCTTCTCTTTCTCGGTCTCATACACACAGTCCTTCTCTATTTCCACTTCTTTGTCCTTCTCTTTCTCTTTCTCCTTCTCCATCCTCTTTCTTTTAGCTTTCACTGCTGAACTCCCCCCTTTTAGGTGCATTGGTTGCAAGGGATTGAGTAGCAGAAAGTTGTTGGCTCAGTACATCCTCCACCAGGGGTTGTAAGATAGAAGAAAGTCTCTCATCAATAGTTTTAATAACAAATTCGGTTAGCTGCGGTGTGATGAGAGATAGGGGATTTTAAGGGATAGCATCCATTTGCTCAGGGGGGTTTTGGTCCTGAGAAATGGTGCCAGAAACAGAGGCAGGTGGCTGAGAATTTTGTAGTCGCTGTGTGTTAAGGGACCTTCAGAGGAAGGTGTCATCTGTTGGGTTGATGTGGTGGCAGATGGTCTTTCTCCTTGAGAAAGTTGGTCAAGTAGTTTTTGCAGCCTACTGACTTCCTCCTCTAGGATTGTTCTGGGCAAGAACATCCTAAAATAAACCCAGGTCATCATCAGCAGATGCTGAATCACCTGACCTCCTGCTTGTAGCAGGATGTACATGCACTGGGGGTAGACCAGTTGTAGCATGTGCCCCTTTGTCTTGGAACTGGGGACTTCCAGCCTCAGGACTTTGTCCTTCATCAGCTGTTGCCTCTGGTGAGGTCTTAGTTATGTTACCAACCTCAGTCTGATCATATGCTGATTCAGAAGAGGTGGCAGCCTCACCAGATGTTCTGATCTCCATATCCACACCAGGAGATAGAACATTTAACCCCGGTGCTGTGGGTTGTCAGAAGCATGTGTATCCTCTTCCTCAATTCTGTTGTTCTCCCCTTTGTTGGTGGTTGTAGGGGAGGAGGAGAGGCATGCAGCTGAGTCAGCACATTAGCAATTATAATGGTTGGACTTTGG
The DNA here is from genome assembly GCA_025506515.1 of Flaveria trinervia. Taxonomy (NCBI): domain Eukaryota; kingdom Viridiplantae; phylum Streptophyta; class Magnoliopsida; order Asterales; family Asteraceae; genus Flaveria; species Flaveria trinervia. Next base: position 57,522,427 of record CM046455.1, read on the forward strand.
GGCATTTGCATGGGGAGAGGGGATAGAAGCTGATTGCATCCGGCGAGAGGGATGCTCTTCAATGATAACCTCCTCAAGTGAGAGAGGTCTCAGTAATGTGGTTTCCCCTGAAGTGGTTGCAACAGGATCCTTTTGAGAGGATACCTGTGCGGCTGTTGCTGGTTGAGTCTTTAACACTACTGGAGGTTTGAACCGTAGGTTTATCCTGTTTGGGTGGTACAGGAGCATCATCAGGGGACTCATCTCCCTGATTAGCTTGTTTTGGTTTGGATTTTGGCTTGGTGGGGACTTTGGATCTGGCAATTGAAGCTGTGGGTTCCCTTTGCTTGGGTTTGAGCAAACGGGTAGCTTCTTTGAGAGATTTGTCGGAGTTATGCCTGGAGTATACCTCAGCTAGAACAGCTGGTGCAGGGACTCCAAGGCCAACAAGGCCACCAGTTTGTAATTCATTTAAAATTATGGCCATCAAAAACCTGGGATATAATATCCATCTATTTCCCACAGGTTTCTGTACCAGATCTTTGATTTCTAGAAACACAATTTGTGAAAAATTTAAAGGTTGGTGTTCTAGAATTGAATATAATACCTGCTGCCACCGGGAAGACGTTTGATCCCATGAGGATGTCTTCGAGGCTAAGCAAACATTCACCATATGAAATATTAATCGTTCAGCATCAGGGAAGTTCTTCTTCAGTATGGTAGCAACTCTAAGATTTCCGTCGTACCCATTGTTGATGAAGGACATATCAGTTGTGCCCTTCGGGTACTCAGTCACACAAGCAGCATCTTGTAAATTTAGCACTCTACGAATGCTTTCAGGTGTAACCTCTACTTGTTTTTGGTTAACCAATGACCTAACAGAGATTTGGCCGATAGGCACATCAGTGTGAACGTAGGCATTGGACCAAAACTGACTGAGTGACTCTGGGTAGATGGTCGGGTTAAGAGCAGAGCTATATTATATTGAGAATCAGCCATTAGGTCTATGGCGTGATCAAACTTTGTCCAGAAGGCCGATTTCGTGAGGTAGGCGACGCAGTTATGTCGGGGTTTTAGACTCATGGTTGCCATTTTGAAAGTATGAAGGTCAGAAGAACGGCTAATGGAACGTTTGAGAAGAAGACAGGTATTTATACGGTGGGTATAGGAAAAGGCTGAAAGAAAACTACTGAAGGTTTTGGTGTGGTCATCAGCTGTTTGAAACTACTGATGACTTGGTATTAACCTTCAGAGGTTTAAAACGACTGAGTGGTGGTGTTGTCATCAGTTGTTATAAAACAACTGAAGACTTGGTTTGACCATCAGACGTTGAAATAGCTGAAGTCTTGGTGTTAACCATCAGTAGTTATGAAACTACTGAAGGTCGTGGTTTTGACTTCATATGATGTAAACAACTGAGGACTTGGTGTTTGTCATCAGTAGTTGTGAAACTACTGAAGACAGTGGTTTTGCCATCAGTTGTTGTAAACAACTGAAGACTTGGTATTAGTTATCAGTAGTTGTGAAACTACTGAAGACTGTGGTCTTGCTTCAGTTGTTTAGAAACAGCAGTTGTAGAAACAACTGAAGAGAAATTACTCATCAGCTGTTTTCATCAATTCTTAGCTTTTCAGTTGTTTCATACTGTCCTCAACACTTACTCATCAGACTTTTCATCTGCTTTTCAGGTGTTTCATAGGACGTCAGTACTTATCTGTTTTTACTGATTTCAGTAGTTGTAACGACATCAGTAGTTGTAACTACATCAGTAGTTTAGAACAGATAAAGTACTTCAGTACTTGTGAGGCATTTAGCCTTCAGTAGTTATAAAACTACAGAGGGTAAAAAACTCATGAGTACTTATATGTGACATGGTTACCAATGATCAACAGTACTTATTACTGAGATCATCAGTAGTTGTCACTTATTCTAGCTGCAGCATACCAAGCCTTAACACCAGGTTGTGGAAAGTTGAACTATCCAAGGCTTAGTAAAAATGTCTGCAAGCTCATCAGCACTAGGCACAAACATAGGATTAGTTAGACCCTTTTCAAAACAATCTCTTATAAAATGATGTCTAATTTCTATATGTTTGGTCCTAGAGTGCTGGACTGGATTTTTGACAATGCAAAGAGCTGAAGCACTATCCATTAATAACGAAGTCTTAGTCTCTGTAATGCCATAATCCAAAAGTTGATTCTGAAGCCAGAGTACTTGGGATGTACAACTTGCAGCAGCAATGTACTCACTTCAGCAGTAGATGTAGCAACAGATGTTTGTTTCTTACTCTGCCAAGAAATCAAACAGTTGCCTAGGAATTGACATCCACCAGAAGTTGATTTCCTGGTCAACTTCACCCTGCATAGTCACTATCAGAGAAAGCAACTAATTTGCAAGAGTGCCCAGTGGAATACCATAAACCTAGAGATTGTGTACCTTGCAAATATCTAAAGATCCTCTTGACTGCAATCAGATGAGACTCTTTAGGTGCAGCCTGAAATCTAGCACAAACACATGTAGCAAACATAATATCTGGTCTAGAAGCTGTTAAATACATCAAGGACCCAATCATACATCTGTAAAGCATTTCATCAACAGCTTTACCTTTCTGATCAACATCCAATTGTGTGGTGTTGCACATGGGAGTAGAACAGGGCTTACAGTTTTGTAAAGCAAACTTATTTAAAAGATCTTTTGTATATTTAGACTGATGAATGAAAATTCCATCAGCTTTTTGTTTGATTTGCAAGCCTAGAAAGAACTGTAATTCTCCCATTTCACTCATTTCAACCTTCCTTTGCATTAATTTTGTAAAATCATCACACAACTGGGGATCAGAGGATGCAAATATAATATCATCAACATAAATTGAACAAGTAGCTTATGCCGGTCCACCTTCTTAATAAATAAGTTTTATCTATGGAGCCTCTAGTGAAATTATTTTGCAGAAGAAAGTTAGATAATGTCTCATACAGGCTCTAGGAGCTTGTTTCAACCCATAAAGAGCCTTATCAAGCTTGTATACCCATTCTGGGTGTTTATTATCCTCAAAACCTGGTGGTTGACACACATAAACTTCTTCTTTTATTGTACCATATAAAAATGCACTTTTAACATCCATTGAAAAACTTTAAGATTGTGGAGTGCAGCATAGGCTAAGAACAATCTAATTGCCTCTAGTCTGGCTACAGGGGCAAAGGTTTCATCATAATCAATACCTTCTTCTTGTGCAAACCCCTGAACAACCAGTCTGGCCTTGTTCTTAACAATAAGCCCATTTTCATCTGTTTTATTCCTAAACACCCATTTAGTGCCTATTGCACACTTACCTGGGGGAAGAGGAACAAGCTCCCACACTTGCTGCTTTTTGAACTGAAGAAGCTCAAGCTGCATTGCTTCAACCTAGCCATTGTCTCTAAGTGCAACATGAGAATTCTTTGGCTCTAGCTGACTGATGAAGAGAGCATAGAAGCAGAAATTGGACAATTGACTTCTGGTTGAAAACCAGCATTGATATCACCAATGATTTGAGACATTGGGTGATTCTTCAGCTCGTGATAAACAATGAGATCAGTGCAAGTGTTTGTAGAACCTTCAGCAGCAACAGATGTTGATGTAGACTCTTGAAACCATGTAGATGGTGGCAACTCAAATGAAGTTGAAGATGCAAAAATCTCATCAGCACTTGTTGTGGATGAAGCTACTGAAGCTACAGGAGCATCAGTTTAGAGGACACAGGCAGTTGGTCACTAAACCTGAAGAGGTGAGTACTGCTATCATCATCATCAGCAGCACCAGCAGTATCACCAGGTGGTGAACTGTTGACAGGAGCAACAGCAGGAGTTTGATAAGGACATATTGCAGTATGTCCAAATCAAATAGCTCCACAGGGCTTTGTGGAATCTTGTCCTTTAGAGATTCATTAAACTTAACATGTAGAGTCTCTTCAACCATCTTTGTTCTACAATTGAAGACTCTGTATGCTTTGCAAGTTGATGATAACCAACAAAGTACCCTGCATCCACCTTAGGATCAAATTTTTGGAGTTGATCCGTGTGTTGAGAATGAAACAAAGACACCCAAAAGCTCTGAAAAATGAAATTAGAGGGGCCAAATGATGAAGAACTTCATATGGAGTCTTCATCAACCTCTGATTTACTAGAACTCTATTCTGTACATAGCAAGCTGTATTGACAGCTTCAGCCCAAAAAGTCATTGGGAGTCCAGAATCAGCCAACATGGACCTTGCAGCTTCAATAAGGGTCATGTTCTTTCTCTCCACTACTCCATTTTGTTCAGGAGTTCTTGGAATGCTAAACTGCCTCTTGATTCCCTTTGAGAGGTAGAACTCATCAAGTGTATTGTTTCTGAATTCTGTTCCATTATCACTTCTAATACACTTGACTGAGAGGGAATACTGCTTCTCAACATACAACACAAATTTGATAATCTTCTGAGCTGCCTCATCCTTTGAATGCAAGAAGAAAGTCCATACAAATCTGGAGTAATCATCCACAATTACCAGACAGTATTTCTTCTTAGCCATACTCATCACTCTCATAGGACCAAAGAGATCCATGTGAAGAAGCTGTAAGCAGGCAGTGGACTTAGGTTCTTCTATGGAGGGAAATGAAGCTTTGTGTTGTTTCCTTTTAAACAAGCAGTGCAGTTATCTTCACATTTGAACTCCTTACAAGCAGTGCAGTATCTTCACATTTGAACTCCTTCATAGGCAGTCCCTTACTAAACCATGGTTTATTAGCTGATTTATGTTTTTGAGATTAACATGACCCAGCCTTCTAGCCATAGAGTAGATTCTTGAGGGGAAGCCTTGGAAAATAGGCAAGGATGGCCTTTGAGATCTATTTTCTTGGAAAGATCTAAGGCATACACTTTTCCTGTCCTGTTGGCCTTCAGGAGAGTGTATTCATCCAACACCTTATCAATCAACCTTAGAACTTTGGATGACAGAATCCGACAGTTCTGACTGGTGAAAAGAGCAACATGGCCTTTGTCACACATTTGACTGACACTCAAGAGGTTGTACTTGAGATTTTCCACATGGTTAACATCATCAAACTTTATTTCCCCATTGGAAACAAAGCCTTTGCCGATGATGTAACCCTTTGCATCATTGCCAAATGACACAAACCCCTTCCTTCCTTGAGAGTAGTCATTAAGAAGTGATCTGTTTCCTGTCATATGCATGGATCCTCCACTGTCTACATACCAGATGCCTCTGTGGCATGTTGAAGAACCCTGCAAAACACAAAAAATTAGTTAGATTTTGAGACCCAAACCTTTTTGGTTTTGGGCCTGTTCTCATCAACAGATGGTAAACTAACAGGTTTGTTGGAAACAACAGTCTGAGAGGAAGAAGATGGTGAAGAAGAGAAATCCTTTGGCTTGGACCTCCTTTTCTGTGGTTTCAACATAGGAACATCTAATTGGTTAACTCTTCCCAATAGATGTTGAACCATCATAACCAGCTGTGTCTGATTTTGTGATAAAGCTTTCAGCTCTCCAGACACATTGGCATTGGAGTTTGATAAGTTCCTATGTTGCACCTTCTTCTTTTGAGCAATCTCAGCTGTTACCTGTTTAACCCCTTCCTTTTTGGATTTCTTTTTGGACTTAAGGGTTACAGGATTTGATGTTGCTGGTACAAATGTGGCTTCAAACTCAGTTTTCATTTTAACCATTTTCTCTTTAGTTTCCTCTTTATGTTTGAGTTTGGATCCTCTTTTGTACCAACAATCATCTGTAAGATGATTGAACAAACCACATATTTCACATGGTTTCTTCTTCATCTTATGTTGATCATCAACTAAAGAGAATGAAACTACTGAAGACTTGTTCTTCAGCACTTTGGAAGCACTATTTGCTTTCTTGACTTCCTCTTTAGTAGTCTTCAAACCCTTTCTACTGACAGTTTTCTTCTCTTCAGTGCTGACAATAGTTGGAGTTTGAACTTCAGGTGTTAAATCTTGCTCTCCAGTCCTTTCAGGACTTCCAGAAATAACTCCTGAGTTGATCAACTCTTTGATCATGTGAGTATCAGTATTTGAACCATCAAGATCAGCTGATAGGTTCAACGAGGGAATAATATTAACTTCAACTTCTGAAGGTGCTCTATCAGAAAGTGAATCACATGATGAGGTGGATTGGTTATTGCTTTCTCCATCAGATTTCACTTCTACTCTTGAAGCAAAATCTGTAGGAGGAGCAGTGTGATTATAACCAATGCCAAACTTCACATTGGAAGCTGATTGCTTACTAAGAAGCATTTCAAAACCTTTGCATGATTGTACCCATCGATCACACTCTACCTAGGTGACTGCAAGGGTTTCTTTGAGGTCTCTGTACTTCTCTAGAAGTATCTCTTCCCTAGCCTTATCATCAGTGATTTGGCATTTAAGTTTGTAAATCTCATCATTCTTATCATTAATCACAGACTCAAATTCAGCTTTGCTTTTGGAATTGTTTTTTCTAGCTCAATGTTCTTGTTAATTAAAGCTACATTTGCTTCTCTAATAGATGCAAATGCGGCTATGCATGTTTCAGAACATAGTTTGGCTTTTGCCTCAGAGGATACCTGTGATACCTGTGGTGTAGAGGCATTAGAGGATGAAGTATCAGCTGACTCCAAAGCCATAAGAGCTAGATTTCCAAAAGGACTGTCACCACCATGTTGACCAGCACCAGAGAACAGTTGTTCATGACCAGACAAATCATCTGGTAAACTGCTCCAGTCAACAACTCCTGGGGTGAAAAAGCTTGTTGTTGAGGTTAAGTTTGTTGATGAGATTGGGAAGGTTGAGGTTCAAGTAATGCATGTGGTTGTTGTGCAATTGGAGCTTGAACCGGATTTGGTTGAGGCAAGTAATAGCAGGGTAAAGGATATGACATTGGACCCTGGGGGACAAAGTATGCAGGAGATACAGGGTGTGATTGGAACGTAGGACAAAGTATGCAGGAGCTTGAACCGAATGTAAGAAGTTTCCCATGAAGTTGGGTGAGAGATAGACTATCCAGATTTGCACTGGAACGTAGGACGATTGTATATGTGTCCCATCTCTCAGGCAGTGATCTGAGGAATCTGTGGTTCATTTGGCTTTTGGTATATTCATGTTTAACCATTTTCAACTCAGAGATTAAACATGAAAACCGCTCAAACTGCTGAGTCAGAGTCTCACCCTTCTATGAGCAAAAGTCTCATACTGTTGGGCGAGGATTTCCCTGTTGTTTGCTAAGACCTCATCTGTGCCACCAAATTGTTCTTTCAGTGCATTCCAAAGGTCATGAGCAGTTTCATGATGCATAAGCCCGGAATAGATTTCATTAGGCAGTGCCATGGCCAGAATTCCATGGGCTTTAGCATCAATCTCAAACAACTTCTTGTCCTCATCAGAGTATTGTTCCTTCTTCTTCGGAATCAACTGATTTGTTTCCGGATGATTCACCATTGGCTTATGTGGTCCATGTACCATGGATGTCCAACAACCTGAACTATTGACAGACAGGTGATGGAGCATTCTTCGTTGCCAAATGTTATACTCATTCCTAACCAGCATCGGAGGCTTGGTTGAGGAACCAGTATTTGTGGATCATTAGAAGGTGTAGTCATTTTCGAAAATTCAGACAAATTCAAGATAAGCAAAACAAATTTAGCTCAAAACCACTAAGAACCTCAATTAAAATAGCCAAAAGCGACAGAACTTCAATCTCTATAATAGATTCGTGTGAATTTGCTAGTTCGATCAAACTTAGAGCAAATGAGCAGTTCCAATGATCAATTGTTAGATCGATCAATGATTAACCAGCTCTGATACCATTTGATAGGATCTCAACATCTAGTTTGATCGATTCGAATGATTTCAGCAGCAGAATAGAGTACCAACTAGCACAATTCGAGCAAGAATACCAAAGATATAGCAATGAACAGAGTTAGTTATAGAGAGAGAAAGTTTCTGCAAAAGGAATATTTTATTCAATCACACGCTTTGGCATGGCTTTCGCAAAATTACAATTTAGGTCATTCTTCCTTATATAAGGAAAGATGACGTAGGCTGATGTTACTTGATAGTGACATCTAACCGTTATTTAACAAACTACTGAAACACTAAAACTACTGAAGATGTCAAGCAGCTGACATCTTCTTACAAGAAGCTAAGTGTTTACTTATTACAAAACTACTGATAAGAAACTACTGAAACTACAACGACTGAAGAACAAGCTCTTTAGTCGTTTTACAAAACTACTGAAAGTAAAAATATAAAACTACTGATAAACACAACTACTGAAGAAGTACTCTTCAGCTGTTGTGACAAACTACTGAAACTCCAGCACTTGGTCTTCAGACTTGAACTTCACACGTTTCATCAGCTGATGACTTCAGTAGATGTCATCAGCTGATGTCTTCAGTCTTTGTCTTCAGACTTTGTACATCAGTTGTTGATCTTCAGTACTTGTGGACTCTTCAGCTGTTGAACTTTAGTACTTTGGTCTTTAGCTTCAGCACTTGTATTCTTCAGCTGTTGACCTTCAGTACTTTGGTCTTCAGCTTCAGCACTTGTGTTCTTCAGCTGTTGAACTTCAGCACTTTAGTCTTCAGCTGTTGAAGTCTTCAGTACTTGATCTTCAGTTGTTGAATTCTTCAGCACTTGTCGAACTGCTGATGAAGCCTTCAGCAGTTGTTGTGATATCATGTGGGACTTAGAGGTTTTCTGATCTCGGCTCATTGGTTCTTTTGGTCCAACACAATGTATTCAAGGGATAAGGGAAGAAGTACATCTGCCTGATAGAGGCCTATGGCACTCACATAGTTGATCATTTTGATCCTATTAATTTCTTTGTCTACCTAAGGTTTTTGTGGAGCCACATCCTCTTGTACAGGACTTTCTTGAACTGGGGAGAGGGTAGGCACATGCTTGTAGAGTCTTTTCTATCTTCTCTCTTCTTGGATTTGAAGAAGTAATCTTGCATTCTCTGCCTCCTTTCTTTCCTTTGATAATTCCATGTCAGTCAGTTCATTTAATTCATGTAAGGGGAGGGAGATGATATTATCAATATCATAGCTCCTGGTCTGCAAGTAGCTTATCCTAACTCCCCTCAACTCATCATCTTAAGTGTTTGGCCTGGGGACAGTCCTGATAGCAGTTTCCGTGAATCTTGCAGACCCAATGGAGGAACTTTCTCCCCTTAGCTTCCTCTTCCTCTCTCTCTCCTCCTCTTTAATCTCCTCAGAAGTCATTTTCATTTCCTTTTGTCACTTATAGACCTTTATGATTCAGGGTGGAGAGAGCATTGGCCTTTATTGCTTGGTGTATCTTCCAAGCTCTGGCCAAATAGAGGTTATGATGCACCTTCACTAGCAGGTGCTTCACTAAGGGAATGAATTGTTGAAGTAGTTGTGGATGTGACAGGGCTCTCAGGCTCTACCACTAGGCCTTCAAGTCAAGGTTTCCCCTTCGAAGCTAATCTTAGGGTCTGTCTCAACATCCAGTTGCCTTTGTCTCCTTCAAAGTCTGAGCTCTTTAGTAATTCTGTCTTGTATCCTTTTAGCTAGCCTGTCAGCTTGTCTAGATTGGCTTGGGTTGACAAGTGGCATGCTTATCAGGTCAAGACCTTCATAGTAGTTCAAGGTCTGAAAGTTAAAGACTTCTTGCTGCCTTTGAACTCTTTAAAGAATAAGGGGTCTTTTGTTGGCATCATACATCCACCTTATGATGTAGTTGGAATTCCTTACGATGGAGATGACATAGCCCTTGGTATCCCTTGCTCAAAAAGACTCTGAATGAAGGAGCTTATAGAGTCCACATCAATGTGAACTTGACGAAGTTGTTGAGTATGGACAATTGCAAGTGAGGATGGTGAGTCCTCAATATCCATACTATGTGAGGAACTCTCAGGTTCTGTGTCTATGATGACTTTCTCCTTCTTTTTGGTAGCATCACCCACTTGCATAGGTGAGCTAGAGGTTAGATCAACAACATTCACAGGTTCTTGTGTTCCTAGTTGAGCTCTTCTTAAAGGTCTCCTAGCTAGTTTTTCCTTAATATATCTCAAGTTGCTGATCATTGACCCTATTTTGTAGGGTAGTCACCTAAGATTCAAGGTGACTAACCTTGGAGACTAGATATGTGCCTGTTTCTAACAGATTTTTCACCTTTAGTCTCAAATTCCCCTCATCTTCATCAGAAAAAACATTGCGGGATGAGAGAATTGGACCAAAGTCATCTCTCTCACCACCAACCTAGAGTTCTTGGCTGCTGGTTTACCTCTACTTAATGACAGCTTCAGTTGAAGTGTCAATAAGCTGAGTTGCCATGGTTGAGGTCTAAATGATGTAAACACTTGCTGAAGTGAGAGCCTCTTCCATATGGATATCCTGAATAGGTTCAAAAGTAACCACCTTAGTGATAGGTGACTGATGTGGGCTAGACATAGGTGATTTAGGAGCACTCATCTTTCTTTGAGTAAGGGAGGAATAGAGAGACTCATGATACTCATTGAAACCTAAGTATTCATCAGTATAGAAGTCAAGGTTGGAGATTGGTTGGTTTAAGTCCAAACGTTAGGGATGGTAGTTGTCCCCTAAAGGTTGTTCATCTGAGTGTAGAGACTCAGAATGAAGGCTTAAGGCTGTTAGGCTTGTGAGCTCATCAATCTGAGCATGAGGAACCTTAGGACTAATACTAGAAGGGATGGGAGTGGTTGCTCCTCAGGAGAAGTAGGAACTCTAGATTCCACTTCTTCTTGTGTAGGTAGTGATATGGGGGTCTGCACAGGATGAATAGCTTGTGCAGGGGTTCTTTGTATCTTTTTTGGTAAATGAGTGTGATTTGTGGCTATTTTGGTGGTTGAGATGTACAAGGTGTGGGTTCAACACTAGCTTGTGTTGCCAGGTTGTCACCTTGAGCAATGAGCTCTAACATTATTGGGACCAGGGTTGTTTCTACCCTAGAGAAGCCAATAGTTGGCTTCTTTAAGATTTTAAAGATGTTGGGCTTCATTTGTCCCAATTTAAGAATATTATCTATTTCCCTCAACTGTGAGCCCAGTTCACAGTTGAGAATATGTTGAACATATCTAGGAATCATATAATATTCTAAGGAGTCTAAGTTAGCAAGCAGATGTATAGACAATTGAGCATACCTAAACTTGACCCTCTAAACCATCCTATGCACTATGAAGGAGAGATCTTTAGGAATCTAATCCCAACCCCCATGCTTGTTGGGTAAGCTGTGGATGACCACATGAAGTAAATACTTCCACTGACATTAGACCTTCCCTTTCCTGAAGGTCTTTACAGAGAAATCCCATTCATAGCCCATCCGATGAAAGGATTGGTTAACAACTTCTTTAGGAAAGGACAATTCACCTTCCTCATCATCCAGAAGATGAGTGTTTATGATGGCTGGAGTGATGAAGATTGTCCTTTCCTGCACTGTAGCAGACTGCCAGATCGTTGAAGGGTTATAGTTACAACATAACAACATAAAGAGGAGATTAACTAAACTTTAATCAAACAGTAAACTGGATTAACCAAGATAAGATACTAAGAACACAAGTAATGCAAGAGACAGAACACAAAGAACACAAGTATTTGGTTTTCAAGAATGCAGTATATTGCCTTCTCTATGTTCTATTACAAGTGTTACAAAAGCATATTAGAAAGATACAAGAACATGAGATACTTATACTACATCCTACAGCCGGCTATACTTTGAAAGCCAGCTGGATACAATTAACTAGACACAAACAAAATCAATTGTAGAGTCAAAAGGCATATTGCCTTTTGACTTGTGACTATGACATGCCATAGCTCACATCCTTATCTATTACAAAAAGGAAAAAGTACATAAAGTACAAAGTTACAGACTCAAGACCTCAATGTACAGTTACCAAAAGCATGGACCTTTTCACCAACTCATGTAAGTTGGTGACATGCAGAGGTGCAGCAGAAAGGTGTCCAGCTTTATGGAACAGTACATCAGATAAAGCATGTTACTAAAAGTCTTCGGAAGAAATCTGTATTCATAAGTTGAAGCTTCGGAAGACTTTGTCTCTGAGGCTTCGGAAGACTTTATGTTTGGCTTCGGAAGATATTGGTCTTGGCTTTGGAAGATTTCACACTTAGAGTGATTTTTTGTTTCATGTGTGAAACTTCCTAAGCATCTTCTTTAATGCACTTGTGCAGCATGCAGGAAAGACTTGAGATGTTTAGGTTGCATCAGCCTCTTCATTAATCTCTACAAACTCCCCCTAGGCTGATGCTGCCAAAACACTTTGAAAACTTCAGATATTAACAGTCCTCATTAGGATGATCACCCTTCCTTTCTTCATAAGATGATCAAGATCCTTCAAGCTGTCAAAGTGTCTTCTCATGTCAATGAGCTCATGCAGAGGCAACTGAAACATATCTTGCCATGTATAAATGTCTTTAATGCCTTGATCTCTAATAACATGCCATCTTTCTGGATTTGTGGTGTATGTACAAGACAAGATGGGTCTTCCTATTGCTAGAGGAGCTATTAGAATTGGAGTTGGTGTAGCTTCCTCTAGCTGCACATCCTCAGGCTGTTCTGATTCATCTTGAGGTTTTAAAGAGGGTGCAGGATTTTTCTTCTTAGGCTTTGGTCTAGAAGCCATCCTCTTCATTCTCTTTCCAAATTTTAACTGAGAAGACTGGCCTGTAGTACCAGATTGATCTTTGTTGTCTCTCTCAGTTGGGACTTCCTCTCTCTCAGGTTCAAATGGAGAGGGAGGTTGACCCTGCTGTGGATTAGAAGATGAAGCTTGCTGAGCATTAGCAGGAGGTCCGGGTTGTGTTTTCTCTGGTTGTTCAACCTTAACCTCCACTTCAGGTGGAGCCTGACTTGGAGTGGAGTGTAAGTCAATGAGCTCTCCACTCTTAATCTTCTGCTTGATTACCCTGATATGCTCATCCATAGTGGATAGAGACATGGGTCCAAGTCTCCTTCCGGAGACTCCATACAGCTTCAAGAAGCTCATCATCCTCTGCCTGTCAGCAGACTTCTTCATGCTCTTTTGGATGATGTCTCTTGACTTTGCAGCTTCTTCCCTTAGCTTCCTCTTTGTTGTCTTTCTTTCCTTGACTAACTCAAGCTCAAGTTGTTTTAAGTACTCAAACTCAATATAGTCATAAGGCAAGGGAAGGAATGCATCTGCCTGATAGAAGCCTGTGGCACTCAGGTAGTTAATCATCTTGATTCTGTCTTCTTCTTTATCTACCTGAGGTTCTTGTTGAACCACATCCTCTTGTTCAGGACTTTCTTGAACTAGGGAGAGGGTAGGCATGCCTTTGTATAGTCTTTTCTTCTTATCTCTTTTTTGACTTGTACTAGGAGTTCTGCATCTTCTGCCTCCTTCTTCTCTCTTGACCTTTCCAGGTCAACCAGTTCATTCAACTCATCCAAGGGAAGAGAAATGACACTATCTATGTCATAGTTCCTAGTCTGCAGATAGTTAATCCTGACTGCCCTTAACTCATCATTCTGAGGATTTGGTTTGGGGGCAGCCCTGATTGCAGACTCTATGAGTCTTGAAGACTCAGCAGAGGAACTTTCTCCCCTTAGCCTTCTTTTCCTCTCTCTCTCTCTCCTCCTCCTCAATCTCCTCAGATGTCATCTTTCTTTTCCCTTTGTCACTCACAGACCTTTGTGACTCAAGGTGGAGAGAGCTTTGGCTTTCATTGCTTGTTGCAGCATCTGAGCTCAGGCCAGAGAGAGGTTGAGAAGCACTTTCAACAGCAGGTGACTCAGAAGGAATATGGATCTCTGCAGCAGTTGGAGATGATGAGACAGGGATCTCAGGTTCTGTCACTAGGCCTTCAGTCAAGGTTTCCCCTATGAAGCTAATCTTAGGGTCTGCCTCAACATCCAGTTGACCGATGAAATTGCATGATTGCCTAAGTCTTCTTCTTAGGCTGAACTCTGTAGTGATCCTGTCTTGGATTCTTTTAGCCAGTCTGTCAGCTTGTCTTGATTGGCTTGGGTTGACAAGTGGCATGTTGACTAGATCCAGACCTTCATAGTAGTCCAAGGTCTGAAAATTGAAGATTTCTTGCTATCCTTGAACTCTTATGATGATTAGGGCCTTCCTGTTGTTGTCATACCTCCACCCAATGATGTGATTAGAAGATTGTGAAGGTGACATAGCCCTTGGTATCCCATCCTCAAACAGACTTTGTATGAAGGAGTCTGTGTAGTCCACATCAATGTGAACTAGAGGAGGTTGCTGGAATGCATAATTGCAAGTGAGGATGGTGAGTCCTCAATGTCCATTCTCTCTGAAGAACTCCCAGGTTCTGTGATTGTTATGACTTTCTCCCCTTTTTGGTAGCATCACACACTTGCATAGGTGAGCTGGAAGATAGGTCAATCACATCACAGGTTCTTGTGTTCTGGTTGAGCTATCCTTAAGGGTCTCCCAGCTAGTTTTTCCTTAGATGTGAAATCTCAAGTTGCTGATAATTGATCCTATTGTGTAAGGTAGTCCACTGAGATTCAAGGTGACTGACCTTTGAGACTAGGTAAGTGCATGTTTTAGACAGTTTTTGCACCAATAGTCTTAGATTCCCCTCATCTTCATCAGAAGATTCATTGGGGGATGAGATGATTGGACCAGAGTCTTCTCTCTCACCACCAGCTTGAGGTTCTTGGCTGTTGGTTTTCCTCTGCTCACTGGCAATCTCAGTGAGATGTTAGTGGCTAAGTTGCCAGGTTGAGGTCTTAATGATGTAATCACTTCCAGAAGTGAGAGCCTCTTCCATATGGACATCCTGAACAGGTTCAGGAGTGTCTACCTCAGTTGTAGTGACTGATGTGGGATAGATGTAGGAGACTCAGGAGTACTTATCTCTCTTTGAGTAGGGGGAAAGAAGAGAGATTCATTATACTCACTGAAACCTATCTTCATAGTATAGAAGTCAAGGTTGGAATTGGTTGGTTGGGAATTGGTTGTTTGAGATTATAGGCTGGGGATGGTAACTGTCCCCTGAAGGTTGATCACTGAGTGTTGAGACTCAGAGTGATGCTTAAGGCAGTTTGGGTAATGAGCTCATCAGGTTGAGCATGAGGAACCTCAGCACTGATTCTTGAAGAGATGGGAGTGGTTTGCTCCTCAGGAGAAGGGGAGCTCCAGTGTCCTTCTCTTCTTGTATGGTTGAGTATATGGGGGCCTCCACATACTGAATAGCCTGAGCAGGGGTTCGTTTGGATTTTCTTTGGTAGGTGATGGAGATTTGAGGCTGTGTGGGGGTGGGAAGTAGCAGGTGTGGGTTCAACACTAACTTGTGCTGCTAGGTTGTCACCTTGAGCAATGAGCTCTAACATTTTTGGGACTAGGGCTGTGTCTACCCCAGAGAATCCAACAGTGGGCTTTCTTAGTTTTAAAGATGCCGGCTTCATTTGCCCCAATTTAAGATGTACTTGTTTCCCTCAACTGTGAGCCCAGTTCACAGTTAAGAATGTATTAGACATATCTAGGAAACATATATATTCTAAGGAGTCTAAATTTGCAAGTAAATTAGTATAGACAAATTGAGAATACCTGAATTTGACCCCTTGTACCATTCCATGGATTATGAAGGAGAGATCCTTATGAATCTGGTCCATCCACCATGCTTGTTTGATAAGCTATGGATGACCATATGGAGCAGGAATTTCCATTGGGATGAGACCTTCCCTTTCCTAAAGGTCTTTACAGAGAAATCTCCCTCATATCCCGTCTGCTCAAAAGAATGATTGACAGCTTCTTTTGGGAAAAACACCTCACCTTCTTCATCATCCAGCTGAAGATGCATGTTGATGATGGCCGGAGTGATGAAGACTGTTCTCCCTGTACTGTGGCAGACAGTGCCTTCTCCCCATCTAAAACAACCTCTTGGCAGGTTTTCCAGAAATCTAGCAGATGATCCTTATAGAGTGGAGGATCAATGGTTAGGAGGTGAAGTAGTTTGATAGAGATAAGAAATGGCAGACCTCTGAGAAATGAGGATCTTCTCAGAGCTTAACAGAGCAACCTGATTATGTTATCTGTGTGGCTGCATGGTAAAGTTGGGATCATTTTTGTGAGCAAGGTGGCCATTTTAAAGTAGCTTAAGGATGAAGAAGAAAGGAGAGAAAGAATTCAGAGAGAAATTTGGGTTTTTAGGTTTGGAGGAAGAACAAATGATAGAAAGAGGGGGAAACCGTTGAGTATATATGTGAAAAGGATTTCAGATAAAGTTTAATAAAAGAGGATAAACTTTGAAAAACGGATGTCGGTCCCACCTCTGAAAAAGTAGTTTACTTTTGCTCAAAAAGTAGTTTTCTTGGATTCAAAAGGCTTCCGAAGGGTAATTATCTTGGAAGTTTTAATTAAAAAGCTTCCGAAGCTAAAATGACTTCGGAAGAATTTCCTAAGAGATTTGAGAATTTTGCTTCGAAAAGAGAAATTAAAACTTCAATGCTTTGTATGTAAAACTACAAAACTTCCGAGAATACATTTTGCTTCAGAAGTAAATGGTTCTTAAAAATAAGTATGTGTCTGAGACAAAAATTTAAGCTTCAGAAGATAAATCTGAGAGCTCTTCCAAAGGTAAATTTCTTAGCAGTTATTTATTTTGAAGACATGATTTGCTTCCGAAGTTAAAAGTATAACTTCCGAAGTATGAAATTTTTCAAATACTCTAAGGAAAGTCTTCAAAAAAAGATTTTAATCCAAGAAAAACATGAGCTTATGAAAGTGATGAACTAGACACCTTAGGACACACATATTTAAGAAATAATAAGAATTAGTTTTAAGAAATAATAAGAATTAGTTTTAAGAAAAATGTACTCAAGGTTGATCATCCCAATAGCTGATATTAGATATTAAAGCTCTGTTCATCAAAGGCCTTTGTAAACAGATCAGCATATTGTTCATCTGTGTGAACCTTGGTAGTTTAATAATCCTTTTCATAGTTATCTCTTATTAAATGTACCTGATATTGATGTGCTTTGTCCTTGACTGCTGCACAGGATCTTTGTGATGTGATAGCACTATTGTTGTCTATGTGAATGGTAGTCTCCTTGAAGTTTAATCCATAGTCTAGCATTTGATTCTAAATCCAAAGCACTTGAGCACAGCAGCTAGCAGCAGCAATGTATTCAGCTTTAGCAGTTGATGCAGAGAACTAGCATTGTTTCTTGCATTGCCATGAGACACCCTTCCACCATGAAATTGACATCCCCCAGATGTAGACTTTGTAGTCATGTTGCAACCACCATAATCACTATCTGTATAGGCATACAGATTGAAGTCAGAATTCTTGGGATACCATAGGCCAAGTTTGATGCACCTTTGAGGTATCTTAGAATCCTCTTGATAGTGATAAGGTGAGACATCTTAGGTTTGCTTGATATCTTGCACAAATGCATGTAGCAAACATGATATCAGGCCTGCTAGTAGTAAGATACATAAGAGACCCAATCATAGCCCTGTATAAGTGTTCATCTACACACTCCCCCTCAAGATCAGGACCAAGGGAGTGGTTTCTGGCTATGGTGTCTTAGCAATCTTACAGTCAGTTATATTGAACCTCTTGAGTATGTCCTGAACATACTTTTACTGACTTATGAAGATGTCATCTTCAACTTGCTTCACTTGAATTCCCATAAAGAAATTGAGTTCCCCCATGGCAACATTTCAAATCTGTCTTTCGTCAGCTTCTCAAAGTCTTTGCAGAGCTTTGGATTAGTTGAACCAAGATGATGGCATCCACATATACTTGAACTAGCAGATGTCTTTTCCTTGTCTTTGATGAAGAGAGTTCCATTTATAGTACCTCTCCTGTATCCATGTTTACAGAGATACTCAGACAGTGTCTCATACCATTTCTGGGTGCCTGATGTAGCCCATAGAGAGCTTTGTCAAGCTTGCAGACATAATCAGGGTGATCAGGATCTACAAAACCAGGTGGATGTTTGACATAAACCTCTTCATCTATCACTCCATAAAAAAGGCACACTTCACATCAAGTTGAAAGACCTTGAAGTTCTTGGATGCAGCAAATGCCAGGAATATCCTAACACAGCCTCTTATCTTGCCACAGGAGCAAAGACATCAATGTAGTCATCCCTTCTTCTTGTGTGTATCCTTGAACAACCAGTCTAGCTTTGTTCTTGATGATGATGTCTCTATCATCCTTCTTGTTCCTAAACACCCATTGGTTCCAATGGTATTCTTCCCAGAAGGAAGAGGACAGAGGTTCCAAATTATGCCTTTTGAATTGAAGCAGCTCTTGTTGCATAGCTTCAAGCCAACTTCCATCCTTTAGAGCTTCATCAACTTTCTTTGGCTCTATCTGGGATAGAAAACAAGAGTGAAGACAAAACATTTGTCCTCTTGTTTTTACCCTGAGACGACATCTCTAATGATGTTTGTGGTAGGGTGAGACTTGTGGATCCTAAGCTGAGGGATCACAGCAAGTTGTTGAGAAAGATCTAAATTTGAGAAATTTAGATCTGGCAAAGATGTTTCTCCCACCACATCAGCACACTTTTCAAGTAAAACTTGATCCAAGTAGTTTATGACATCATTGATGTGCTCATCTATGGTGTGGTTAGTGGCATCAAGAAATTCTTGGTCACTGTCACCACACCATTGTTGTCTTCCATAATTGAGGTGTTCTTATCCGGTTATGGAGCCTATGAGCTGGAATTTGAAGGCATACCAGATGTATCAGCTAAGTTTGTCATTGTTGTGCTGATAGAAACTGTATTTGCATAAGTGGTTCTAACTGGAGCTGAAGATATATGACTTGAAGGTCTTCCTAGCTCAAATCTTGGATCAGGATCAGTGTATTTAAATTTTCTGCAGATCCTGAAACATTCTCACAAGATTTGTTAAAAGAGTTGGTAACTAAATCAAGATCAAATAAACAATCGGACCAGAACCAGCAACATAGGGTGTGTGTTCATTGAAAGTCACATTGGCTGACTCCTCAACAATTCTAGTTCTGAGATTGTATACTCTATAAGCCTTAGTATGGGAAGAGTATCCAATAAAGTGTTCATCATCTGATTTCTCAACAAACTTGGCAATTTGATCTTTGGTATTCAAGATGGTGCAAGGACATCCAAATGACCTGAGAAAACCAATGAAAGGTTTCCTCTTGTGCCAAAGTTCATAAGGAGTCTTGCCATGAGTCTTAACCACTAAAACTTTGTTCTGCATATAGCAGGCTGTGTTGACTACCTCTACGCAGAAGGTGATGGGCAACTTAGAGTCAGACAACATGGTTCTTGCAGCTTCAATCAGTGTCCTCTTTCTCCTCTCAGCAACACCATTTTGCTGAGGAGTCCTGGGGGAGCACTGAATTGTCTTGTAATACCCTTTTCATCACAAAATGTATCAAGGATTTGGTTCTTAAATTTGGTTTCTTGATCACATCTTATGATCTTGACCTTATGATCAGACTGATTCTCAATCTTTAAGATGAAATTCTTTAGAATCTCAGGAGTCTCATCCTTAGTTCTAAGGAAGAAAAAACCCAAGTGAATCTTGTAAAGTCATCTGTGATCACTAAATAGTATAAGGTCCTTCCTAAACTCATTACACTGGTAGGGCCAAAAAGATCCATATGTAACAAGTGTAGGGGTGTAGTTATGGAGTTCTTTTCCTAGGCTTGTGAGATACCTTATGTTGCTTCCCTTTCAGGCATGCAACCCAGTGATAATCACTTGTAAACTCTTCTTTGGCATTCCAGTTACCAAGTCATGCTTAATTAACTTATTCATGTTCTTAAATTTACATGGCACATTCTTTTATGCCATAGGAAAGACTCATCACTATTTGCTTTAGATAGAAAGCATGAAACTTCTCTAGAGGGAGAGGTTTCTTGCATATTCATCTTGTACATGTTTCCTTTCTTGGGGGCTCTAAGCGGGATATGCTCATGAGGAATGACCACACTAGGCTTAAGAACAATGCACTCATGCTCAGTAAAGAGCATGTTATGACTCTGATCACAAAATTTACCTTTTTTATGCTGAGCTTACCATTTGTGACCTTTCCCCTTCCAGAAATATAACCACCTTCATCTCCTCCAAAAGTAACTGGTCCTCCATCAATCCTTTAAAAGTTCTGGAGTAGTGACCTATTGCCTGTCATGTGCCTGGAACAGCCACTGTCTATGATCATATGGTTGTACTAAGAGGATCTTGAGCTGTTGTTGATGGAGAAATCTCAGTCACTTGGTCTTTCTTAGACATCCACACCACCTTTGGAGTCTTGGACTTGACCTTCAAAATTTGGAAGCTTTTGGAACTTTGGAAGTTTTGATGACTGAACCTTTGGAAGCTTCTGCAGACACTGCAACAGACTTCAGTGCTTCAGAAGAACTCCTTTCTTCCAAGACCAAATTTTCTTCCGAAGGGAATTTTCCACTTCCGTTCTTGTTAGATATTGAGCTTCCGAAGGAAACAGGTTTTCATTCCGAAGCTTGAATCTTCTTCAAACTCTTTGAAGTCTTTGTTTTGGTCATATGTACAGTACCTTTAAGATTGAAGGGACAATCCTTGGCAATGTGAGTGGTACTTTCACACATCACACAATTTACCTTCTTCTTCACAAGAGCCTTTTCCTTGGAATAGAACTATCTTTGATCACATCCCTTCTCCACCTTCATCTTTGTAGATGCTGAGACAATCCTCTTGGGCTGAGAACTGTGCTTGGAGTTTGATGGTCCAGGCTATGCAGCAGTGGTACACAGCAGATCAGTCTTCTTCCTGCTACTGAGATGAGTTGAACAAGAACCAAAACTCTTAGCAGAAGAGTTTTGGTTGATGTCTTCAGTCCCTACCACTTTAAACCCTACAGAGATAAAAACTTGTTTCTACTTAGAGTCAAAAGTAGCCTTGATCTCTTGAGCCTTCCTTGCCTTTCTTTTGCTCTTTCTGATCAAGTTTTTTCTCATGGACTTGGTCATCACAGTCTTCACTTTCTTCTCAGAAGGATAGTGGCCCTTCTTGGAATCCTCCTCTTCACTCTTTTCAGAGGGATTCTTCATTATCTCTTCTTCATCTTCTTCACTCATAGGATCTATGAGAGGAGGCTCATCTTCACAAGTTCCACACCTAGGAGATCTTACTGACAAGATTGTGTGTGGAGGAGCTATCTCATTGGATCCTAGTCCCTGCCTGTTTTGATAGCACACTTTGTTGTGCAAGGATGAAGATATCATGTTCTTGAAGGTCTCTTCTTCAAGAACACTCTTTTCTGCCCTGGCTTTGCTGATCACAAGCTCAGCCTGGCACTCAGTTAACTTAGTTATGAGATCTTTGATTGATTCCTAAAATCTATGTGTTCATGTTTTAGAACTGAAATGGTTTTCTCTAAGTCCTCTATATTTAGCTTATAATCATTTTCAGACTTTCTAAAATCAGATTTTAAAATGTTTAAGGACTTAAGATTAGATCTCATTTCCAAGTTGTAGGACCTGTATCTATTAACTTTAGCAATGCATTCAGGAGTACAAAGATGTTCCAATAACTTGGCTTCATCATGATCTGCCATTGGTGCTTGGTTTGGAGAAGCATCTTCCACCTGAAAGCTCCAGTCAAAGCCTCCTTCTTTAACAGCAACAGCGGCCTGCTGCTTTGACTTCTTATTCTGGTTAGCTTTGTCAGTGTAGTTTGGTCTGGATTGTGTTTGACCACCATTTGTTCTAGGTGCCTTACACTCCCTGGCAAAGTGGCCCATCAAGTTACAATTATAACACTTGACTTTGCCTTTGTCCAGTCCAAACTTTCCACTGGTTGCATTGCTTGGAAACTTCCTTCCAGTCCTCTTGTAGAACTTCTTGGCTTTGTGAGTGAGAAGAGCCATCTGCTGGACTATTTCCATGTACTCCAGATCATCTGGATGGATACAGTCCGGGTCTTCAAGAGTGAAAAGAGAGTTCCCACAACTTTTATCAGAAGACACAAAAGCTTGAGAAGAGTTTGTCTCTTGGAATGGGCTTCCTTGAGTGTAGTTCTCCCTTAGTGTCTCTGGGAAGGTGATGAAAGGACCCTTGGGTGAGTTGTCAGGGTAGCATATGAGATGATTTTTGGGTTCTATGTTATCCCTGTCAACCACATGTAGGGCTGAACCTATATGATTGCTGGAGTTGCCAGATGAACCTTGCATGTTCATCTCCATCTGGTACCACTGAGAATCCCATATAACTCTGTTAGAGTAAGAGTTTTGAGATTTTCAGTTCTCTTGATCACCACACATTAGTGTGTCCATTGCCTAGGAAGTGAGGACATGAACTCCCTTACAATGTCTTTGTTTTCAAGAGAAACTCCTCCATCCACTAGGGTATCCATAATCTCAACATACCTTGTTAAGTGCTCTAAAAGATTAACATGTTGTCTTTATTTGTCTTTTGATATTTTGTAATAGTATAGGGACTATTTCTGTAATTTGTTAGTTCCTTTACTTTTGTTTTCAGTATAAATAGCTTAGATTGCAGGTTTGTAGAAACGAATACATAAGTTATTCGAATCTGCTTTTCATACCTGTAATTGTCTTAGCTTGATATGAATGAAAACTGAATTATTGATATCTTGTTTTGATTTGATTACTTTGTGTGAAATTCATTGAATTGTGTTACAAATCATCATAGATTTATTCATTTGATCCTATCAAATGGTATCAGAGCTGTTGGTAAGCTGTTAGTGATTGATTTTCTTGTTTTAAGTTCATCGAACTTGAAAACCTAAAAATCTCACTGAATCTGTGATTGAGATACAATTCAATTGAAAATTTGTGAATTTCAGTTGTGTTTCATCATCAGAAACATGATTTGAATCACAATTAGCAGATCAATTCATCAAATTCAAGTAAACTGTTGAATTTGTTGTTCGAAAATAGCTTGAAGTTTCGAACTGAAATTTCAAAAATTGATTGATTTGTTGTTGAAATTGAAGAAATTGATATTAAGAAGAATGTTTATCGGCATAAAACTCATCTAATTGAAAAGTTTCAATCGAATTCATCAACATTTGAAGAATTCAGAAGATTTGAGTTTGTTACATTCATTTGAAGATGATGAATGTGTCGCATGAGCTGAGATTGACTGAATTTGTCTAAGTGTTAGACGCATTAACACTGTGTAGACGTTTTTAGTCAGTCGTTTGAGTACTGTTGAAGAAATCCCAGACGTATCACCTGTGTAAGTTGATAACTATTCAGATGCTTGACAATGTTTAGGCGTTTGACAACTATTCAGACGCTTGACAACTGTTTAGGCGTTGACAACTATTCAGGCGTTTGACAACTGTTTAGGCGCTTGAAACCTTCCAGACGCATTAATACTTAGACATTTTGAAATTTTTCTAAGGCATTCCCTTAGACGTTTCTCAACTTAGACGCATCAACTGTTGAGACGTTTGAATACTGTTCAGACGTTTTAACCTTGATACTTAGAATTTTTTTTTAATATAAGAATGGTAAAATCAGAAGATTCTGAAAACAGAGTTCCAAAGCTTAAAAATAGAGCTGATTTCAAAAATTGGTCTCTTAGACTAAAACAGCATTTTAATTCTATTGACACTGATCTCTGGAAATCTATAGAAAAAGGACCAGGCCTTTATAATAACTGATGGACCAGACAGAGGATTTGTGTATACTAAAGATTCTCCAGAACCTTATCCAAAGATGATCTTCAAGGAGATGATCTGAAAAGAGTTAAGAATGATATTAAAGCCTATTCATTAATGTGTAAAGGACTACCTTTGGAAGTTCTTACAAGGCTAGATGCATATCAAACTGGATATACACTATATAAAGCATTGAAGATCATTTGTGAAGGGGGTAAAGAGATTCAAAATTTAAAGAAACAAAAGCTGAAAAGACAATTAGAATTGTTTCAACATTTGTCTGGAGAGACAATAAATCAAATGATGAACAGATTTGTTCAACTCATAACTGAGATGTCAACAGCTGGTATCAAACCTGATCTTGAAGATTTAAATCTCAGACTACTCAATGCTTTACCATCATCATGGAAACAAACTGTAACTTTACTAAAGCATACTGAGAAGTTTCCAATGGATCTAGATCTTCTTATTGCAAAAATAGAATCAGTGGAGATTGATGAAAGCTCAGGAACAATGATAGAGCAGCATCAATGTCTCAATATCAGTTTGTTGCTTCTCCTGCAACCACCATAGAAAATGCATTCATGGCAAAGAGTGAGAAAAGTCCTGAAGAAGAAGGAGATCTGTTTGTAGGAGCAGGATTTTTCACTGACTCATCATTTACCAGTGCACCTGCATATACAACTCAATCTCATTCTCAATCTCCTCCTAAAACACAGTCACAATCATCAAATATTCAGACAGAGACTTCTTCATCATCTAACTCTGCTAAATCTAGCAAAGTTAAAGATGTGATTAACATCCTATTAGAGGATGAAGAGTCCAAAACTGCATTTACTGCTTTTATGGCCAGCTTTCAAGCATATCAAGGTAGCCATTTAACTCAACTAGATTTTGTTTTACAGGATTTATTTGAGATGGATCCTGAAGATGTTGAAGAGATGGACCTGAACTGGCAGATGGTGATGATTGCCTACAGGACTCAAAAACATTCTTATGTCAACAAGAAATACAAGCCTAGTGCAAACAAGACTGTTGGATTTGACAAGTCAAAATCCAGATGTTTCAACTGCAATAGTTATGGACACTTCTCAAGAGAATGTAAAGCTCCAAGGAATAATGGAGGAAGTGCTCATTCAAGCTCAAATAATCAAAGGTTTCAACAAGCTCAGAAGACTTTTCAAAAGCCATATCAAAGTCTTCCATGCCAGAGCTTAAAGATGAAACCAAACCATCTGATGAAACAAAGAAAGCACTAGTAGTCAACATAAAAGATGGATATGATTGGAGTGCATATGCAGATCAATTTACAAATGAATTAACATCAAGTTTATCTCTTATTGCAGAAATTCAAGAGGAAGATTGGTCAGAAAAAACAATGACCAAAAGGGGAAAGTGATGAAGAGGAAGATAACTATGATTGGAGTGACAAGTCTGATCCTAAAGAGGATACAGAGGAAGTAGCTCTAATGGTTCAGTCTGATCAACAAAGGTTAAATCTTCTACATCATCTCTGAAACCCAGTTCCAAAATTTCCTGAAATACCATCAGAAGTAAGAGAAAAGCTTTGCACCAAATCATGTTTTGAACATGTTGAACACTACAAAAACTATTCATTCAAAATCTGTGAAAAGCTAAAACAAGAGGAATCTATGCATAACTACACACTTAAATCTGATCATAAAACTGTAGATCAAAAGATTATCTCTCTTCAAAATTCATGGAACAAAACAATCAAAGATTTAGAAATTGTTACAAAACAACTAGAAGAGATGACCAAGAATCTTGAACAAGAGAAAATAGCACATGCTGCTACTCAAGTTGATCTAGCAAAAGTTAAGAGTTCAAAAATGATAGTAGAAAAACTAATCAGTGAAAGGAAAGATAAACAAAAAGCAGGATTAGGTTTCACTCATGAACCTATGCCTGAATCTATCACAAACACACTACCAGAGAATTTCAATACTCATGATTATTCACCAGAAAACAAAGCAAAGCTTAAAGCCTTTCAGATCAAAACCAAGAATGCAGAAGAGGAAAAAGAAAATGTTCAAGTGTTTGTTGAAAAAGATCAAGAAAAAATCAAAAATGGACATCCAATCAAGATAAAATCATATGAACCAAAACAACCAAAACAAAATATCTCTTCTGATCAAATTCACAATGTAATAGAAGAAGTCAGAGTTCAAAACAAGGATAAACAACAGATAGGAACATCAGAAGATTCAAACACCATCAATATGAAACAATTTCAATCAGAAAAGGAATCTTCTTCTGATGATGTTCAATCTGAAAATAAACCAAGCTCTTCTAAATCAAAGAATCAAAGAAGAAGAAAGAAATCTGTAAAAGTAACATCTGAACAAAACAAAAGTTCAAAAAAATTGATTAAAGCAACAAATCAAACATCAAAACTAAAACCAATTAAATTTGTGTCAGCAGGTATGTTAAATATGAATTCTCTTCAAATAATAAATCAAATGTTATGAACAAATCAAACTCAGATCTGAAATCTAGTTCAGATTCAAAGACTTCCGCTGTAGCAAAAAGATTTGTTTCTAATACATTCAAGAAGGAAATTCATGTTAAACAAATGAACAATAATCTGACACAAAATCAAACTGTGAAAAATGAAAGACAACAGTTTAACTATATGAAACCAAAATCAAACATTATGTCATTGTCAAAAGTTAACAAAAAGTTGTTTTTAACGCCACAAAAGTACTGTGAAATTTGTGATATGAAAAATCACAATACTGCTGAGTGCTTTAACAAGTACTGTCACATATGTGACATGAGAAATCATTCGACAGCAGATTGTTATTATAACAAATATTGTACTTATTGTGATGAAAAGACTCACAACACTGCAGATTGTTACTTTAGAAATAGATCTCTCACTAGAAACTTTGCAAAATCAAACATGAGCAAAGGATTTGCTAATCCACAGTATTTGAGAGATCAAACTAATGGATTTCAAAGAGACATTAATCAACCTAATGTAGGTTTGAGATTTTTTCCTAAGAACAATTACATGAGCTCAAAACACAACATGCAAGAACACTTTATACCAAGATCTGTAAGGATGACTAATAAAAATGTTAGACATCAATACATTTCAAAAGATGATAAATCAAATGGTATAAATGTTCACAAAAATAAATCAAACAATTTTCAGAATAAAATTGGAAAATTCATCAAAAATAAACCTGATTTGAATAATCTCCATTATAAACAATTTACAATTGTTGACAAATTTGGAAAGCCCAAGACCATTTCGGCTTGGGTAGATATTTCAACTTAACTTTCTTGTAGTGCAGGTACGCCCAAAAAGACCAATCAATACATGGTATGTGGATAGTGGGTGTAGTCGGCACATGACAGGCAATACTGCCTTGTTACAAGATTTTAAGTCAAAAGATGAACTCACGTCGCCTTGGTGGTGATGCTGGAGGAAAAATAACTGGAGAAGGAACAGTATCCAATGGGATAATAAGCTTTGATAAAGTCAACTTTTGTTCACAGTTGAACTTTAATCTTTTAAGCGTATCTCAAATTTGTGACAAATCTTATTCTGTTCTGATTTATTTGTTATGTTTTGAAGCCAGGTTTCAAGATAAGTAAAGATTGGGTTATTGTTACAGCTGAGAGAGACAGAGATGTATACAAATTGGATATGTCTCAAGTTGATCCTTCAACTGAAACAACATGCCTAATTGCAAAGGCATCAAATGATGAAAGCCAGCTTTGGCATAGACGTCTCGGTCATTCAAATTTCAAGAACATGAACAAGCTTGTAGCAGGAAATCATGTCATTGGACTTCCATCCAAGAAGTTTGCAACTAATGATCACTGCTCAGCATGTTTGAAGGGAAAGCAACACAGAGCGTCTTATAAGTCCAAGCCTATAAACTCAACATCCCAACCTCTTCAGATGTTACATATGGACCTTTTTGGACCAACAAATGTCAAGAGTATTGGACGAAAATCATATTGTTTAGTTATCATTGATGACTTTACAAGATTTTCATGGGTTTTCTTTCTATATGCCAAATCTGAAACAGCTGAATTATTAAAAGAATTATCATTAAAGTTGAAAATCAATTAGACAACAAAGTGAAAATAATAAGAAGTGATAATGGAACAGAATTCAAAAATGCTAACATTGAAATGTTTTGTGCACAGAAAGGGATAGCTCATCAGTTCAGTGCTCCCAGAACTCCTCAACAAAATGGAGTTGCTGAAAGGAAGAATAGAACACTGATTGAAGCTGCTCGTTCTATGTTAGCTGATGCAAAAATTCCTATCACTTTTTGGGATGAAGCAATATCACTGCGTGTTTTGTTCAGAATCGAATCTTAATTGTAAAAGATAAACTGAAAAATCCATATGAGTTAATGTTTGGCAGAAAACCGAACATAAACTTTTTAAAATCATTTGGTTGTCCTGTTATGATTCTTAATTCAAGTGATCAATTAGGAAAATTTGATGCAAAATCTGATAATGATTTTTCGTTGGATATTCATCAGTTTCAAAAGCCTATCGAGTCTACAACTCTAGGACAAATGTAATCATTGAAACATTCAACGTTAAATTTGGAAAATCTTTTCCATCAGTTTCAAATGGTCCTGCATGGTTATTTGATCTAGATTCATTATCAAACTCTTTTCAATCTAATTTGTTTGATCAATCAAATTGTTTTAATTCTACAGATAAGAAGAACTCAAGAGGAGATCTTGGATCTTTCAGTGAAGATTCAGATTCTGATGACCCAGATGATTCAAGCTCAGACTACCCATTTTTATCATTTGTTAAGGATTTAACAATACAAAATCATGATAATACAGTTTTAGATCATTCCGAGTCAATTAATCAGGAAGAAGAATCAAAATATTCCTAATGATGGTAATGAGTTTGTGATACCTGAAACATCATCCATTTCAGGTGATGTAGTTGATACAGGTAACTTTGATTACTTTGTCAACTCACCTACTCAAGTTCCAAACTTCAATCCACATTCTTCTACGAATACATGAGTTGTCCAACTTGAATCAAACAAATTTGGATGTTAATGTTCAATGTGATGAGATCACTACATCTCGTATTCAAGAATCATCCAATTTCTCAGATTATTGGTTCATTGAATGAGAGAACAACAAGGAGTAAAGTAGAACAAGCAAACGTATGCTTATACTCTTGTTTTCTTTCTCAAATTGTTCCTAAAAATGTTACCGAAGCATTAAAGGACAATGGTTGGATAGAAGCCATGCAAGAAGAATTACTTCAATTCCGCAAACAAGAAGTGTGGAATTTGGTGGATCTACCTGAAGGAGAAAATGTAATTGGCACGAAATGGTTATTTAGAAATAAGACTGATGATCGTGGTGTTGTAATAAGGAACAAAGCAAGACTTGTTGCACAAGGATACACACAGGAAGAAGGTATAGATTATGATGAAGTGTTTGCACCAGTTGCAAGACTTGAATCTATTCGAGTTTTTCTGGCTTATGCTTCATTCATGAAATTTAAGGTGTATCAAATGGATGTAAAGGGTGCATTTTTATATGGTCCAATTACTGATGATGTATTTGTGAAGCAACCTCCAGGCTTTGAGGATGCACAATAAACTGAGTAAAGCTTTATATGACTTCATCAAGCCCCTAGAATTTGGTATGAGACGTTATCACAACACTTAATCCAACATGATACACACGAGGGAAAATTGATCCTACTTTATTCATAAAGAAGGACAATAATGATCTTTTATGTGTACAAGTGTATGTTGATGATATCATATTTGGTTCTACATGTCCAAAATTGTGCAATGAATTTGAAGAAATAATGAAATCTCGATTTCAAATGAGTTCTATGGGAGAGATTAACTTCTTTCTTGGACTTGAAGTCAAGCAAACTGCAGATGGAATTTTCATCAATCAAGAAAAGTTTGTTGACAAGCTCTTAAAGAAATTTAAGTTGCAAGACTGTCAGTCCATACGAACTCCAGCAGATGTTAACACCAAGATTGAACCTGATCCAAAAGGAAATATATTGACCAAACGTTATACAGATCAATGATTGGTTCTTTGATGTATCTTACTGCATCTAGACCAGACATATGTATGTGTATGTGCCAGTATCAATCAGACCCGAAAGAATCTCACTTAATTGCTGTCAAAAGAATACTCAGGTATCTCAAGGTAAACCAGCCTTAGGGCTTTGGTATCCTTACGAGGGTAACTTTGAACTATATGGATATACTGATAGTGATTATGGTGGATGTTTTCAATATAAAATCTACTTCGGGTGGGTGTCAATTTCTTGATCCCAGATTAGTCTCATGGCAATGCAAGAAACAAACAATGTCTCTGTTTCAACTGCAGAAGCTGAGTACATTACTGCATCAGCAGGATGTTCTCAAATTCTTTGGTTGCAAAATCAATTACTAGATTATGGATTCAACTTTCTTAAAACCCACTATATTGATAATACAGCTGCTATGTTCATAACAGCTAATCCTGTTCAACACTCAAAAACAAAACATATCGAAATTCGATATCATTTTCTTAGAGATAACTCTGAAAAAGGATTAATCATATTGATTCAAATTGCAATAGAAAAACAATTGGCAGATCTATTTACTAAAGCCTTCCTACCAGGACGGTTTGAGTACTTAGTAGAATCAATTGGTCTTATAAATCATATGTGATCTCCCTAAATCAAAAGATCATAATAAGTGACTCTCATTGTGAATTGCCTGTTTATATTTTTGTGTGTGTGTGATTTTATGTTTTTCATAGAAAAATCAAATACAAAAATATATATCAAAAATACAAAATATTTTTTTTTGAAAGGATTATGTTTTGCAATATGTGAGAAATGATAGTACATTAGTGAGATCAGTTGCATACTTCACTCATTCATAAAGTCTAGACATGATCAGATATGATGTGTAGCTAATATCTGACTATTATGCTGAAAAGTAAATTCTTGTGATCAAACTAAACATACATGCTTGTGTGTATTCATCTAGTACTTTTGAGTAGCTTTAGCTTATCAGAACGAATGTTTGTTAAGATACATCTCTCACACCTGTTGAAACTATGTCAAATCATGAGATCTGTTACAAAGCATCATTTCACTTCTCTATTATGAGTCATCATAGACCTGAAGTACTGAGATATCCTCTGTTGTAAGTCATTACAGACCTGGATTCTCTTTTTGATGCAAAAAGATGCCAATGTGCACAACTATTCAAAAGAATAGTCAAAGCTGATCAAATGGTTATCCATGATCATCCTCTATTATCTAAGTAACATGAACTCTGGTGATATCTATGTTTCAGGTAATAAGTTGAGCATGTGTTTCTCTCTTACATTTCATAATGATAGTTAATTCTTTTAGTCTCTGTATGTTTTACATCATGCCATATCTAAATCAACACTAACAATCCAAGAATTGAAAAGTAAGTGAGTTGATAGTTGTGTCAAAATCACTCATTGTCTGTCCTAGATCTTGTATCTCCTTTGCTGTGATATCACTGACCTGGAACATACTTGATCAGGATTTATTCATCGTCTATGACTATCCACATTCATTTTATTTTAATGTGCTGATCTTTATTAATATGATCTCTCTGCAGACATTTATTCTTTGTTTAATATTAATTTTAATTCTATTTTCATTTTTTTATGCATGTCTTTGTGTGTAAAGGCAATGTCTCAATGTGATGTGTGATCTTATTCTCTTCATAAGAAACTTATAAGTTTTTTTCAAACTTAAAAGTTTAGGGGAGTATATCTGAAAGAGTTGTTCTCAAAAATATTCGATAATCATAATCAAAATTGAAATGTTGAATTGAAAGGATGATGCTATATGTTCAAAGTATTTGTGTAATCTGAAAAGAAATGTATTTGAAAATTACGATATGAATATACATAATCTTGCAAATAAATGATTTTTGAAGTTGAAAATCAGATGATTTTGATTTTATGTTGAACTAAAATGAAGGGACAAAAGAAAATTTAAGAAGAAATAAATAAAATTTTTTATAAATTGAAAGTGCAAAATGCAAAAAGTTCAAAATTTGGGGATCTAAATGGTAAAGTGTGAAAGATTAGGAATCACAAGTGTATGTACATAACCAGTGCACATGCGTCTCAATAGGAGCATGATGAAATTTTCAGGATTATACAAGTGTTGGACGTTTCCATGCGTCTAAACATTGTAATACATCTATGAAAATTACAAGTGTTGGACGTTTGATTCATTCCCATGCGTCTAAACAGTTGTAATACATCTGAAAATTTCAAGTATTGGGTGTTTGTGATAATCCCATGCGTCTAAATAGTGTGTTAGACGTTTGTCATGTCTCATACGTCTAAATAGTTTCAAATTCAAGTGTTAGACGGTTTACAAAGTCCATGCGACTGAACAGTGCAAAAGCGCCTAAACAGTGCTTATGCGTCTGAACAGTTCTCATGCGTCTGACTTAAAACGCACAACAGTGCTCATACGTCTAACAAAATAAGTGAATTCTAGGTTTTCATACGCCCAAACAGGACCATAGGTCCGAACAGGGCTCATACGCCTAAAATTTCACTTATATAATTGAACACTTATGCGTATTTCTCATTTACACTTCAAAATATCAGAACAAAACCCTCGAACTGCGACTGTCGAGCATCATCACATTCATATTTCATCTGAAAATCGAATCAAATCATTTGAGTATACATTGTATTTGAATATATAAACGTAAGTTTGTGATTCAAATATATAATTTTGGGTTAAATCAGTGCATTACTATAGTCGTTTGAATGCTATTTGGGCGTTCGAACCAATATAATCCAAGTTAATTCTGATCAAATGAGTATCATATCAAAAATTGACGACTATATATAAATTTTGGGTAAATCAGTGCATTACTATAGTCGTTTGAATGCTATTTGGGCGTTCGAACCAATATAATCCAATTTAATTCTGATCAAATGAGTATCATATCAAAAATTGACGCTGGATTATTGATAAGAATGATTTGCGAGTCTGTTGATGTTTATGTTTAATCTAAAAGTGAAAAAGATCTGTTGATGATGAACTCAGACGATTTTCATAGTTGAAGAAGAAGAAGATGAACAGACATCATTCTTTGAACAAAATAATCAAAATTAAAATTAAATCAAAATTGAAATGTTAAATAATAAATCAAATGAATAAAGATTAATGTTTTACAATTTAAAATCTTAATTCAAAAGTAAAAATAAAAAGGTCAAATTAAAAAGTCAAAATCAAAAGTCATATGTAGAAATACATTTCATTAATCAATATTCAATGTTCTCATAAAATGTTTGTTATGTTTTGCAGATGGCAGATTTAAATTTTGAGCCAAAACACAATGTAGCTGCTTTCTTAAATAATGAAAATAGAGAAGCTACTGGATATGAAGATATTATAAGATTTTTACTCAGAACAAAATATGTTTATGCTATGTGTGCAAGGCCCATGATTAATGGAAGAATGATTAAAAAATTCTGGAGAACTGCAAAAGTTGAAAGAGATGATCAAGGAAACAAGTTTTAAGAGCCTTCATTACTTCAGAAAGAACGATTGAAGTTTCTGAAGAAGCAATTAGACAAGCTCTAAGACTGGGAGATAATGATCCTGAAGATTTATCTGAATATACATTAATGAATGTAGAGAAGTTTTTCTACAGATGGGTCATCCTATCATTTCCCGAAGAAACAGTTTTTCAGAGCTCGTGTATTTAAACATTGGAAGCTTTTATGCTACATATTTCAACATTGCATGTCAAAAAGAAGTGCGGGTTGGGATTCATTCCTGTTGACATTGCATCTCCAATTGTAGCCTTATCCACTAACAGAAGATTCAATATGGCTAAGTGGATAATGAATGGATTTATTTTTAATCTGGAAAGAGGAGTAAGGCATAAGTATCTGATGTACCCAAGATTCTTCAACTTCTTATTAATGATGCAAATCCAGATTTGTATGCTGCTGAAGTTATTGGTGATAGAATTCAGTTAGAGCACATGTCAGAGAGTGTGTACAAAACGCAATGATAACGAACGGGTGAAAACATTCTAGTTTTTTATTATCAGAAATGTATCTATGGATGAGTTGATATTACTTAGCCACATTTTCATCTAACTGAAGAAGAACCAATAGATCCAAATGATCTGATTGAAGATGTAGAAGTTGATGAAGAAAGTGATGAGGATATGTCTGAAAGTTCATCAAGTGAAGAAGTGATGATGATGATGATGAAAATAATGTCACTGAAGTAATTCAAGAAGGAAATGAAGAAGGGAATGTTGAAAATACTGAAAAATGAGACACATGCTATGATTGAAGAAAATGTTGTGGAATCTGTAACAGAAAGGAATTCTCAAAATCAAACATCTGATTCTGATTTTATCAATGATATTTCATTCAATCCAGTATTTGAAATTGATGAAAATGAAGGAGCAGAAGAAATTCCTGTTAGTATGTCACACAATGTGTCTATACAAACAGAGGAAATAGTTAAAGTTGATGTGATTAAAAAATTGAAAGAAAAAAAATGTAAACAAGAAAAGGAGATTGAAAAGTTGAAAGTTGAAAATGAAAGAATAAAAGAGATAATCAATGCTGTGAAAAAGAAATTCAAAAGCTCAAAGATGAAAATTTGAAGTTGTCTGAAGAAATTGTGTTCAAAGAAAAAGATTGTTAGTTTTGCCCAAGATAAAGAAGATGTGATAAAGAACTTTGAAATCATGATTAAAGATTATGATAGTCTTGAGGAGAAATTCAAGAAGCTATCTGAAGAAAATGAAAATCTTAAAGCTGAATTGATAAAGGAAAGAGAAGCTCAGAAAGCTATATCTCCAGTAAATGTAATTAGTTCTTAGGTGCAAATTGAAGAAAATCTTGAACAAAGAAAAGACAAATGGAAAGTAAATGAATTAGAAGAAGTTGATCAGACTGAATCTTCTTCTGAAATTCAAAGAACTGAAGAATTGGTTGAAGAGCAAATGTTCAAGAATAGATTGATGCTCTAGATGATATTGAAGAAGTATATAATGATGATTGGTATGATGAAGTTCTTGAGAATGAAGACATTGATGAAGCTGAATTTGTGTCACATTCTCTTCACAAGAACATATACAAGAACAAGATGAAGTACCACAGGATTTTGAAGAAAAATATAACTACCTTGTGAACATGAAATACAATAGAGTGTATTTGGAGGACTGACTGTTTCTCAACTTAATGATGAATACGAGAAATGCATCTATGCAGAGTCAGTTGCTTCAATAGATCCAAATGAGATAGTGGTTGAGCATGTGGAATGGATAAAACAAAGGAGGTTATAAATGTAGAAGAACTGTCTAGCTCTGAGCTGCACCATCCTGATCCTGATGATATGAGTATTCCTGCTCTTAGATCATGGTTGCAAGCTAGAAATTATCCGTGGAGGAAGCTGAAGAGATTACAATCTGTATCTCTGAGAAATCTTGTGAGAAGCTTTCAAGAAACTGAGAAACAATGAAGAAGATGATAGTGCTGGATACAGATAACCCTTAGTATCTTGAGATAACAAAAAGAACAAGAATGTTGAAGCCTTAAGAAATAAAACAAATGTCAAGACTTGATGATGCTCACACTCATAGAAAAGAATTGATGGAAATGTTTGCTGATCTTGAAATACAACTTATAAAGCATCAACTGATCAAAGGCATATTCTCGATAGTTCAAGAACAACAGGAGATTTAGTAAGAAATATATTGCAGAAAGGACAATCAGTTGCTGAATTGAATGCAATGATTGCTCCAGATTTTACAAACCAAGTAAGATAATTGCATGGAAGTACGAAGAGTGTTTGATGCCTTCTTGATAAAGAGAGTAAATGTTGTATGTGACATTTATCATTTTTACTCTAGTATCATAAAACTTCGGTGCAAGACTTAAAAGAGCTAATAGACTACCTCTCTGATCAATCCTACTGATGCAAACGTGGGAAGATGTTTGTAGAATTATTAAGACGTGGATTGGATAGATCAAGAATTTTTCTTAACACAAGATGCGATCAAGAAGACAAGGAGTATTTTGTTACTTTGAAGAAAAATAAGAATTTAAGGGAGTTCAATCAGAAGAAGAACATTCGTTGATAGAATTTTGTGATAAATACTTTGAAAAAGTTACAACTCCAGGACTTAAGTGATTGACGGTAATCAAAACTCAAAGCCAATTCTCAGATGGTTTTACAACACTGAGACATTTGAGCTAAAGTTAGTCCGAAATCTAGAAAGATGGATGAGGACATGATTACTTCATTTGGAGTTTTTGAGCTAAAATTGTTACATCCAAGTTATATCTCATTTTTGTCAGTACAAAAATTTGAGAAGGTTTCTCCTGAAGTGGCTGAGCAAGACAAGAAATATTTTATTTCTATTATCAATGTGGTGAACGCTGCCATGGAAAGGATTTCTTTGAGAAAAGCACTTGCGTATGCCAACATTGTTAAGAAAGATATTAAATATTGAATTCATGAGAATATCAAGAAAAGGGGTCTTAGAAGTGTACTTAAAGGACAGTAATAAACCTATTGAGTTATATGCAAACATGATATTCATGTCTTTCAAAAGATACATTGGAAAGAATGGACAAGATGGAGATTAAAACAAATGAAGCTAAACCAGAACAAGGCATTCTTGCAAGTAAATTCAAGTCTGCTATATCAAAAGCTTTGAAAGAATTAGAAACGTACAAACAGAAGCCTATGTTCAAAGTCAAAGAAGAATCAGTAGATTTCTTTGAATGATGAAGTCAAGGCTAAAGATAGAATTGAAGATAAAGTCAGCAGTCCAGCTTGAAGATTTTGAAGACTAAAGACCATGTAAATCTTAGGGGGAGTATTGTTAAGTGCTCTAAAAGATTAACATGTTGTCTTTATTTGTCTTTTGATATTTTGTAATAGTATAGGGACTATTTTTGTAATTTGTTAGTTCCTTTACTTTTGTTTTCAGTATAAATAGCTTAGATTTGCAGGTTTGTAGAAACGAATACACAAGTTATTCGAATCTGCTTTTTCATACCTGTAATTGTCTTAGCTTGATATGAATAAAAACTAAATTTTATTGATATCTTGTTTTGATTTGATTACTTTGTGTGAAATTCATTGAATTGTGTTACAAATCATCACAGATTTATTCATTGATCCTATCATACCTGAAGTACTGCTGAGTCATGGTTTCACTTGTTTTGAAGGTGAAGTTTTCAGATTGCTGCTTTAGGAGATCCTTCTTGTTCTCCTTGGCTTCAAAAGAACCCTCATACATCAGTTTCAATGCATCCCACAGCTGTTTGGCTGTTTTGCACTACTTGAAACCTCTATATACAGAGTTTGGAAGGGTAGTTTGAAGAGCTGTCATGGCTTTTCTATCAATCTCTACTCTCTTCCTATCTTCATCAGAGTCGCTAGCCACATCTTTGGGAATCATACCAGCACCAGTAGCAGAAGGGGTGCTGGGTATGAAAGCTCCATTCTCAATAGACTCCCACATTCTTGAATCAAGAGACCTGATGAAACCTTCCATTCTTAAACACCATGTATCAAACTCATCAAGAGTGATCAGTGGGGACTTTTTTATGGTTCCAGTTTCCATGTCAGTTTTGGAAATGACTGCCATTTGACAAGTTTAGTATTTGTGTGTGTGAGGGGTCTTAAGATGGTGAGATCTTATATCAAGAGCCTGAAACGCTCTGATACCAAATGCAGGATCGTTGAAGGGTTATAGTTACAACACAACAACACAAAGAGGAGATTAACTAAACTTTAATCAAATAGTAAACTGGATTAACCAAGATAAGATACTAGA
This sequence comes from Flaveria trinervia, assembly GCA_025506515.1. NCBI lineage: Eukaryota > Viridiplantae > Streptophyta > Magnoliopsida > Asterales > Asteraceae > Flaveria > Flaveria trinervia. The sequence continues at coordinate 57,559,915 of CM046455.1, forward strand.
ACACAAGTAATGCAAGAGATAGAACACAAAGAACACAAGTATTTGGTTTTCAAGAATGCAGTATATTGCCTTCTCTATGTTCTATTACAAGTGTTACAAAAGCATATTAGAAAGATACAAGAACATGAGATACTTATACTATATCCTACAGCCGGCTATACTTTGAAAGCCAGCTGGATACAATTGACTAGACACAAACAAAATCAATTGTAGAGTCAAAAGGCAGATTGCCTTTTGACTTGTGACTATGACATGCCATAGCTCACATCCTTATCTATTACAAAAAGGAAAAAGTACATAAAAAAGAAAGTTACAGACTCAAGACCTCAATGTACAGTTACCAAAAGCATGGACCCTTTCACCAACTCATGTAAGTTGGTGACTTGCAAAGATGCAGTGGAAAGGTGTCCAGCTTTATGGAACAGTACATCAGATAAAGCATGTTACTAAAAGTCTTCAGAAGAAATCTGTCTTCATGAGTTGAAGCTTCGGAAGACTTTGTCTCTGAGGCTTTGGAAGACTTCATATTTGGCTTCGGAAGATATTGGTCTTGGCTTCGGAAGATTTCACACTTAGAGTGATTTTCTGTTTTATGTGTGAAACTTCCTAAGCTTCTTCTTTAATGCACTTGTACAGCATGCAGGAAAGACTTAAGATGTTGAGGTTGCATCATCCTCTTCATTAATCTCTACACAGACAATGCTTTCTCCCCATCTAGAATAACCTCTTGACAGGTTTTCCAGAAATCAAGCAAATGATCCTCATAAAGAACAGGATTATTGGTAAGGAAGGTGGAATAGTTAGACAAAGCCAAGAATTGGCAAAACTCTGAGAAGTGTGGATCTTTCTCAGAGTATAACAGGGCAACCTAATTGTGCTGCCTGTGTAACTGCATGGAGAAATCAAGGTCATTTCTTTTGTTAAGGTTGGCCATTTAGGAAAGCTTAATGGTGTAGGAAAGAAAGAACAAAGGCGGTTGCAGAGAGAATTTTGAGTATTTAGGTTTGGAGGAAAGATGAAGATGATAGAAAGAGGGGAAACCGTTGGGTTTATATGTGAAAAGGATTAAGACAAAGTTAATGAAAAAGGATAAACTTTGAAATCCGGATGTCGGTCCCACCTCTGAAAAATAAGTTTCCTTTTTGCTCAAAAAGTAGTTTTCTTGGAATTCGAAAATCTTCTGAAGGTAAATCGTCTTCGAAAGTTTTTGATGAAAGAGCTCCCGAAATCAAAATGACTTTGAAAGAATTTTCTGAGAGTTTTTGAAAATTCTACTTTGGAAGAAAATTAAGACTTAAAATTTTTATTCAATTAAGAATAAAACTTCCGAGAGTTAATTTGCTTCAGAAGAAAATTGTCTTTGAAAACATGTAAGTGCCTAAGAGAAAATTTTAAGCTTCGGAAGAGATTTCAAACATTTCTTCCGAAGGCAATTTACTTAGGCAGTTATTTGTTTTAAAGGCATAAGTTTCTTCCGAAGATAAAATTTATATCTTCCAAAGGATTTAAAACATCAAGATTTTCAAAAAAATCTAAGGAACATTCTTCTAAAAGATTTTTATGTAGAAAAAACAAGAGCTTTATGAAGATGCTGAAATAGACAACTTAGGACACACGGATTTTAAGAAAAATATATGAATTAGTTTTAAGAAAAAGCTACTCAAGGTTAAACATCTCAATAGCTAATATAAGATACTTAAATCTCTATTCATCAAAGGCTTTGGTGAACAAATCAGTATTATTCATTTGTGTAACTTTGACTAGTTTAATTAATCCGTTTTCAAAGTTATCTCTTATCAAATGATACCTGATATTGCTGTGTTTTGTCCTGCAATGCTGCACTAGACTTTCAGCGATAGAGATAGCACTTTTGTTGTCTATGTGAATGGGAGTCTCTTTGAAGTTTAATCCATAGTCAAGCATCTAATTTTGAATCCAAAGCACTTGAGCACAGCAGCTTGCAGCAGCATATATTCAGCTTCAGCAGTTGATGTAGAGACACATGATTGTTTCTTGTATTGCCATGAGACAACCCTTCCACCAAAAAACTGACATTCCCTAGATGTAGACTTTGTAGTCATATTGCAACTACCATAATCACTATCTGTATATGCATATAGATTGAAGTTAGAGTTCTTGGGATACTAGAGGCCAAGTGTTGAGGCACCTTTGAGGTATCTTAGAATTCTTTTGGCAGTGATAAGATGTGACATCTTGAGTTTGGCTTGATATCTTGCATAAATACATGTGGCAAATATGATATTAGGCCTGTTAGCTGTAAGATACATAAGAGACCTACTCATAGCCCTGTAAAGGTATGCATCCATAAACTCCCCCTCAAGATCAAGTTCAAGGGAGTGGTTTCTTGCTATTGGTGTCTTAGCAATCTTATAAGCAGTCATGTTGAACCTTTTGAGTATGTCCTGAACATACTTTGACTGACTTATGAAGATGTCATCTTCAACTTGCTTCACTTGAATTCCTAGATTCCCCAATGGCACTCATTTCAAATATGTCCTTCAATAGCTTCTCAAAGTCTTTGCAAAGCCTTGGATTAGTTGAACCAAAGATGATATCATTTACATATACTTGAACTAGCATCAAGTCATGTCCTTGTCCTTTGATTAAGAGAGTTCCATCTATAATACCCATTCTGTATCCATGCTTGCAGAGATACTGAGATAGAGTCTCATACCACTTCTTAATGCTTGGTGCAGCCCATAAAGAGCTTTATCAAGCTTACAGACATAATCAGGATGATCAGGATCTGCAAAACCAGGTGGTTGTTGACATACACCTCTTCATCAATACCCCATAGAGAAAAGCACACTTGACATCAAGTTGATAGACCTTGAAGTTTTTTAATGCAGCAAAAGCCAAGAATATCCTAACAACTTCCAGTCTTGCTATAGGAGCAAAGACATCAATGTAGTCAATTCCTTCTTCTTGTGTGTACCCTTGAACAACTAGTCTAGCTTTATTTTTATGACACTTCCTTTATCATCTTTCTTATTCCTAAAAACCTATTTGATTCCTATAGTAGTCTTCCTATGAGGAAGAGGACATAGGTTCCAAACCTTTTGCATTTTGAATTAAAGCAGCTCCTCTTGCATAGCTTCAACCGAACTTCCATCCTTCAGAGCCTTATCAATCTTCTTGGACTCTATCTGAGATAAGAAACAAGAGAGAAGACAAACATTTGCTTCATGGGTTTGTCCTTTTGTTCTTACTCTTGTGTCCACGTCTCCAATGATGTTTGTGATGGGATGAGACTTGTGAATCCTTAGCTGAGGGATCACAACAAGTTGCTAAGAGAGATCTAAATTAGAGAAATTTAGATCTGGCATTAATGTTTCTCCTACCACATCATCACACATATCAAGAGAGACTTGATATAAAGAGTGTGTGATATCATTGATGTTGTCTTCTATGGAGTGGTTGTCAGCATCAAGAAATTCTTGATCACTATCACCACCACCATTTTCTTCTACATTTAAAGCTTCTTTATCTGGTTGTGGAGCCTTTAAGCTAGAATTTGAAGGCATATCAGATGTATCAACTGAATTTGTCATTGTTGTACTGATAGATACTTCATTTGTAGAGTCAGTTACAACTGGAGTTGAAGATTGGTATAGCTTGAAGGTCTTCTCAACTCAAATCTTGGATTAGGATCACCTGTAGGTAGTACATCTATAGATCTTGAAACATGCTCACAAGATTTGTTAAAACAGTTGGTAACTAAATCAAGATCAAACATCCAATCAGGACCAAAACCTTTCACACTAGGAGTGTGTTCATTGAAAGTCACATTGGCTGTCTTTGTAACTACTCTAGTTCTGAGATTGTATACTCTATAAGCCTTAGCTTAGGAAGAGCATCCAATGAAGTTTTCATCATCTTATTTCTCAGGAAAGTTGGCTATTTGATCTTTGGTATTCAAGATGGTGCAAGGACATCCAAATGACCTGAGGAAACCAATGAAAGGTTTCCTCTTATGCCAAAGTTCATAAGGAGTCTTACCATGAGTCTTAACCACTAAAACTTTGTTTTACACATAGTAGGCAGTGTTGACTGCCTCAGCCAGAAGGTGATGGACACTATAGAATCAAACAACATAGTTCTTGCAGCTTCAATAAGTGTCTTGTTTCTCCTCTCAACAACACCATTTTACTGAGGAGTCCTGGGAGCGGTATATTGTCTTGTAATACCCTTTACATCACAAAATGTATCAAGGATTTGGTTCTTGAATTCAGTTCCTTAATCACATCTTATGGTTTTGACCTTGTGATCACATTGATTCTCAATCTTTAAGATGAAATTATTCAGAATCTTAGGAGTCTCATCCTTAGTTCTAAGGAGGAAGACCCATGTGAATCTTGTAAAATCAACTGTGATCACTAAGCAGTAAGAGGTCCTTCCTAGACTCATTACACTGGTGGGGCCAAAGAGATCCATATGTAACAAGTGTAGGGGAGTAGTGATAGAGTTTCTTTCCTTTGGTTTGTGAGATACCTTGTGTTGCTTCCCTTTCAGGCATGCCACACAATGATCATCACTTGTAAACTCTTTCTTTGGCATTCCAGTTACCAAATCATTCTTAATCAGTTTATTCATATTTTTAAAATTTACATGGCGCATTCTTTTATGCCAAAGAAAAGACTCGTCACTATTTAAAAAAGATAGAAAGCATGAAACTTCTCCTGAGGGAGATGTTTCTTGCAAATCCATCTTGTACATGTTCCCTCTCCTAGGGGATCTAAGCAAGATATGCACATGAGGAATGACCATCTCGGGCTTGAGAACAATGCACTCATGCTCAGTAAAGAGCATGTTATGACTTTGATCACAAAATTGAGATACGCTCAGAAGATTGTATCCAAGCTCTTTGACAAAGTTTACCTTCTCAATGCTGAGCTTACTATTAGTGACCTTGCCCCTTTCCAGAAATGTAACCACCTTCATCTCCTCCAAAAGCAATTGCCCCTCCATCAATTCTTTCAAAAATTTGGAGTATTGATCTATTGCATGTCATGTGCCTGGAACAGCCACTATTAATGATCCAGACATTTTTGTTTGTCTTGAGTTGTTCCTGCATAAAGAAAATGATTAGTCATATTTAGAAACTCAAGCCTTATTGGTCTTGGGCTTATCAAAAGAAGTAGAAGGTAATGAAATAGTAATAGATCCTATAGTTGTGCTTTGAGGATCTCTTGATGTTGTTGACGGAAAACTCTCAGTCATTTGGTCTTTCTTTTTCTTCCACACCACCTTTGGAAGTTTGGACTTGACCTTTAAAACTTTGGAAGCTTTTATGGCTTCGGAAGTTTTTATGACTGGATCTTTGGAAGATCCTGCTAGCACTGCAGCAGACTTCAGTGCTTCAAAAGTATTCCTTTCTTTCGAGACCAAATTTTCTTCCGAAAGCAATATTCCACTTGCCTTATTCTTCATTTTGGAGCTTCTGAAGGAAACAGATTTTCCTTCTGAAGCTTTCTTTTTCCTCTCCAGACTCTTAGAAGTTTCTTTCTTTGTGATGTGGAGAGTACTCTTTGGATTGTAGGTACATCTTTAGCATGATGAGAAGTACTCCCACATATAACATAGTCCATTTTCTTCTTTCTAGGAGTCTTCTTCTGTGAACAAGGCTGAACTTGATCACTTTCATTCTCCATCTTCATCTTCTCAGATGATGTGGCAATTCTTGTGGGGTTAGAACTACCTTTGGAGCTTGATGGTTCATGTTGTACAGCAGTGGTGCATAACTTATCAGCCTTCTTCATGATGATAGGATGACTTGGACATGAACTAGAACTCTTGTTGTTAGAGTTCAAGTTTGTGTCCTCAGTTTTAACTGCTTCGAATCCTGCAGAAACAAAGACTTGCTTCTGTGCAAAGCTGAAGGTGGCCTTGATCTCCTGAGCCTTCTTTGTTTTTCTTTTGTTCTTTTTGATCAAGTTATTCTCTTGGACTCAGTCATCCCAACAGCTTTACGCTCCTTAGAAGGATGATGACCCTTCTTAGAATGCTCTTTTTCACTCCTCTCAAAGCCATTCTTCATCATCTCCTCTTCATCCTCTTTAGTCAAGAGATCTATGAATGAAAGCTCATCTTCACAAGTTCCACACCTATGAGATCTTAAAAACAAGATTGTGTGTGGAGGAGCTATCTCACAAGATCCCAGTCCCTGCTTATTCTGATATCATACTTTTGCATGCAAGGATGAGGATATCATGTTCTTGAAGGTCTCTTCTTCAAGAACACATTTTTCTGCCATGGCTTTGCTGATCACAAGCTCAGCCTGGCATTCAGTCAACTTGGTTATGAGATCCTTGATCTGAGTCCTATAATTGGTGCGCTCATATTTAAGAACTGAAATGATTTTCTCTAATTCCTCTATCTTTAACTTATAATCATTTTTAGCCTTTTTGAAATCAGATTTTAAGATGTTCAAGGACTCAAGATCAGATCTCATCTCTAAGTTTGAGGACTTGTATGTATTAACTTTAGCAATACATTCAGGAGTGCAAAGATGTTCCAATAGCTTGGCTTTATCGTGGTCAGCCATGAATGCTTGATTTGGAGATGTATCTTCCACCTGAAAGCTCCAGTCAAAGCCTCCTTCTTCAACAACAACTGCAACTTGCTGTATTGGCTTCTCATTCTAGGGAGCTCTCTTAGTGTAGTTTTGGATTAAGTCTGGCCACCATTTGCTCTTGGTGCCTTGCACTCTCTAGCAAAGTGTCCCATCTGGTTACAGTTGTAACACTTTACCTTGCTTTTATCCGGCCCAAACTTTCCATTGGCTGTATTCCTAGTAACCTTCCTCCCTTTCATTTTGTAGAACTTCTTGGCTCTTTGAGTGAGAAGAGCCATCTGCTAAACTATCTCCATATACTCTAGATCATCTGGATGGATACAGTCCAAGTCTTCAAGGGTGAAGAGAAGGTTGTCTGAGGATCATCAATAGAGACAAAAGCATGAGAAGAACTTGTCTCTTGGAAGGGACTTCTTTGAGTGTATTTTTCTCTTGGAGTCTCTGGGAAGGTGATGAAAATACCCTTTGTGAGTTGTTAGGGTAGCATATAAGATGATGTTGAGGTTCTATGCTATCCCTTTCAGTCACATGAAAGGCTGAACCCATTTGATTGCTAGAGTTACCAGATGAATTTTGCATGTTCATCTTCATCTAGTATCCACTGAGAATACCATACAACTTTGTCAGAGTAAGAGACTTAAGGTTCTCAGTCATCTTGATAACAACACAATAATGTGTCCATTGTCTAGGAAGAGAGGTAAACTTCCTTACAATGACCCTGTTCTCAAAAGTTACTCTAGCATCCATTAGAGTATCCACAATCTCAACATACCTTAAGAATTGTTGAGTCATGGTCTCACTTACTTTAAAAGTGAAGTTTTCAAAATGATACTTGAGGAGATCTTTCTTGTTCTTTTTGGCTTCAGTTGATCCCTCATACATAAGCTTCAGTGCTTCCCATAGTTGCTTTGTAGTCTTGCACTTTTTGAAGCATCTGTAAATGGAGTTTGGAAGAGCAGTTTGAAGGGTTTTCATGGCTTTTTGATCAATCTCTATTCTCTTCATGTCTTCATCAAAGAAGTCAGCCACAACCTTAGGAATCATACCACCACCAGTAGAAGATAAGGTGCTTGGTATCTAAGGTCCTTCAACAACAGAGTCCCACATCTTGGAGTTTTGAGACTTGATAAAGCCTCCCATTCTTTGACACCAGTATCAAAGTCTTCAGGAGTGATCAGTGGAGACTTTGCATCTCAGCTTTAAAGATAGCTGCCATTTGAGATGTTAAGTATTTTATGTGTATGAAGGATCTTAAGATGGTGAGATCTTATATCAAGAGTCTGGAAATTTGATACCAAATGCAGGACCGTTAGAAGGGTGCAATGCATTTTTACTAGACAACAACACAAGTGGAGAGTATTCAATAACACTTAACAGATCAAATGGTGAACTAGAAAACCAGTTTTGTATCAGAGCTAAGAAACACAAGTAATAAAGAGACAGAACAAGAATAGAACAACACAAGTATTTGGTTTTCAAGGTGAGATATATTTCTCTCTAGTTCATTACAAGTGTTTACAAAACAATGATAATAAGATACAAGGACCAGAGATACTTATACTACATCCTACAGCCGGCCATAATTTGAAGCCAGCTGGATACATGATCTAGACAACAACAAAATCAACGTAGAGTCAAAAGGCAGATTGCCTTTTGACTAGTGACTATGACATGTCATAGCTCACATCCTAATATATTACAAAAAGTATAAAAGTATGTAAAGTAAAAAGTACAGACTCAAAACCTCAATATACAATTACCAAAAACATGGACATTTCACCAACTCATGTAAAGTTGGTGTCTAATCAGAGTTGTAGCGGAAAGGTGGTCCAGCTTTATGGTAAAGGTACATCAGATAACAGCATGTGTTCAAAAGTCTTCGAAAGAATTTGTCTTCAAGAGTTGGTTGAGGAAGACTTTGTCTTTGAAGCTTCGGAAGACTTCATGTTTGGCTTCGGAAGATATTGGTCTTGGTTCCGAAAGATTTCACACTTAGAATGTTTTCTAAGAAAGAGTGTGAAACTTTTGAAGCATTCTACTTCAGTACACTTGTGCATGCATGCAAGAGAGACTTTGGATGTTTTATGTTGCATCAGCCTTATATGAAATCTTACAATACACATACACGTACACGCGTACGCACACGTACACGCACATAGATATACATACATATATACATATACATATATAGTATAGATGTATTTTGTTTTACACATATGTAAATTAACTATTATAAAGTTAAACGCATGTAATGGTTAATTTGCATATATATAAAATAAAATCAAACATATGTAATAGTTAATATACATATATGTAAAAAAAAGTTACACATATGTAATAGTAAAATTTCCTAATTATAAATACTGGATTTAAAGTAGACATATAAATAAAAATGTAAATCTCTAATTATTTACATATATCTAAAACAAATGATCTAAAGGGTTTATGATATTGGTGTTAATAAAGAAGGTGCACTTATAGAAAATAATAAAAAGATTATGAAAAGAATTTTCCATGTATGCATGTTTTTTTGTGTCATCTCGTTGTTAAGCATTGTTTATTAATATACATATACTAATAAAAAAAGTTTTTTGTTGAGACGTTACGTAATTATATAGCTTCTAAAATTTATTTTTTTTTTCTCATCCAATAAATAATTCCATTAACTATTAGTAATTTTATTTTATGCATTATAAAATTTAAATTATTCTTTTATAATTCAAGAAAATAGAGCTTTCCTCTATAAATGTAATTTCTTAGTACACAATTTTTTCATGAAATAAATTTTCTTTTCTAAAATGTCAATCTTTTTAAAAAATAAAAAATATTCGAAACTTGTGCATTTAAAATATAATTTTTGTTATGAAACAATAAAACAAAAAGGATTAAAATTCTAATTTTTCATATGAAAATTTTTAAAATTAGCATTTTTAAAAACATTTTGTTTTGAAACAAAATGTTTAACAAACTTTAAAAAATTAAAAAAAAAGTTTAAAAAATGACATCGTTGTTTAATTATTTAAAGGCCTTCGTCATACGTAATTTTAATAATATCATATTTCAAGATATTGTTTTGTAATTCATTTCATTACTAAGTATTTAATATTTATTTTGTAAGTTATATAATACACGTGATATTAAACTAATTTAATATATATCTTTGTAACTTTTGAAATAAAGCGAGTTCTCAAAATAAATTAACCATATATATTTTTAAGGTTGTAAATGAGTCGAGCTGAGCCAGGATGGGTTCGAGCTCGAGCTCGAAGCTTATTGAGCCGAGTCGAGCCGGCTCAAAAATTTTAACCAGCTCAAAACACTAGCTCGAATTCGGCTCGTGAAAAGCTCGAGCCAGTTCGTGGCTCGTTCAAACCGGCTCGATTAATTTTTTTCACATTAATTAATATGAAAACACAAAAAATATATATTATGGCTTTTACATTTTGTTGGATACTCGATACTTATGAGAACAAAAATAATTATTTTGAATATAAATACTATTAATTACATTTTTTAAACAAAATACTTAATGTTTCTAAAAAGAATTCATTTTTATTTTTATGAAAATATTTTTTAAAATCCTAATATAAAATAATAATCATAATAATATAGTAGTAGTAATAATATATTATACATACATACATACATACATAGATATATTATATGCACCGAGTCACAAGCCGAGCCAACGAACCAAACCACGAGCCGAGTTTGAACCGAGCTAACCTTGGCTCGAGTTCGGCTCGTTTAAAATTCGAGCCGAGCCGGAAACGAGCTTTTTTCGAACGAGTTTCAAGACACGAACTTTTGGTACAACCATGTACGTATGTATGTATATGTGTGTGTGTGTGTGTATATATATATATATATATATATATATATTATATATATATATATATATAGAGAGAGAGAGAGAGAGAGATATGGAGTTAGGGGCATTGAAAAGGATTTTAAAATTTTAACTAAAAGATTTTTACTCAAATTGTTACAATAACAAAAGCATTAACTAGTAACATTTTCACTGCAGTGTTTTTACACTAAATGAAAAAAATTCTAACACCTAGTGTCATGGTCTAAAATTAAAACAAAACTCAAAGTTATGTATTGTCAATGTAACAAATAAATTATTAGATTGAATATATATATTTCGTTAAACCACGTGAACTAAAATATTAATTTACTCATCAATATATGTAACAATTCTTTCATACAAAAACTCAGAAATGAAAAGGTTGGTCACTATGAATTTATGATCATAAATACCTCCAAATATTTATGATGAACCCAAGTTAGGATTCATCATTGTTCAGCTCACAAAGAGTAGAAATTAGGGTTCATAATCGTTCTTCTTACAAAATTGTTACAAACTCAAAACATGAAACGCAGATTACAAAAGTTTCTAAACCACGGCTGAAAATACATTAAAAACCCAACCCAAAAGGATGAAATTGATCAAAATGTTGTAAACATTGAGTGAACAAAATCAGAGAAAAACGCAATTGAGGCTCAGATCTGTAAACAATCAAAAACAAAGAGGACGCATCCGCCATGGCTGCATGATTATCGATTGTCATGTGAAAGCACAAACTCAAAATCAGATCTTAAATTGTTCACATGAATATCCGAAATGCCCCGCCAAAATGCAGATAGTCTCAACATTGTTCGATTTCACTCAGATGCATTGAAATTTGAAATTCATCTCATAGCCTCGTATAATAATGTCCTTGAGGTGGCGTGTTCAACCCCCGTAAACGGCAGAGTCTAGTATTACAAGTAGATTGGATTCCCAAAAAAAACAATAACAATAACCAGAACAACAGCAACAAGAAAAACAAAAACAGATTGAGAACTGTTTATCTGCATAATTTTGTGTGGTTAAAAAGACCAAGGGTTGTTGATTCATAAAGAAAATCATCGGCTACAAAGAACGACGTTTGACTTGCAAAGAGTCAAAATCGAACTTCACAGAGGAGGGCAACACCCTTGGAAACCATTTTGTTTCATCCCCTCTGAAATCGCCTCATTTCGTCTGAGTGAATTTGTTCAGATTGAAATCAGAGGGTCGGATCTGAGAATTGGAAACCGGAGAAGGTGGATCGGACTCCCACATGGCTGCACCACGATTCGTGTTGCCCCGCCAAGACGAGTTTTACTCAACATCCGGTGACTTATGCTCGGAATAATAATGATAATAATATGCAGATAACAAGATCATCATCATCATCATCATCATCATCACATCATCATCATCATCATCATCATCATCATCATCATCATCATCATCATCATCATCATCATCATCATCATCATCGCCTCTAGAGAGAGAGAGGATGTTGAAGGCATGTTGAAGGGTTGTTGAATGATCAAAGGCGGGGGATGTGAAATCACGGGCTGAAGATGATCCGATGGAGGATGATGTGGAGGCAACCGCTGTTGGAGTTAATCATTTATTTATCGGGTCACGGGTATGGGTCGTATATCAAATATTTAGTTTGCTTTGGATGCATGGAATAAGTATCGTGTCTAAGTTCTCACGTGGGTATTGCATGGCTAGAACTTTGAGACTAAAGCATGTTTGTTTTATTATTTATAATTGATAATTGATTTAATTGGTTGGAATTGATAAAGCTTTGACCGATTCTTATGGAGGTGTAGGTTGAGTGTGGTACACATTGAGTAAAAAATTAGTCATGCTTTCTGCCAAATACTTAGGAGAAATAGTATTTTATTATTGTTTTCATGTTCCCACGTTGTATCTATGAAGGCTATTTATAGCCCTTTTTTGTTCAATGAATAATAATCTTCTGCAGTCTTTTCTTCCTGCAATATTTTGCTTTCCATTATTCACATACAAAAGACTTGAGTTTTTCTTTTGTATATTGGCTCAATATCCAACAACCGCCCTCTTGAAACCTACAGCTCTCTCGCCAGAGCTTCATTGTTTTTCCGACCATATCGCCCCCGTTTGATGATAGTTGAGGGTGCTCAAATTTATTTGTAGAGCTGCCAAGTTAGGTTAAACCTGGTTTTTTCTTTCTTTCTTTCTTCCTAAAAAGGTGTTAATTAATAACTTATGACTAAATTACTATTTTAATCCCTCTGATTTGATAAAATTACAGTTTCAATACAACAATTTTACATTAGTCATTTAAATATGTATAAGGTACCAGTACCGATACTTGATTTTTTTATACTTCGGGATCGGTACTCGTCGGTACCGTTAGCGTTACTTTATCCAAAACTCTCGTATGGTACCCGATAGTACCTAAATATGAATAGCCTATTTTAAAAAATGAGGGACAACATAGTGATCAAATCAAAGATTAATTTCCTTTGGTATTTTGAAACTTTTGGTATTGGTATTGATTATATTGGTATTTATTTTATTGGTGTGAAACTCATCACTATGAACCAAAACAATTTACTATTTTTTTGTCAGTATTGTTTCACAACTAATTAGTGGTAAGCATGTGTAGATTTTTTATATTTAAAATGCATGGTCAAGTCTATGTATTATTTTTGTTGGACATGTGGATGTTTTTTTATATATTATTTTTGTTTAGTTATAAACTTTTAGAGGTATCGGATACTACACATGAACTGGGTAACGGGTACAAAACAATAACTAGGTATCATAACCAAACATAAACCATACAACAATCCTAAAAAATAATGTTATGTATGTAACAGATACCAAAGATGTATTAGGTACCAAAATAGCAGTATCGTACCAGTACCAATACATTACCCATTTACCAAAAACGGACTGGTATTTGTTTTTTATAAAATTCGGGACTGGGTACTTTCGGTACAGGTATGTACCAAGCTCATCCCTAGCGTGTTCTCTATATTATAAAGAATGGTTTTATGTTACTATGAGTGGATGGTAGAGAAAATATTCTTGTTCATCTCTATTAATTTTTTAATATTTTTTGAAAATGGTTGTAAATATTGAAGAGAAAAAATGTAATGGTAAATGTATTAAAAATATTATTTAATTGAAAAAAAATAATGATTTTAGTGTGATTATAGAGATAGAGATGAAGAGTGGGATGTGAATGCTCTTAGCCTGCCCTAATCTGTTTTCTCTCTCTCTCTCTCTTCTTCTTCTTCTTCCTCGTCTTCTTCTTCTTCTTCTTCTTGTTCTTCTCCTCCTCCTCCGCTCAACGCCATTATCAACATCACCAAATCCCCATCTAACCACCATATCTCACCATCGCCACCTCCACCCACCATCGCCAACAAGACCAACACCATCGTCGTTTAAGATCCCCTACCCCCAACCTATCTTTCCCTCTCACACTCTTAAAAACACCATTGCAGCCATCCCATCTGATTTAGGGGGTTTGATCAAACAAGATCCAAAAACCCTTAAAACCACCAAGCTACATCCGTCATCATCGTTCATTTTCACCATCACCATCGCCGCCCTCCCTTCTGGGTTTAAAGTCCACCACGTTAAAGTTAAATCTAATTTATTTTGGTTAGGTTTCATCTAGTAAGAGTTTCAAACCTTATTCTTGTATCAAACGTTAGATCTAGTGTGGGAGTGTTTGGTTGGGGTGGTTGCTAGAAAGGACAGGTGGAGGTGGCGTCCGGTGGGTTTTTGAGGTGGCAGTTGGTGAGTTCTAAGGTGAAGATTATGGTGGGTGATGGTGGTGGTGGGGTGCTTACAACGGTGAGCCATGGGGCGGTTGTGGTTGGTGGTGATCGTGCTGCAATATAGAGAGTGTGAGAGAGAGAGATGGAGTTGGGGGTATTGAAAATGATTTTTCTTTCCAAACCTTAAATGTTGGTATATGCAATCTAAACGGCAATGTTGTAAAAATCGCTAGGCGCTAGTCGGGCGGTAAGGTGATAACTAGGGATTAATCACTTTGAAGATGTTATATGTATTTTTCATAAATTATATATATATTTAAGATTAGTATACTTCAAACATAATTAACTAAACATAAAAATAACATTCAAGTGTTTTAAAGTTTAAAGATCAAATATTTCAATACATAAAAATTAAAACATAGTAGTTCTAATACTTCAAAGTTCAAATAGTCTAAAATTCATCATCGTCTTGTCCATACTGTTCAATGATTTGAACACCATCCGACTCGTATTCAACATATTCATCTACTTCCTCCTCATCCTCTGACTAAAATTCTTCATCATATAGTTCTCTTGATGCACCTTGTCACACCCCGACCGACGGCGGAATCATCGGGGCGTACGAATGGGAGACGATTGCTCATAGCACATGGAACTAATTAAGTTGAAATAATATTAAATATCATTATTCATTAAACATTACAAGATAAATAAGTAATTACAAAACAATCAAGATACAACCAATAACATAAGTCTTTCAATTAGTCTAAGTCCAAGTCCTATATGAGCACAAGAAAATCTTCAAGTAGGAAACCTGAAACATGTTAAAAATAAGGGTCAACTATAAAGTTGGTGAGATTTCCATAGTTTTCAATACATAAGTATATAAAAGATGACAATTCATGTTGTAAGTTAGAAAACAAAGTAACTAGGGATGTAAGACAGAATGCATAATCAAACATTGATAAAGTTTTACAAGTCTCAAACGTTTACAAGTATATACGATTAGCTAAGTGTACTTGGATCAACCAAGCAGGCTTGTCAGGCCCATAGATCTATGACATCGCCAGGCTAGCAATAGTTAATGATTGTACATATATTCGACATTACACGGTAGCTACAAAGTTCAACTAACCACAACACATAAGTAAATTGCCATAAGTTTACAAGAATCAAATGTTTACAAGTGCAATGGTTATATAGTAACATGTTTCACCCCAAAGTATGAAAATATGAAAAAAGAGTATAGAAATACTCACATGAAAAACTCACAAGTATAGTGATGGTTGTAGAGTACATAAGAAAACTTGAATGTCAAGAGTCAAAGGTGATGTCCTAAATGATAAAAAGAACAATAACTTGAGTTTGGAATTCATTACAAGAAGTTAGGACGCTTAGGAATGCCAATAAGCAAAAGGTAGATTGATAGAAGATTACTGTACCAATTTTAGATTCTGGACAGAATGTTTGGTACGAGTTTGAATAGGTTTTTAAAATAGCAAATGGTTTCATAAAATTATAAAAATTTACATTTGACTAGTTCAAAGTGTCCTGTACAACGTTTATTCAGAAACATTTTTACGAAAAGAACCTTAAATAGGTCAAACAAGCAGCACAAGGCAGAAGGTTCTGAAATGCGCACTTATCTTGTGAAGGCTATTGTTGAGTCGTCCGATTGATTTTTAAGATGTTTAAGTATCGTTGAAAAGGTAATTCAATGAACTTAAAATTGGAGTCTGAGTTGACTCAAATTCAGTTTTTATGATCAAGTTATGATCGGCTGAAGTAAGATTATATTCTGCCAGAATTCTAGTAAGGCACTTATGTGCACTTTTAAAATCGTTAAAGCATGAAACGGGTTAGAACATTTTATTATGTAAATATATGGTATATTAGTCTTCATTTGAATTATAAAAATATTTTAAGACTTCGGCATAACCATCACTTATAGAAATAATCTTGTGGAATAACCGAATGTGGCGGCATAGCCGTCCATATGCAAACGGGATTCTTTGTTTATGTTGGTGTGTTTTTAGATTAGTTTAGGAATGTTAGTGATTGTTATAAGGTTAGTAATTATTAAAATGTTAATGATTAAAATAAAAAGAGATTTGATAGAAGAAAGAATAATAGTAAGAACATAAAGTCATAAGAACAATTGGATGTTAGGATGATTGAAATGTATAATATGAAAATAATAAAAGATTATCTTAGTATTAAGATTTCTTGAAATTTCTTGAAAGATAAAGTTCTTCAATATGATCATAACCAATGAATGAAAGAAATATATGAGAATGAAATTTTTAGAGAATGAGCAAATGAAAAGTGAGGCCTAAGCCTTGCTTTTATTCTTGAGGTTAGAAGAAGGTTATGAATGGTGTTAATGGTGATTTATAAGTCTTTTAAAAGGGGGTTATGATTGAAATAATTATAAAATTAAATAATTTAAATAAATAAAATAATAATTACAATTTAACTTTAAATTTATTAAAACTTTAATTTTAATTTAACAAATTTTTTTTTATTAAATCTTTGTAGACTTTATAAATCTAATAAGAATTTATAATTTGATTATTTATTTTAATTGAATATTTAAAATCTTATAATTATTAATAACCTTTTATAGACCTTACATATTTGTAAAAATAATAATCTTTGTATTTTAATCCTTTATGTTAGTTTTATAATTAAAACTCATAGATGACAAATAAACTTCATGAATTTATAAAGTTTCATTCTATAAATTATGAAATTACCATGAATTAATTTAATAAATGGATTTGAATAAATAGTATTATTTTTTTAAGCATTAAGATAAATTAAATTTATAACTAGTGTATTTGTTTTTCCAAAATTAACCCAAACGGATTCGGGTTTGGGTTTCCATCTTCCAAAATTGGCAGATGTTACACACCTGCCTTTGCACTTGTCCTAGCACTTGTTCGATTACATAAAACTTCATTAACAACCACGGCTTCACTAAACACATCCCAAGGTACCCCCGGCTCAAATTCTTCATGTATACCATCAACAATCCATTCTTTACCCCCTCTATCATCTTTGACTATATGTACTTCATGATTTCTCAACTTTCTTTTCTTGTTTCTCTCCATCAAATTTGCATTAAATTGTACAAAAACAAGATTATTCATTTTAGTCGCCTCTAGTCTTTTTCTTTTTTTGTATGTACCTAAATAGTGAAACATAAACAATAATAATCAAATTCAACATAAAAAGTAAGCATAACATATATTAAAAGTCACTAACCCCTTCAAACATGCTCCAATTTCTTTCACATCCGGAAGAACTCGTCGTCAAAGAAAGTATCCTCATAGCAACTTTTTTAAATTTGGAGTTGAATTATCATGTGTTTCTCACCAATTTGCTACAATGTCAAAAAAATATAATATATTAATACAACAAATATGAAAATTTAAATAAACAATATTTTTATTACCTAGATCAAATTTGTCATCGTTCACTTCACATCCTCTAAGTGTGATTGGACGCTCAATTTTTTCTTGCTTACTCTTGTAAATTGGCAACTCAACTGATAAGATGGTGTTTTGTATTTCATAATCTTTGGGAAATAAAACACCAACCAAATCAACCACTGCATCATTGGCATCTAAATTATCTCGGATCTCCGGATTATTATAAAAATAATATGGGTTTAAAACGTAGGCAGCCACATGTAAGCATGTATCAAGCCTATTCGATGATTTTTTCAAGATAATATCAGGCTCATATGCACTTTTATTGTCAGGCATTGATAATATCACTTTTTGCCTTTTTAAGCTCACCATATATAAAACCCATTGATGGCTTCCAATCCGCATCAACCATTCGAAGGACTTTGACTAATGGGGTAAAAATTTTTAAACAAGTAGAAACACCACTCCAAAATGAGGGAGATGTAACCGTTGCAAAGGCAAATTCCCTTTAACCGTCTTTGAAAACTTGTATTTCTCTCATTCTTCACTAGAAAACATCTGCTTGAGTTGAGACTTTTTTTCTAACAAACTTTGTAAGGTAAGAAACGCAGAAGCAAATCTTGTAACTCCTGGTCTCACAATATTCCTTTTCTTTGTATATTTTCTCATCATGGCAAATGTTTTGTGATGAGAATAAATAAACATCGTTAGTTTTTTTTCTTGATCGATGGTGTTAGGGACCGTGTACTAGATGGAGTACTAACTAATTTACGTGTATACCAACTCAAATAGTGCGGAATCCTATTTGATTGGTGATCCAATCAGTGAGAACATTAACCCGATCGATATACGAATAAACTAAATGTTAAAAACGAATAGGAATCGATCAAGAACGATCTATGAACTTGGACTGGCTTTTTTGGACGTTCTGGACGACTAGGGTACGAGTAGGAGTCGAAATCTTGAAAGTGTTATATTTTTTCATGAATTAAGTGGTATTTATAGGTTAGGGTTAGTTAATCGTACGACGGATCATTAGCATGGTTCAGTCGTGTGACTAAAGCATGCTACTGAGTCAATCACATGACTGAAGGTTCAGTCGTGTGACTGAGTCATCCGTATGTCTCAGTCGTGCGACTGATCCATCTCCTGGTTCAGTCGTGCGACTGATCCATTAGCATGAAGTATTCATGCGTATGAACCACTAGCATGGTCCATTCGCATGAGAACTTCATACGACTAAGTTTGAATATGTTTCTCAATCATTACTTGACTAAGATCTATTCAAACAACCACAAACCTATATAGTTGGTTCAATATGCGTCAATAAATGATAAACATTAAAACATACACTGAAACATTAAACATTAAGATCAACAACCACATATTATGTCATTCAACTCATTCGTTCATTCATTTAGGACATGACAGACATATTACATCAAGATCGTAAACTAGGTACATATGGATCAAGAACTCCCCATTGGACCTAGTTTCCTTCATTGTCTGGCATCCTTCATTAGCTCGTCGAACTTCTTATGCCTCTCCTCGACTGTGACTCCAGCATGTATCTCGAATGCAAAGCAGAGTCTTATCACGTTTTGAAATTGGATGGCCTGTACAATATCCTGGGGATCATAGAATAATGGCCACCTGTATAAAGTATAAACAATACTAGCTGATAGTTGGTTAGCCACATTGGGTCAAATACCCAGATGGTCTCCATTTGGCGCTCTTTCTGTAATACTATGATCACTTCTCCTGTTTGCCAGTCATAATACCACCACTTGAAGTGGGGAGTGAAGTCCTGTGGCATTTACCTCAAGGGGATCTTTGACATAGTGCACGGAGGACTCCACTTCAGCACCACTTTGGGTTTCCCAGTCCTTGGGTCCACCTCCGACCTTCGAATATACCTCGTAGGTTATTGAGGCTTGAAATTAACCCATCATGTGTGGTATTCTTTCTTTAATGCAGCTTTAAACCAGCCTGACATCTTCTGGGGTCAGCATACAGCAGGTTCAGGCGTGCCAACTGGTTGAGCTCAAAACCAGGAAGAGTCTTTAAATCATATGGAAATCTGAAGTACTCGATTCCCTTCTCCCTCTTCACAGCATATACATTAGATCCTCAAAGTAAGCCCAAGCTATAATCTTACCAGACACCTTTAGATGCTTCTTTACTTTGTAGAGCTTAGCGTAGGCACTCGGCTTTGGCGTTATGCGTTGGCATGGATCTCTGCAAAACAAGCCGCCTATTCAGCCTTTTTGTTCTCAACATCGGCATCAGAGGCTTGGGCTTGGCTTTCTGATTGTCGGTTTCCCTCTCCATCGTATCCAATTTAACATGCATATCACTATCAAGTGTATCTCCAAAATCAGGAACCACATTTCCCTCTCGATCAGTATATTCCGGATAGTGCTATGTTGTGATGTCTTCAATCTTATCTCATCAACATCGTTAGCTCTTCATCCTAGAAACATCGACAGTAGGCGCATCCTTAACCAATTCATCCAGTTTTAATCGGAACATTTCTGCGAGTTGCTCATCAGTGAGGTTGTGAATAATTTCTCCTTCTTCGGGAGTATAGCTTACTGACCTCCTGACAATCCCTTGCAGATCAAGTATCATTGTGAGTTGAGACTTGATCTGCTGAAGAGGAGCAACATCGTATTCATCTCGCTGATATTGTGGATCTGCTTGATTTAAAACATGTAACACATCATTCATCAGTACATAATCAAGACAGTAAACATTAAATGTATACATAAACATTCATGCACATAAGTTTAATACATATTCAATTACACATGATTTAAATTACATAAAACATCTATGCATTACGTTTGTGCTGAATCATGTGTTCCTTTGCTGTCGGGGCTGATGTCGAGGTACCCTGATCTTGATTCCTTTTGGTCTGCCTCTCACTAGCTTCTTGGGCACCCGAAGCAGATGGATCTCCTCCTTCATCATCATCTCCTCCATCCTCTGTGTCATCCTCATCCTCTTCATCATCATCCTCTTCATCATCGTCATCACCATCGTCATCATCTTCTCTGATCTTCAGAGGCTCTTCTTTGGATCCCTAAGCTTGAGCATGATAGATTTGTTAGATGACTCCAACTCTTCAATCTTCTTTACTGATTTGGCTTTATGCTCATTGAGTTGGGCGATCTCCTCTGCCTGCTGAGAGATCTACTATGATTGTGCAGCAGTTAGCTCCATCAACTGTCGTAGCTGTGCAGTCTTCTCATCGTCGGTAGCTAATAGTTTCAACACCATACTATTTAGTGCTGACAGCTGTTCCTCTACCCCACTGGGAGGTCAAGGTGATCTAGTGGTGAATGTGGTATGGGATGAGGGGCCGGCTTGGTGGTGGTGGTGGTGGAAGTGGTGTATGTAGTGGTGGTATATGTGTGGGTGGTGATGGGTAAGTTGTAGTGGTGGTGGAAGTGGTGTAGATAGGTGGTGGAGTGGTTGTGGTAGTGATGGTGGGTGAGGTGGTAGTAGTGGTGATGGTAGCTGTAGTTGTGGTGGTGGGTGGAATGGTGGTAGTGGTGGATATGGTGGTGGTAGTGATAAATGTCATCCTCCTCCTCTTGGTCTTCATCCTATGGGGCTTAGCCATCCTTTTTCTCCTCATCCCCCTTGAGGTGGATGCTCCCCCTGGGATGCTGCTGGGCTTATCAGGTGTGTAACTGGGATCTGCAGCAGTCTCCACAAACTCGCTAGGGCATCCACCAACTTCCCGAATACCTCTTTTGGTGGCAACCACCCTGTTGCCCACCGTCCTGGTCGGTGGCTCCTCGTCACTCTCCTCTTCCTCATCAGGAGGGCAAAAATCCTGATGGAAACTAGCGGTGGTGGCATCTCCATGAGTGGGTGGTGGAGGTGTGACATGTGCAGTGGTGGCCCTAGAAGCAGTGGGGCCAGAGTCTCCACCAGTGCCATGGTCATCATCATCGGAGTCATCAGATGGAAGAGCAATCTGCTCAACATCTAAATCACTCTCCTCGTGGCACTACTTACGCCTTGTCGGCGCCATGTAATCCTCCCGGGCCAGGTGCCCGAACAGTCTCCTCACAGGGGGTTTGACTTGCTTTTCCTGTAGACCTTCATTCTCCCGAGAGTTGTGTCATCCGTAATCTCGAGAGATACTACATCTTGGCTCTCCTTGGGTAGAAAAGGAAGCTTATCATCTATAATCATATGTAAGAATCTTGGTTACATACAGAAGCCTTCCTTGCCTTTGGCCTCAAGATTCTCGATCAAGTATGCAAATATCATGTTAGAGAAGCTGAAGGGGTGATTCAGCACCAGTGCCACGTAGGCATTCTGGATTTGATCAGATAAGTCATCAAATCCACCCCTTCTTGATACAATGCACTTGAGGATGACGTGTGCTAAGTACTTGAACTAGGGACACAGGTTATTTTGTTTAGCACACCTGCATTGATGTCCCTAGAGTACTTCATCTTGAGAAAACATCCTCTCATAGTAAGCAGGTGTAACCTGGTTAGGTGAGCACCATCATCACCCAGGTCCAGTACACGTCGAAGGTCCACCGCTATCACCTCAATCTCTTGCCCAAAGATGGTGCTCCGAATGCAGTAGGGCTCACTAGATCGGTCAACCGATGCACCCTCCCAGAAAGCCTGCTGTATAGACCTGTAGGGAGTGCATGGTGTAGATATCACTCTGTGTATCCTTGATCTCTTTAGAAAAGCAATGATGCCAGCAAACTCGGTAGCATTCCGAGTGGTGGGTCCAAATGAGCACAAATATTGTGCTTGGTGTTGATGGTCCACTGATCTGCCATAAATCTGTAACACAAGACACATACATATCATATCAGCACATAACTGAAAGCAATTCACTCTAAACTGTTTGAGATCAGTCTGGTTCAATCGTGCGATTGAACCATACGACTACGTTCAGTCGGTTCACTTATCATGCGATTGAGTTCAATCGGGCGACTGATTCAGCGACTGAGTTCAGTCGGGTGACTGAGCCAGCGACTGAGTTCAGTCGGGTGACTAAGCCTACGACTGGGTTCAGTCGGGCGACTGAGCTCATACGCCTCATTTAATCGGCTGACTGAGTCATTCGCCCAGCTCAGTCTTGCGATTGAGTTCATCAGGGTGACCAATCGCATGACAGACTGTCTGTTCGATTCAAATTCAAATTTTGAACAAATCTTAATATTAGACATCGTGGTTTGGCTCATTAGACTCGCAATCACCCTACTTAGCACCTAATAACCTTGATTTCAACATTTTACTTAGTTTTATTAGTTTATTAATCCAACTAAGTCTCGGTTCTATGTTAGGGCCAAATTCAGTAATTTAGAGCACAAATTGACTATGATTTGGGTAGATTGCACCGCATTGTACCTGTATAAACAACAACAATCATCAGAATACAGCAATTTGAAGTCAACCAAGGTCAGAAGAAAATTTGGCAGAGTACCGACACTATAGGCAATTTTAGGGCGAATGAGGAGCGATGAGTATATGCGATCGACTATAGCCCTATTTATACTGAATTTGGTTTCAATCAAGCGACTATATCCATTCGCTCTTTTCATTCGGGCAATTGGATCTCAGTCATGCGATTGGTTCAGTCGATCACATTCAGTCGGCCGACGGGTTTCAGTCAAGCGACTGTATCCATTCGGACAACTCCATTCAGGTGACTAGCTCAATCTTGTAAGCCATTCGTGTGAATGGTTCATACTCATGCTCCATTGGTTGTCTAGTGCATAAGTATGTCCAATCGTACGACTAGTCCATACGCATGGTCCAGTCGTGCGAATGGATCATACTCATGATTTTGACTTTATGACCATTTGACATTTAATCCCTTTTAACTCTTGATTAAACATTTTGAGCATTCGATCATCTCAGACATGATCATTTTAACTTTGAAAACTTTTGATCACCTCAGTTGTGATCCTTTTAACAAAACACATTTTGTCACCTCAGACGTGACCCATTTACATTGAAAACACGTTTGGTCACCTTAGACGTGACCCTTTTAAGTAATTAATCCCAGATTGAATTCCACGACATAGTCCGACATATAACACTAAATTGACTAAAAGTTAAAACAAAACAAAAGAGCTAACATTAAAAAACAAAACTAAAATGGTTTTGTGATTTTGTGTGATGTGGAATCCTAAGATAGAAATCTAACAGATTTTTTCTTGAACATACAGCTTCACGTTATTTTGACCATAAGTGAACGATTCATTATGGAATCATACAGGTAACCAACTCATTCAGGACGTGTTACCAAACTCATTTGATGCTAGATTTTTGTTTTCGTCGAGAGTTTTAGCAAATTTTGGAAATCATACTAGTACTATAAGACGCACACATTGATTTGGACTTTCAAGAATTGCAGCCACGATGATTGTCAGTATACTTGTCCACTTAAATCCATACACAGACTTTTGACACAGATTGGTGATACATTAGGTTAAATTACTTCAACAAGTATGTGTGGATCCTACGCTTATATGGTAATCAACATTCCTCAGGAGATTTTTGAGCGGTCTAACGATATTTTGACAAGAAGAAACTATTCTTAGAGCTTTCAAAGAGAAGCCAAGCCTCAGGTCAGTGCTACCGCACAGCAGAGAGGCGGAAAACAATAATGAATCTAGAATATATAGGTTATGCTTATCTTCAGGTCAGTGCCACCGCACAACAGAGGCCATAACCTATCTTCTTGATTGAGCAATTTTATTCTTTTTGCACAGATCACACCAAAAAATAGGTTACTAGTTTGATTGCTTTTTGCATTTTTCGTCATGTGCTTTGCTCATATTTTGGTCATCCGCACACATTTGTGGCGTTTAGTTTGCTCATCACCCCTTATTGGAACTCTGTTGATTGTGTTGACCAAGAATAAGATGATAACCCACAGCTTGTTGAACAACTTAGTTTGATCTTGAGATCACCAACGAGGTCTACTTTTCTATTGTGTTGAATCTACCGACACATCATCTAATGGTCTAGGTTTACCTTAGTAGCAGCTAGTTTTACTATCATTTTTCCTTTTATATTGCTCAGACTTCTCAGACTTATACTTTAAATTTCGCATCTAATTTAATTTAATCTTTTAAAGTCCCAAATGCTTTGTTCCTGTGTACTATCATTTTCTATAGTCATTGAATCAGTTTCACAGATCCGATCTCATTTCTATCAGCTTGTCTGTCCTCCTCCCTCGTTTTTTTGTTAATACTAAGTTAACCTATTCTCCCCCTAAAATTCTAAAACCGAAACGATTGGCTTTTTTTAGGATTTTCATAGGGGAATAATAATTAAAAAAAACACCAAAATTAATTGAATAAAATAAATAAAAATAAAAGAAAATAAAAGAAAAATGGACTTGACGCATCGAACTAAACATGTTCATCTTCTGGAATTACATCACTTTTCTTTTTAACGCCGTTGACCTCTAACAGATATAGAAAACGTGGTTCATCAAAGGCTTTTATGTAGAGGTCAGCGCGTTGAAAATCCGTATTTATTTTAACCATCGATTAGATTTTTTGTGGGGACATTAACATGTTTATCAAAGCTCATATAATCTTGTATTATGTGAAAACGCAGCGGAATTTAGGTTTTAAAACATGTTAATAATATGGTTATTAAACCCATTTAATAAGCACCCCAAACCATGGATCATTATACGAATATCATACAAAGTAAAGAACATAAGAAGGTAAAAGGAACACCTTTAGGGCTGCTGGAAAACGAGATTTCAGGAGATTATGGGATGAGTTCTTGTGGCTGAAACTTCAATGTGAAGCCCTCAAGATGACATACCCCAACCCCAACAAACACCCTCTTGCTAGGCTTTGAACACCAACTTGTAGTACTCTTCTTCTTGTGGAATTTTCAGTCAAGAACACTTCTTGTAAGCTGAAAATCGTTTTTTCCTTGCTTCAATAATCCGAAAGTTATTGAAAGAGAGAGAGAGAGAGAGAGACTTTCTTGTGTGTAGGTTGAGTGTAGAAAAGAAGAGTGTAGGAATGGATGGATGCATGTACTTGGAACCCCCAAAAGGAAGTTCCCAATACCATTCAAAAAGGGGGCGCCGAATGGCTCCCCTTTTTGTTCCTTCTCCATTTTGAAAGTATTATTTTACATATAATACACTCTAGCATTCCACTTTTTATAAAATTAAACCATTTTATTTATAGCATATACACATTGTCATTTGTCATTGTTTAACTAATTTAAACAATGAATAAGTAATCCCTCATGAACAAATCATTATATAATGATGTTCATCTACAAAAGCAATAATTTAGAAAATCCAATTTTCTAAATTGGTGTCATTACTTATTTGTATGATCTTATCAACAAATGAATCATCTTCGGTGTTTGTTTGGCTTGTTATTGGTATGACCCGACTTGGATCATATCACACAGCCACATCAATTTAATATGAATCTTGGGAGATCAATGGCGCAAATATGACCTTCAATGCTTTGCCTTTTCAAGAGCTTTGTGAGTGGATCCGCAATGTTTTTATCAGTGTGGACTTTGCGAATACATATCTTCCTTTTTCAACTTCATCCCTTATGTAGTTGAATCTCCGTTCAATGTGCCGATTCTTTGATGAGCACGAGGTTCCTTGATTTGAGAAATCGCACCTCGTTGTCACAAAAGATCTCTAGGGGATCCTGAATGGAAGGGACTACCCCTAGTTCGGATATGAATTTCTTCAGCCATGAAGCTTCCTGTGCTGCCATTGAACGGCGATGTATTCTGACTCTGTAGTGGATCCGAAGTCTATAAGGACAGCTCCCCCATTCAGAATAAAAATGTACCCATTGAGATCGTGAATCATCTCGATCGGTTTGGAAACTCGCATCCGTGTAACCTTTTACAACGAGTTCTCTTCACCAGACCCGTAGATCAAAACATATCCTTAGTCCTCCTTAGGTACTTCAGAATGTCTTGACAGCCATCCAATGACCATCACCAGGATTTTGTTGGTATCTACTTGTCATGCTTAAAGCGCATGACACGTCCGGTCTAGTGCATATCATTGCATACATGATGGATCCTATAGAAGATGCATATGGGATCGTCTTCATTCTATTTTGCTCTTCCTTTGAGCTTGGACATTGAGTCGTACTCAATATTGCCCCTCTTTGAATAGGTACAGTACCTTTCTTAGAGTTTTCCATCTTGAACTTTTCAAGATTTTGTCAATGTATGCACTTTGATTCAAACCAATTAGCCGCCTTGATCTATCCCTATAGATCTTTATTCCTAGAATATAAGCGGCTTCACCAAGATCCTTGATGGAAAAACAACTTCCAAGCCAGGTTTTTACACCTTCCATGGTTGGAATGTCATTTCCAAATAGTAGTATGTCATCAACATACAATACTAGGAAGGTTATTGTGCTCCCACTAGCCTTCTTATACACGCAAGCCTCATCAGCGTTTTTGATGAAGCCAAATTTCTTTCTCCTCATTAAAATGGTGATTCCAGCTTCTCGATGCTTGTTTCAATCCATAGATTGATTTCTTTAACTTGCATACTTTGTTAGGATATTTTGGATCGACAAAACCTTCAGGCTGAACCATATAGACATCTTCCTCAAGATATCCATTTAGGAAAGCGGTTTTGACATCCATTTGCCAAATCTCATAATCATAATGAGCAGCTATGGCAAACAATATCCTTATAGACTTTAGCATTGCAACAGGTGAAAATGTTCATCATAATCAACCCCTTGAGTTTGAGTGAAACCC
The DNA here is from genome assembly GCA_025506515.1 of Flaveria trinervia. Taxonomy (NCBI): domain Eukaryota; kingdom Viridiplantae; phylum Streptophyta; class Magnoliopsida; order Asterales; family Asteraceae; genus Flaveria; species Flaveria trinervia. Next base: position 57,587,327 of record CM046455.1, read on the forward strand.
TTTGCTACAAGTCTAGCTTTGTAAGTATCCAAGTTTCCATGCATATCGGTTTTCTTCTTGAAAACCCACTTACTTCCAACTACTTTGGAATTAAGAGGTGGCACAACAAGTTCCCAAACTTGATTGTCATACATGGATTGCATCTCAACGATCATGGTCTCAAGCCATTTGTCACAATCCAAATTGGACACTGCATCATGATATGTGGTTGGTTCATCTGAATCCACCACATAGCATCCATCCATGAAAAATCCGTATCTTTCAGGTGGATGGCTAGTTCTACCACTTCTGCGAACGTTTTGTGTGTATTGATCAAACGCTTGATCATCCTCAACATCCTCATGTTGAGTGCTAGTTTCAACCAAACGTGCATCGGGCTGTGGTTCTTGATCCTCCTCAAGATCCACTGTTCTACTATTAGTTCCTTCCATAAGGAACTTTGTTTCTAAGAACTCACCCTTTCTGGTAACAAACACCTTTTGTTCCAGTGGATCATAGAAATAATATCCCATAGAATCTCTAGGATATCCAATAAAGATACACTTGGTGGATCGGACTTCCAATTTGTTTGGGGTGAGAGTCTTAACATAAGCCTCACAACCCCAGACCCTTAAGTATGATAGGGATAGAACTCTTCCATGCCATATCTCAAAAGGTGTCCTTTCCACCTTTTTGGTTGGGGCCATATTCAGAATACGGGCCGCGGAGAGCAAAGCGAAACCCCAAAATGATAGAGGTAATGTGCTTCTAGCCATCATAGATCGAACCATATCCAATAAGGTTCGATTCCTCCTCTCAGATACACCATTATGTTGTGGTGTTCCAGGTGGAGTGAGTTGTGAGACAATCCCACAACTCCTAAGATGATCTTGAAAAACATCACTTAGGTATTCACCACCTCTATCGGTGCGGAGAATTTTAATTGACTTGTTGAGTTGATTTTCCACTTCATTCTTGAAGATTTTGAACATTTCAAAAGCTTCATCTTTGTGTCTTATTAAGTACACGTACCCATAGCGACTATAATCTTCGGTAAAGGTAATGAAGTATCTTTCACCATTCCTAGTCATTGGCTTAAAAGGACCACATACATCCGAATGTATGATACCTAATAAATCTTTTGCCCTTTCGTTAGTTCCACTAAAGGGTGCCTTAGTCATTTTACCTTGTAACAAGATTCACATACATCAAATGAATCACATTCATTTGTTTTTAAGAGACCATTCCTCTGAAGTGTTTGTATACGTTTCTTGTTTATATGACCAAGACGGCAATGCCAAAGGTAGGTATCACTCAAATCTAATTTGAGTCTTTTGGTGGTTGCTTGGTATATTGAGCTATCATATGTTACGTTTTCATGAACCAATTCATAAATACCATTACAAGGTATAGCCTTAAAATAAAATACATGATTTAAAGAAACATGAATATCATTGTCAACAAACTGAAATCATAATCATATTGTCTTAAACGGGAAACAGAAATTATGTTCCTAGTCAAACTAGGAGCATATAATGCATTGTTTAAAATAACTTCCAAACCACTTGGAAGCTTCAAAATGTAGTCTCCTTGGGCTTCAACGTGAACCTTTGCACCATTGCCCATGAAGAGACTTATTTCCCCTTTTGCATAATGCTCATTTCTTTTGAACCCCTGCAATAAATTGCAAATGTGAGTTCCACATCCGGTATCTAATACCCATGTGTTAGAAGAAATAACATTTAGCTCAACATGTATCATGTAAATTATACCTGAGGTTTGCCCCGCATCCCTCTTTTCTCTCAACTCTTTGAGATAGACTGGACAATTTCTCATCCAATGCCCTATCTCACCACATTTGAAGCATGGGTCGTTAACAGCAACCTTCTGCTTCTTCTCCTTGGGCCTCGGAGGTTCCGCCCTAACAACCATTTTCCCCTTTCCTTTAACGTGTCCCTTTCCTTTTGCAACAGTTGCCTTAGGGGGGGGGGGGGTAGAGACCTTCTCCTTCTTCCACCTTCATTAATGGTGAGAACGGGTAAAACCCTTTTACCCATTCCCGCCTCAGCTGATTTGAGCATTGAATGAAGTTCATTTATGCTCTTGTCCCATCCGTTCATGTTGTAATTCATGACAAACGCCTCAAACTTCCTAGTTAGGCCGTTAAGGATCAAATCCGTGGCCAACTCCTTTGAGACAGGACAGTTAAGCCTCTGAAGGCGGTCGATATGGCTTTTCATCTTAAGAACATAAGATGAAACTGATTGGATTCCTCCATCTGACATGCATGAAGCGCTCGAACCGTTTCGAAGCGCTCCACCCTAGCTTGTTGCTGGAACGTTTCCCGCAACTGAGTGATCATGTCATAAGCTCCATGGAGCTCATACTCCTTTTGGAGTTCGGGTGTCATACTTGCTAACATTAAGCAAGAGACTTGGATAGAGTCTTCCACATATTTAACCTAATCATTATAGGCCTCCATATCCTCTTCGTTAGGTTCATCGGGGATGGGATCATCAAGGATGTAGGCCCGCTTTTCTTGCTTGAGAACGATTTTCAAGTTGCGGTACCAATCCATGAAGTTGTTAGGTGTTAGACGATCCCTTTGAAGGATCGCCCTAAGAGATTGGTTGTTTTAGTTTGGTACATCGTTATTAGCGTTGATATTGTCGGCCATCTACAAGATTTTACAAAGTCCATTTTAGCAATTGTTGATTTAATAGTATATTTCATTTATTAATACCCTTTATGTCTCATAGACTATTAATAAATAAAATTTTAGAATCCAACGTTATATTTAAATATTGGTTAGGTGACCTTTATCCCATTATTTAAATAAACAATGTAGTCATAAATGACAATTGCAACCCATTGCAACTTCTAGTGGTATGGGATCGTTTGAACATCTTATGTTTATAACGGCATGTTAATCCCATCAACACCTTTTATAAAACACATTTTAGGTGATCCATTCAATATATTTTATAAATCAAGTCGTCCTACTTACACACACGATGAGTTTACTACATAAGTGGTTAGGTGACCTTTATGCCACAAACATGGTATTCTCACCTCAAGTTACAAGTTCCCTCAAAGTGGTTAGGTGACCTTTATCCCACTAAGAGTTTGCAAGTAACCTAAGTGTTATGTAAAAGGATGGTGTTAAACTTGTTTTCAAAAGGAATTTACAATTTCTCAATTCATATATAGAAAAGACTAAGTATCATATGATTGTATGCATTCAACCATATGGCACTCTATGGTTTCTTTTAAATAAAACCCATTTATTTGCAAGATCATTTAACTTCTTTTGTAGAACTATTCTATTTATGCTTAATTATGGAGAACCAATTTCTTATTATAGCTTGTTATAATTGATGGTTTGTTAGTCACATCCAAATATTCAAAACAAAACAACATCATGAGCATTCAACCAAGCATAACCAAAACAATACATATATGCATAACAAAGCATACTAAGTTGAGCACACTTGTTTAGCCAAAACAAGTGTGTCAAAAGGTCTTGTCCTAAGGGTTAAGAACATGACACATGGTTGACAAAAGGAACTCCCACTTGAAACCACATCTTCAAGCATTCTCTTTGTCCATCTTTTCTTCAAGTCTTGATCTTGAGCATCCTTATAAAATATGTATCCTAATACATTTTTCTAGTAAAGATAAACTCCTAATCTATTTATTACAAACCATATGAATGAATAGATTACAAAACAAGACTTGAAACAAAAATAAATAATTACATGCCCAAATGAATATAACATGACAACCAATCATTCAATCCAAATGGTCTAGGCTTTGTTATGCATAATCAACAACAACATGTTCAAACATACACAAGATAGTCGATTTTGGCAGCCCCTTATAGCCCATGTTCTTGGCCAACATAAACCAAGAACAAATGGGTTTAGAACATATAAACAAACATCTAATAATCTAGAGTTTTAAAGATCCTTATATGCATAAGGTAGTATCTTTAAAACACCAAAAGGGGGCAAAATCCAGCCCTCAAACTCACGGGTATGTGGTGTCAAAAAAAAACACAAAACCGTGAACAAGCAAGAATATACATGTATGCATTCGTATAAGTGGCTCTTGATGCCATTGTGGGGACATTAACATGTTTATCAAAGCTCATATAATCTTGTATTATGTGAAAACGCAGCGGAATTTAGGTTTTAAAACATGTTAATAATCTGGTTATTAAACCCATTTAATAAGCAACCCCAAACCATGGATCATTATACGAATATCATACAAAGTAAAGAACATAAGAAGGTAAAAGGAACAACCTTTAGGGCTGCTGGAAAACGAGATTTCAGGAGATTATTGGATGAGTTCTTGTGGCTGAAACTTCAATGTAGAAGCCCTCAAGATGACATACCCCAAGCCCCAACAAATACCCTCTTGCTAGGCTTTGAACACCAACTTGTAGTACTCTTCTTCTTGTGGAATTTTCAGTCAAGAACACTTCTTGTAAGCTGAAAATTCGTTTTTCCTTGCTTCAATAATCCGAAAGTTATTGAAAGAGAGAGAGAGAGACTTTCTTGTGTGTAGGTTGAGTGTAGAAAAAGAAGAGTGTAGGAATGGATGGATGCATGTACTTGGAACCCCCAAAAGGAAGTTCCCAATACCATTCAAAAAGGGGGCGGCCGAATGGGCTCCCCTTTTTGTTCCTTCTCCATTTTGAAAGTATTATTTTACATATAATACACTCTAGCATTCCACTTTTTATAAAATTAAACCATTTTAATTTTATAGCACATACACATTGTCATTTGTCATTGTTTAACTAATTTAAACAATGAATAAGTAATCCCTCATGAACAAATCAATTATATAATGATGTTCATCTACAAAAGCAATAATTTAGAAAATCCAATTTTCTAAATTGGTGTCATTACTTATTTGTATGATCTTATCAACAAATGAATCATCTTTCGGTGTTTGTTTGGCTTGTTATTGGGTATGACCCGACTTGGATCATATCACACTAGCCACATCAATTTAATATGAATCTTGGGCAGATCAATGCCTTCATTGTTTTCAAAAAAATCACGTATAAAGTGATATTTAATTCCGATGTGTTTGGTCTTAGGATGTTGGACAGGATTTTTAGTAACGGCTATTGCAGCAGAATTATCAACAAATATAAGGGTGTTAGAAAATTTCAAACCGTAGTCCCCCATCTGCTGTTGAATCCAGATGATTTGAGAACAGCAGCTTGCCGCAGCAACATAGTCAACTTCACAAGTTGACAACGCAACTAATGTCTGCTTCTTACACTACCACGTGACTAATCGTCTCCCAAAGAATTGACGACCTGCTGAGGTTTATTTGTAGTTCATCTTGCAGCCGCCATAATTCGATCACACTACTCGGTAAGCTCAAAATCATCGTCATGAGGATACCACAACCCTAGTGTTGGTGTACCCTTCGGATAACGAAATATCCTCTTGACCCCTATAAGATGGTTAACTTTTGGTTTCGCCTGATATCTTGAACAATGACATGTCGCATACATGATATCAGGTCTTGAGGCAGTGAGGTACATGAGAGATCCAATCATTCCGCGGTACATGGTGGCATCAACCAGATCACCATTCTCATCGGTGCTACATCATGGTTTGTAGCAAGTGGAGTCCTAGCTGCGGAAGCATTCTCCATGTCAAACCGACTGAGAATATCCCTCACATACTTGGTCTGATGTAGAAATATCCCATTTGGTGTTTGATCCACCTGTAACCTGAGAAAGAACTTCATCTCTCCCATGGCACTCATTTCAAATTCTGCCTTCATTACTGCTTCATATTCTTTACATAAGTCTTCGTCTTGGAACCGAAGATTATGTCATCAACATAAATCTAAACAAGCAGCAGATCACCATCCTTTTCTTTGATGAACAGTGTATAGTCCATTACACCTCTGTGAAATCCGTGTTTCACAAGGTGAGTTGAGATTTTTTCATATCAAGCTCTCGGGGCTTGATGAAGCCCGTAGAGAGCCTTATCCAGTTTATAAACTCTGTCCCAATGACATGGATCCTCAAACCCTTCGGTTGACTGACATACACTGTTTCCCGGATTTCACCATGAAGAAATACACTCTTTACATCCAGTTCATATACTTTAATCTTCATGTAAGAGGCATAGGCTAGGAAGATACAGATGGTTTCCATTCTCACCACAGGTGCAAATACTTCATTGTAATCAATTCCCTCGACTTGTCAAAATCCTTGAACTACAAGTCAAGCCTTGTTCCTGATTATGACCCCTTGGTCATCTTTCTTACATTTAAAGACCCACTTGGTACCAATGACCTTAGCACCTTCAGGTCTATCTACCAGTGTCCATACACCTAACTTCTTGAACTGAAGAAGTTCTTCTTGCATGGCACTCACCCATGCCTCATCATTTAGGGCTTCACTGACATATTTTGACTCAAACTGAGACACAAAACAGTGGTATGCATTATCGTGAAGATACCCTTTTTCCATTACCGAGGCATAATCAGTGAAATACAGTTGATTTCTTGTCTGAACTCCTGATCTGACATCCCCAATGACATTGTCCAGAGGATGATAGACATTTAGGCGTGATCCAGGAGTGGTGGGAACAACTACCTCAAAATCAAGATTATGAACGTTTGGTTCCGTATCTAAGGCAGTAGGAGTGTGAGGTTCCAAAGAATCAGAGGCATGTAAGTCAGATGCTTGTGAACTTGTAGTAGTTGGAACCTGTTGCTCCTGATTGTTCTGATCATTTTCCACGGCTTCATCGTCAGAGGAAGAGTGACTAACCTCGAGTGCTCCCCCTGAATGATTACGCGATTCAGCTTGTGAACCAGATGATGTTGAGTCTTGTGATGGTGTGTTTAAGATATCATACATTATTTTGGTTGCTAACTCATTGTCAAAAGTGAAGAGAGTAGTGTTGAAGGACTTGAAGAATCCATTATAGTCGAAAAAGAATGTGGGTCCTTTTCCAGCAGGAGGGGTGGTGTATCTCTGAACGTCGACGTTACACCACACTTCTACTTGACCCATTGAGTTGTTGTTAACTCTCTTATTTGGTATGTTGTATCCTAGAAAGATTCCCTCTTCAGCCTTATCGCTAAACTTACCTTCTTGAGTTTTCTTCAGCAATGTACATGGTGCTCCAAACGGTTTGAGGTACTCCAGATTAGGTTTATGTCGTTGTAGTAGCTCGTAACACGTTTTCCCGTGTCGTTTAACCACCAAGACTCGATTCAAGGTGTAACATGCATTTGCCACTGCCTCGTTCCAGAATTGCATAGGTAGTTTCGAGTCTGCTAACATCATCCTGGCAGTCTCTATCAAGCTTCTGTTTTTCCTTTTAGCAACCCCATTCATCTATGGAGTGTAGGCAGAAGTGAACTGGTGCACAATTCCCTTTTCTTTACAAAACTCCTCCATCCATTGATTCTTGAACTCGGTTCCATTGTCTGAGCGTACTTGTCTTACCTTCAGCTTGTAGAGTGACTCCAGTGTAGTTACTAACTCTTTGAATGACTCAAATGTTTCTGATTTTGATTTCAGAAACATCACCCAAGAGAATCTTGAGTAGTCATGTGTAACTACATAGCAGTACAAGTCGCATGCGATGCTTCTTGTACTGACTGGACCAAACAGATCCATGTGAAGAAGCTCAAGAGGCAGTTCTATGGAATTAACTTTCTTTGCCTTATGAGACTTCTTAGTGTGTTTGCCTTTCTTGCAGGCAACACAAAAATCCGGGAGTTGGAAGTTTTTGACGTTTACTCCTCGCACTAGATCATTCTGGATCAAGTGGTTCATCTTCCGTGGATTGATGTGCCCCATTCTCCTATGCCAAGAGATAGAATCCTTCTCAGTAGCTTTTGACAAGAAGCATTGAACTTGGTGGTCCGTTATGGAGGCCTTTGATAGATCCAAGACGTAAAGGTCATTATATCTTGAGGCTGACATTAAGACTTGGTCCTCCGGAATCACATAATCCTTTTTCAGGACATAGCACTTCTTATTGTCGAAAACTACCTTAAATCCCTTGTCACATATTTGGGAACCGAAAGCAAATTATTTTGAAGTTGTTGAACATAGTTTACCTTGTCAAACTTCACTTTCTGGTTCCCTACTTCCCCTTGAGCTGTGATGTACCTTCCTTTGTTTCCAGCAAAAGAAACATGACCTCCTTTGATTTGTTTGTTTGACGTTTGACAGGAGTGCCCGGTTCCCAGTCATGTGCCTGGATGCTCCGCTATCTACAATCCAAGTGTTTGTATCAGCACTATAGCGAACACCCTACACATTCAATTGAAAACATTAGTTAAGGTGAAGGACCTAAGCCTTAACCGGCTTGGGTGTCCCAGAGGCATCACACATCATAAATTCTACCCATTGTCCATTAGAGGGTGAGGGAAGATCATTTGTCTTCTTGTTCTCATTACCAGACATAGACTTTTCTTTCCATAAGCCAGCTTTGTGTAAGGCCTGTTTGGGGTAAATAGACAACTGGCTAATGGGTTGAACTTTAGGTTCACTGAACCTTTTGGGTGGAGTCATGGATCTCCTTTTTGATAAGCTAGGTTTAGTGTCATGAAGTTCAACTCTTTTCCTTGGTGTCTGATAATAAGGATAGTAAGACGCGATATGTCCATACTTTCCACAGTTGTAGCAAGATCTACTTTCGATATGTTGGTGTAACTGTTTTTATGGAGAAGTGTGTGACACACGTGTGGCTTTATTCAGTTTGGGCTTAGTCACTTCCTATTTTAATGGTTTAACTTGTTTAACAAAATTAGTTGTTTGAACGTTATTAACATCTTTACTCTTTTGTTTACCTGGACTTAGACATGATACGCATGATTGGTTAACATGTTTTGTCTATTTAGGTTCAGAATTAAACTTGGTTGAACCAGACTTTATATTAACCTTTTTAAATTATTCATCCAGATTAACACAAGACATTTTACCTTTTGATTTTGAAGTGGCATCCTTTTGTTTAGTGCCGAATTCATTTGGTTTACATGTGGAATCTGGATCACTTACAAGAGGAGTGGACACCACATGATCCTTGATTGAGTTATTATTTATTGGTTTACTCTTGGCATTCATCAAGGTCTCATGTGGTGGTGGAACCACTTTATATCCCAATCCCTCCCCGTTGTTACGTTCTCTCACTAAGTGTTGGACAATGTGAGAAGAAATTGTCCAACTATGCAGTTTTTGTTTTAATGAATTTACTTCTACTTCCAAAATGGCTTTTTGTTTTTTTGTTTCTTCTAGGGAGTTTAGATAGAACTTAATGTCATTAGCTTGGTTAAAAGCTACAACTTCAGTTTCCCTAAGTTGTTTATTTAATAGTTTTCTTTTCTTTATAACTGTGCTCATTATGTTTTAAAACTCTATTTGCTTTTGTGCACAGTTGCAAGTCCTTTACTAAGTTATCATTATGATCTAATAACCTAGCAAATTTCAAATCAATGTTTTCCCTAAATTTATTACAATCAGAACAAGCATGATTATTGAAAAGTTGAGTAGTGGAACTTACATGAGAGGGTGAGGTTGAATCAGCCATCAAAGTAGTGTCTGACTTTTTTGGTTCTGGTGATTCTGAACTTGTGGAACTTGTGCCTTCTTCAGGTAGGTGATCAACCAAAGTTTTAGTTTCTTCAACATTTGACATCACGAGTTCCACTGCAATATCACCTTCGCTTGCTGAGTCGTCATCTAGATCCTCAACACTAGCAATGTTGGATTCTCCCGGAGACACAAACCGAAAGCTCCAATCTTTTCCTTCGTCATCATGAGCATTCAAGTCTTTAGGATCCTTGCTTGACGAAGTAGGACTGCTTGTGGGTTTATCCTAACATTAAAGGATGAAAATGGATTCCTATTTCCTGTCTTCTTGGGCTTCACACACTCACGCTTGAAGTGCCCCTTCTCCCCACAGTTGAAGCGGGTAAATTTGGTCTTGTCAAAAGCAAAAGTTGTATCCTTAGTAGCAATCAAGTTCTGTCCGATCTTCTTGACAAACTTCTTAGCTCTCCGAACCGCACTTGCTAAGGCCCACATGATGTCCATTCTCTCTAGCTCTGTCTCGTCTACCTGCTCGTAGTCCTTATCTGCCAGATGGCAGTTCCCAATCTTTCCAGCAACTAGGCCGTCATAGGAGTGAACGACTGCTGCTAAGAGATCCATGTGTTCCTTTGCTACCTCCACTGTCACATTCCCGAGATTCTCGGTCTTTAGTTTTGTAGCATTGGCTTCAGGTGCTATGTATTGGGTACAGGACGACCCTGACATGTCAGATCCTAAAGTGGTAGCTTGAGATGGACCAGCTGAACTCGACACAATTGTCATTTGAAGTGGCTCTCCAAACGTTTTGGCTTGCGGAGTTGAGTTGTACAGTGCCGGATTCTGATCATATGAAGACTTTTGGGCCCTGTACTTCATCCTCAACTCTTCCTCTCTCAGTTTCAGAATGAATTCGTTCATATTTAACTTCGCTAGCATATCATTCTATCTTAGGTTGGAAACAAACGAAACCCACTTCTGAGGCAACCCATTTGCAAAATTTGACATTTTTTCTTCCATAGATATGGTGACTCCAAGAGTTTGCAGCTCACTCATCAAGTGGTAGAACCGATCAATGATGTCGTCCAAGCTCTCATTTCCCATTGACAAGAAGTTGTCAAACTCCTTCTTCAACGCTTTAGCCTTTAGAGCTTTTAACGATGCATTTCCTTCATACCTCTTTTCCAATGCATCCCACAGCTTCTTAGCTTGCTTGTTCTCAGAAAATTGATGAAAGATGTACTTAGGAATTGACTGAGTTAGAAATGCATATACTTTCTTCTCTGCATTGTACTTTAACTTTTGGCAGTCAATCATACCACCTAAGGTAAGTTTGACTCCATCTGCACCTACAGGCATGCTATATCCTGTCTCTATCGACTCCTACAGATTAGGATCTACTCCATTTAAGTAAATCTCAAATCTTTCCTTCCATTGTGGATAATCATCTAACGTTATGAGCTTAGGGGGCTTGTTATGATTTCCCACTTCATTTTCTAGAAGCAACAAATTTTGAATCCTAGAATCCCTTCTTGCGGTGGACGCTGAATATTGATCCTCCATTACTATTGACTTTGGTCTTTAGAACAAACTATTTTACTTGTGCAAATGAAGGTGTGCGATTGGACAATTCGTGCAATTGACCAATGCGGATGGCTCAGACGTGCGAAAGAACCAATGCGACTAGGCAATTCAGTCGTACGTATGGATGAACAACTGAGTCCAATCGTGCGTATGAGAGATGCGTATGGATTCAGTCGTGCGATTGAGTCAATCGTGCGACTAAAGCTGCTGAATCTTGAGAATTCTAAGGTTTAAGGTGTTTTGATGCAAAAACACGAATTTCTCACTAACCCTAATTTCCGTATGTCGGAAAACGTTCTTTTTGACCTAGAGACGTCCAAAACACTGTTTGACACAAAAGATTGCGTTTTTGCGTGAAAAACACGATTTCTATATCAAAATCGATTGAATCACACGTAAATCAAGAGTCAAATCTCTTATACCACTTGTTAGGACCGTGTACTAGACGAAGTACTAACTGATTTACGTGTATACCAACTCAAATAGTGCGGAATCCTATTTGATTGGCGGTCCAATCAGTGAGAACATTAACCCGATCGATATACGAATAAATTAAACGTTAAGAACGAATAGGAATCGATCAAGAACAATCTATGAACTTGGACTGGCTTTCTTGGACGTTATGGACGGCTAGGGTACGAGTAGGAGTCGAAATCTTGAAAGTGTTACGTTTTTCCACGAATTAAGTGGTATTTATAGGTTAAATTTAGTCAATCGTACGACTGGACAATTAGCATGGTTCAGTCGTGCGACTAAAGCATGCAACTAAGTCAATCACACGACTGAAGGTTCAGTCGTGCCACTGAGTTATCCGTATGTCTCAGTCGTGCGACTGATCCAGTCTCCTGGTTCAGTCATTCGACTGGTCCATTAGCATGAAGTATTCATGCGTATGAACCACTAGCATGGTCCATTCGCATGAAAACTTCATACGACTAAGTTTGAATATGTTTCTCAATCATTACTTGACTAAGATCTATTCAAACAACCACAAACATATTACATCAAGATCGTAAACTAGGTACATATGGATCAACATATGGTTTTCTTGTACCTTGGTAATCCACCAATAGTTTCAAAAACAAATAAAGGGACATACATTAGTAGGCCACTAACAATAATATTATAAACATAGTACAATTAAATATTTAAATCTATTACCTTCAAGCATGAGATTTATGGTATGTGTTGTACATGATGTCCAAAAGATAGTTGGTCTTTTCTCCTTTAACAATTTTGATGCACTCGTATTGTTAGATGCATTATCGGTCACAACTTGAACGACATTTTGCGGACCAACCTCTTCAATACACTTATCTACATACTCAAAAACGTTTTCACTTATGTGTGCTTCATCTAAACATTCTTAGACAAAAAGATGGTACCTAAATTTGAATTTACACATAAATTCATAATGCTTCTTCTTGTTTTATCAGACCTTGCATCGGTCATAATAGACCATCCTATATATTTCTATTTTTCTTCATACCTTTTTAAGAGGCTTTACTCCTTTCAACCTCTTTTTTTAAATAGGTATCTCTTATCTCATATCGAGTAGGATGCATGACATTAGGTTCAAATTGACCAATCGCTGTTAAGAATGTTTTGAAACTATCCCTTTGAAAAGCATGAAATGGAATAGCACATTCATATGCCCATTTACAAATGTATTCTTTACACGAATCAGTTGTTCTTTTCAAACAATGTTGTTGAGGTTACTTTGTTTGCTATTTTCTTTGACCCACTTATCTTTGGATGTTGCAAATCTATTCATAGGACCAAAAGATCGAGGTTCCTTTGATTCTTCAAAACAATCATCGAGGTCACTTGTTTCTTTACCAATGTTCACATCGGCTCTCAATGATTCATCACTATCTTGCTTAGCCTTTTTCTTGCTCTTAAACTCACTAAGTGCATTTCGAACTCTTAGTTGATCATCTTTTGTTGCTTTTTTACAACTCGAAACATTACCTCCTATACCCACTATATGGTGTTTTAATCTATAAACCCCCCGGACATAACTTTATTACACAACTTTACATTGCACCTTATCTAAATTATTTGCATCGGCCAACTTCCCATATTCCCAACTGATATCATCCGACTTTCGTTTTGTACCGTGACTAGCCGTTGATTCCATGGATGCCATTTAAATATATAAATGCTATAGTTAAATTAGTAAACTAGTAAATTTGACATATGACAATAATCACAATATACATATATAATTGACATATGACAATAGTGACAATATATATCTCACAAATCACAATATATATCTCACAAATCACAATATATATCTCACAAATCACAATATATATCTCACAAATCTCAATAATATATCACAAATTCACAATATATATATAATATATCTCACAAGTAACAAATCCCAATATATAGAATATATCTCATAACTTCACAAGTCAGTAACTTACAAATTCACAATATATATAATACAATAACTTAAAAGAATGTGTTTCACACTTTCACCGAATCACAAGAAGAGAAGCCAGAGCAAGGGCTCGTTGCGCAAGGGGCTCGCTGATGTTGCTGCTGCGCAAGGACCCTGATAAATCACAAGGGCGGTCGCCGGAGAAGGGGTCGCCGGAGCAAGGGGGTTTGCCGAAGCAAGGGAGGAGTTGATTTTAGGTGATGCGGAAGTGGAGCAACGGAGGAGCTGAGGTTAGGTTAAATGTGTTTCCCTCTTTGAATCAGATCTAAATAAGCAAAATTTTACGTTGACCGAGTTTGACCGTAATCACCGATTACACCGATTACACCGATTACCACCGCCTAGGACCGATTTTCTTCTACTACTACCGCATTGCTCCGCCTAGCACCTAATGGATCTGATTAGCCTTAATATACAAGGCTAGGGGCCGAATGCGGATTAATCCCCGATTAATCGAACGCCTAGCCCGCCTTTTACAACACTGCTAAACTGGTACATTTGCATTTAATGGTAATGATTCCTGTCGCAAAGCACACTTGAATCCAACTAGTTTTTTATGTACATATGTTTCAATAAGTAAATGCCACATATTATAGTCCGTGGCATAAAAAATACAAACTTTTTTACTAATTAAATATATATCATTCAAGAATAATTATCAATTAAGTTAAGTCGTGGATAAGTTGGTTAAAGCACTATTAATTTATTTTGCTTTTTTCGTATATTTTTTTAATTCTTTTATTTATGTAAATGTTGGAGTTGTAAAAGATAGTCTATATTATCAACACAGTGAAAGTCAACAAAAGTCAATGTCACTGTCAAAGTCAACAAAAGTCAAAACCGACACGTTCGAGACGAAGATCCGAGACAAGACGTTGAAGATTTAGATGACTAGAAGTTTTATTGTAATAAATATATTTTATGATAACAAAATATATTTTATCTTGTTTTCAGTCATTTTTATGCTTAATATGTAATTTTGTATTAATTAGCCTTTGTATTAATTAGCCTAAGTTTTGGGGTTAAATGAAATTAGTATATATTAGTCTAGACTATAAATAGATTAATTGTCATTAGTGTTGGTTAATGGTTGGATGACCAATTGATTGGGGTGTCCATTTTATACAAATCATATACAATCAATATAAACCAAAAGGGTTTTATTATGATTATCATTGTTTGATCTTACAAATCTTCTTAATATTTGATTGTTGATCCTGGAGTTACAATTTGATATCAGAGCCTTATTGGATCAAATGCATTGAAGATTTAAAGAATGTGTTGTTGAAATTTAAAGGTGTTCATCAGATTTTTAGAGAGAGAAAGTAAAGGTCCAAAGAAAAAAGTAAATTTGAAATTCAAATTTCATCCCAAACTCAATCAATTCTTCAGATCTACAACAATCTACTACAAATTTGTAAATATAAAATATTAATTCCTGATCTATAACATATTTTATACAAAAAATTAAAAAAAAATTCACATTTGAAAAAATTTCTCAAACACATACTAGTGTGTGTTCTTGGTGTTCTTGAGCTTCAACATCTTCATCCGGCGAAACTAGATCCATTCTGAACGAAAGTTCAAAGTTTCCGGCAAAATTACAGCCGAAACTAGCAGTTTCGCTCGTTTTCCTGCGAAACTGCAAATTTTGGCGAAACTATTCCGGCGAAACTCCAACTCCGGCGAAACTCCATATTTTCCGGCGAAACTATAACCTGCGAAATTAAAAAAATATATTCTGCGAAATTAAAACTAATCTGAAAATTAAAACTAATATGTGATTATAAAAAAACATATATTCAAGTTGCGAAATTATAAAACCTTTCTGCGAAACTATCATCACTCCATTTCAACATCTTTACTCTTCTTTTCTTCTTCTTCTTTGTCCCATTTTCTGCATTTATGCCATTTTCTTTTCCATTCTCAGTGGGCTTCGATTCTTGTTCAAGTGCCCGTTTCTTTTTCTTCTTTCCAGATTTAAGTTTAGAAGCATCTCCATACAACGCCACACCCTCCTCCTTCCTCCCCATCTCCCAATACACCAGCCCCACATCCACCATTGCGAGAGTAGACCCATGCGCCGCCCCTTTCCGAAACGAATTCAGAGCCTTCACGGCTTTTCTTCACACTTCAATGACCACGCTTAAACCGCTTTCCCCACCTCAGAAACAACATCGCCTCCCTCAACGGCCGGAGACCATCTCTCCATGATTTGCACACCAACGACGATGTTAGTAGGTTCGGGAGAGTGAAATTCGCTACAATTTTCATTAGCACGTCGTGAGGTAGGGCTGAGAAGTCACGGTGGTGATCGGACTGACGACTTGATAATGATGATGGTCGGAGATGGTGGATCCGATTTGATGTGGTGTTTTCGTGTTTTAGAGTGGGGCTTTTGATCGGAAAATGTAGCTAGATAACGAGCCATTCGACCCATTTACATCGGTTGCTTGTCTCTTACCAGCACGTTTTACCGGAGACTCGCCGGAAAGAAGAAGTTCGCCGGAACCCTAATTGTTGTTGGTCTCATTAGTCACCAGCCTCTCTCCTTATCTACACATTTCTGTGTGTGTTTTTGTTGGTGTTAGACATTTAAGTTAGGGTTTAAGTTTGTTAAATGGATTTTGGGCTTTACTTTTAAAAAATAAACTTTCATATAGGCTAGTTAATAACAAAAAATTGTGCTGAATTTATTTTAAAAAATATGTGGGCTCATTAAAAATCAAAAAAATTGGGCCAACAATTGTATGAGTTTTAACGCGATAAAAAAATATTCATCGATTTTAAAACATTTATAAAAAAAACAAGCTGACCTGGCAGCTTGACCCCGGTTTGATAATTTTGCAAAACTGATTAAATCCTTCGAATCTGATGATCTCACAATTACACAATGTCGGTTTGATAATTTTGCAGCTTTAAAGAATGAAACGATGTCTGATTTTGTTGATCGTTTTCTGTTGGTGGCAAGTAATTTGAAGAAGTTTGATGTCCAATTGGGAAATCATGAACAAGTTATGAGATTGCTTGATTCCTTCCCATCAAAATAGAGCTCACATGGCAAGTCGATTCAACGAGATAGAGGCTTTCGGGATTACAAACGGATGGAGGTGATCAACAAACTGAAAGAGATTGAGTTGGATATCAAACGTCGTTGGTACTATGAAGCGACATATCTAACTCCAAAGATCACTTCAAACTCCAAAGAGAAACCAAAAGAGAGATCAGATTCTGGCACCAATTCTGACGATTTACCAAAACCTGGAACTAAAGAGGTACAAGAGGAGCTTAAGCAGACATCAATGGGTAAAGGTGGGGCTGAGTTAAATGCTGAAGTTTGTGATGCTGAGAAGGAAGAGGAATGGAAGCGAAATACCAAAGTTTGCAACTGCGAGAAGGCTCTTACTGTCGAAAGAGTCATCCTGGATCTTCCATACGAGACTGTTCAGGATATGTGTTCTTCTGCTTGCAAAATTCGTTTATTTGGTGTGTATAAAGCTAATAGGTTAGATTTAGATAATCAAAAGGAATTAACCACCATAAACGCAGAATTTAAAAAGAATGAAGCCAAGTATTTCATAAAATTAAATGAAGCTTTAAAAGAAAATTATCATTTAAAATGAACTCTTCTTGAAAGAAATGTTTAAATTAATCTTTTAAACGAAAGAGTCACCTTGGCTGAATTTGAAACAAGCAAGCTTAAAACAAAGCTTGATAGATGGACCATATCCGAAATGAAGCAGGAAGAGCTACTATGTAAGCAGAGGGGAGCTAGGATTAAAACGGGAGTGGGTTGTAGTGAAAATCCATATGTCTATCCTCCTCCTATGCCTCAACCTTATTCAACAAACGATTTGATTGAAGCTGTAGAAACTAATTGTTTAAATGCAGGTGTCACACCCCGACCAAAGCGACGGAACATGCCGGGGCGCAACTAAGATTGTTTAAATGCACACGTCACTATTAAGTGACAATATTTAATCAACTCATTTATTTCATAACATGTTCTATAAATACAAGAAAATAAATAGTTCTTAACTAATAACCTAACAGTCCAAAATAAAGTAACGTCTTTAAATCTTCAATCAACCGATAATCAAACCCATAGCATTGCATAAAATATGTTTTGTCAACATGTATGTTGGTGAGCAATTCCATGACTTTATAAATATAATATAAGGCAAAAATCCACAACTCAAATATGTGAAGCCGTAAATAAAAGTGACAATTGAGGTATATCGATTATAAATAAATGAGACTCCTTTCTAATTGATAAAACTACCATATTACAAGGAGGAGCGTATGATCATACTTATTGAGGATGAAGATGAGGCTAAACGATCAAAAGCAATAAACATGTAGCAATTAATCATATGAGGTATATAACATACAATTGGACAATTATTATAAGCAACACATAACCTAGAGGTTGTGGATTGAGGATCTAAATGTTAAATCATTTTTTTGGTTGAGTAAGTATGCTTGCTACCCCCAAAGTATAGAAGAGAAAACGGGGATGAAATTACTCATATGGAATAAAATAACGTTGATGAATAAATTTTGAATAAAATCCTCAAGTAAGCGAGTCCGGCTGTTTTAACGTGCGTGTCCTAGATTGAAAGATCTTGAGTAAGTATTGAGTCTTGAAGATGAAATATAAATGGTATAAAAGTTCATAAAAATAATGCTTGGGTTTTCGGGAGTTTTAGTTATATTTTACAAAGTGTGTTTAAATAACGTAAGTATAAAATGAGTTTTACAAGAAAACGGGTCCTTGATGTTTAGTTTTACTCAACCATTATTAAGTTTTACATATGGGAGTTGGTTTAGTGCTAGTATGCACGATCCTATTAATGTAAGCATCAAGGTCTGACTTACACTCTCTTAAACCCGAGTTTGAGACTTTAATTAATAAAGAAATTCGCTTAAACCCGATCTTAGTATATGTCACACCCCCGCTAAGAGCGGAAACACAGGGTTGCGACGAGACGGGAATCGTCATAACACATGGTAAGCGATAGAGATGCAATAATAAAATGATGACAAGCGTGTCATGACGACACCCGGCAACAAGGGGACTTGTGTCGTGTATAGTCGATGTTCACGACAACATAGCCATATGCATAACAGAATGAGCGATTCACATAATCACATAAAGATGAAATTGTAATGTAAATTCCCACAACCCGGGAACAAGTTTCAAAAGATTGTAATTGTTTACACAGTTCAACATTTTTCAAAGTAACTGATTGTCAAACATGTTTAGTCTAAAAATGCATCCTAGGGTCTCCACTAAGGCAGCACACCTAGAACCTCAGCTAGCTTGATCACCTGAAAAGATATGCTCAAAAATGGTCAACAAATTGTTGGTGAGCTCGCAGGTTTAAGTAATAAAAATGTAAGTGATGCTGTATAAAGTAAATGATATGGAATACCGTGAATACAGTTATATACACAAGTAAAATCACATGACATGAGCTTTGCAACCAAACCTAGCGACGTACACAAAGAAATTGTCGGCGTATATTCACCCAAGACCCGTACCTGGCTATTGTTGGTACTAACTAGTATACCAACACGAGGGTGGGGGTGTCAACCCAGTAGTACTACCAATACCTAATCGTCGGTTCCCACACTGGAATTAAATAGTTGCAAAGATAGAACCACACAGCAGACCCAAGCATGTATCAGATAAGTACTTGCAACACAGTATCACGTTGATTCCTTGTATGAAAATTGTATGTATGTTGTACAGCATAGAAAACGGGCGAGCATACTTTTCCCCCATGTTTGTAAATGTTTGTAAAATAGTATAAGCATAAAAAGGGGCCACGAAACTCACATGTTAAGTGGTAAGTATGAAAGATCGAGATTCCAACAGTTGAATGCAATGACCGGTCAAACACCTATTGACAGTTATTGTCAAGCATTAATGACATGTATAAAGCGTATAGTAATGTTTGGTCGGTTCGGGTTGTATCGGTTCGGTCGTGGGTAGCACACACACAAGCGGACACACGCATCATCAAACACACGACGGGACCAGACGCTCGACCCACGTTCCATTCGTACGAATCAAGCTTCAATCGTGCGAATTAGCTACTTTCGTGCGATTGAACCTTCATTCGTGCGATTGGACTCAGTCGCACCACACAACACACACATTCGCACGACCCAACCTCCATGCGCACGAATCAACCCTCAATCGTGCGAATTAGCTACTTTCGTGCGATTGAACCTTCATTCGTGCGATTGGACTCTAGTCGTGCGAAACACGCATCGCATACACTCAGTCGGTCACCTGACTCAATCGCACACAAACACCCAGTCGCACGACTCAGTCGCACGACATGCCTAGTCGCACAACTCAGTCGCACGATTGACTTAGACGCATGATTCAGTCGCACGACTCACTCAGTCGCACGGCTCAATCGCATGACAGACCCAGTCGCCCGAACTGCAGAATCACGACTGTGGTCGGGCTGAGCAGCCCCCGAGCTGCTCTAGCGCGGGTTTTATACCACGAGGACCTCCAGAAACACTCAATAAACATACATAAACATGAAACACAAGCAGAAAGACCTCACACGCACCCACTCGACCTCATGTGCTCGGATGAACCCGAGCACCCGAAACCCTAGAAAACGCAGCAGTAAAACCAAACCAAAAATGGGTTGAACAAGGATGTCTACCTGCTAGGAACGCGTACACACGATGATACCCAAGATTTGGTAGTGAAAACGCGACAATCGTGACGATTTTTGGTGCTAGATCGAGAGAAAAAGTGGAGAAAAGGTTGAAGGTGAAGAAGATGAAGATGAGGATAAATGGCTGGAAATGGGGCTTATATACCCAGCCCAGGTTTGCAAAATTACAAGTTTAGTCCCTGCACTTAACCCTCGAGTTTCCCAAAATTTGTTTCGGTTGATTACGATCTTAAAATGTTCGTTATATTACGGTTAAAAGCGTATTTATTGGCATTTTATAGCCTAAAATGGTTTTATTAGTGACAATGGTCGAAATTAAAAATGATATATTTGGTGGTAATGGTGATGAAATTTATAAAAGTTTTATGCTTAACACACGTTCTCGAAGGAAGTACAGGCACAAGGGAAAAATAAGCAGACATGATTCCGTAAAGCAGGAGTTCATGAAGAAAAGGAAGATTAATTAAAATATTTCCATGTTATTTATGTCGTTCGACGGACCTTAAGGTGACGGATGTCACAGTATAAAACCAATTTTGGTTCCGTCATACCATAATATTATTAATACAAATAACATAAAGTGAAACGTAAGTTAAAAAAAGTTAGGAAAGATTTTTTCTTTTGGCTTTTTGAACGGTGACTAGCTCGTTAAGACGATAAGTTAGACTTTACTCGGGTTTATTTTTACCCGAAACTTGGTTTGAGCTAATATTTGTTCTTACACTTCCAAAATCTTAAGTAATATGAGTAATATAAAGTAAAACATAACTAAAAAGATAGGTTGGACTTTTGGTGGTTTGAACATTGACTAACTCGTTAAAACGGGTGTTCGGTTTTACTCGGTTTTTACCCGAAACTTGGGTTCAAACCAAGATTTGTTCTACACCTCCATATCAACCATATAATAACTAAAATATCAAGAAAAACTCAGATCTAAAGTGTTTGATATAACATGGTCACTTAAAAGTTATTTAAAGTGCTTAAACGAGCGTTTGGTTTGGTTCGGTCTTTGACTCGGTATGAACCCAAGGATGGTTATCACATGTCCAAAACCATTAAACTAAAAATAAGGTAAAACTTCCAGATCTAAACTCAAACTAGAAAGTTAATCGATTAAACTTCCCGAAAACGACCCAAACGGGTCTAAAATGCATAAATATGAGTTTGAATGCCCACAAGACTTAAATAAAGATGAAAATGGTTTTGTGAACATAAAATAACTTTGAAAAACAGAAAATAACCAAAATTACATACCCGAAATGATTTGAAATGCAAGATTCGGTTCCGTTGACTTTTTAAAGTCAAACTTAAGCAAACTAGCTAGAACAACTTACAAGATCAAAACTTTTGGAAGAAGAAGATGAAAATGTGCAGGTGAAATGGTTTAGAATGAGTGATATTCATAGGGAAAGATTAGGGTTTGAGGAAATAGGTAATGCGTTTGTCCAGTGGGTAAAAGAGTGCACTTTGATTTTTTTATTTAAAATAAATTTTAATTTAAATAAATAATGACCAGGTATCTACATGTTTGGAGGGTTCTAGAATAGTTATGGGTTAGGTCTTGGTTGGTTTGGATGGTTAAAATACAAGTCCGGACCTTAAACGAACCAAAAACGTTTAAAAAACTGATTTTGCTGAAACGAACTGTGGGTCACGCCACGACAAGTATGAAACATGATTACAACATAAAATCCATCATTTTGTTAATATTCAAAGATCCGAAGACCAAAACGAGTCGGGTTTGCAATACTTGATAACAAATACAAAGCTAGTTGAAAATGACGAATGTCACAGTATTCCCTACTTTTGGAAATTTCGTCCCGAAATTAGGAAGAAGCTACGACGAAGAGATGCAGGTACTTTTCATTCATGACGTCTTCTCTTTCCCAAGTAAATTCGGCACCACGTCTTGATTCCCAACGAACTTTCACTAACCGAATACGGCTTCATTTGGTTCGTTTCTCGTTGCGATCCATAATTTCTACGGGTCTTTCAACAAATTGCATTGTCTCATCGATATGTACTTCGTCGAGTGGTATGTGGAGACTACCCTCAGCTAAGCATTTCTTAAGATTTGAGACATGAAAGGTAGGATGAACACCAGAAAGTTCTTTCGGTAAATCGAGTCTATAAGCCACTTTTCCAATCCTTTTGAGGATCTTGAATGGGCCTACCAAACGAGGAGCTAGTTTTCCTCTATTTCCAAAATGGACTACCCCCTTCCAAGGAGATACTTTGAGGAGGACAAGGTCGTCGACGTGAAATTCTAGAGGCTTTTGTCGTTTATCGGCATAACTCTTTTGACGGCTTCTAGCGGCGAGTAGATTCTTGCGGATTTGATCGATACGATCGGTAGTGTCTTGAACCATCTCAGGACCGGTGATTTGAGTTTCACCAATCTCGTTCCAACAAATCGGAGAATGACACTTGGGACCATAGAGAGCTTCAAACGGAGCCATACCAATGCTAGAATGGAAACTATTGTTGTAGGAGAACTCAATAAGCAGAATATGAGAGTCCCAATTTCCACCAAAGTCTAGTACGCATGATCGAAGCATATCCTCAAGGGTTTGGATTGTATGCTCGGATTGGCCATCGGTTTGAGGGTGGTAAGCGGTACTAAGGTCAAGGCGAGTACCTAGAGCATTTTGAAGCTATTTCCAAAAATGAGACGTGAAACGAGCATCACGATCGGAGCTAGTTGTTCCACGGAATAGATTTGAGCTAGTTGTTCCACGGAATACTTTTCTCGGATCGGAATAAAGTGAGCCGATTTGGTCAATCAATCGATGATTACCCAAATATTATCATTTTGGTTTCGGGTATTTGGGAGCTTAGTGATGAAATCCATGGCAATGTCTTCCCATTTCCAAACAGGAATCGGGGGTTGCTCGAGTAAACCGAAAGGTCTTTGATGCTTGGCTTTAACCTTTGAGCATGTAAGACATTTTGAAACGTAAAGTGCCACATCCTTTTTCATACTGGGCCACCAATAAATGGGACGAAGATCAAAGTACATTTTATCCGCACCGGGATGCATAGAATAACGTGGCTTATGAGCCTCATCAAGAATGAAAGTACGAAGTTCGTCACGATCGGGAACCCATAAACGATTGAGAAAGTAAAGTAAGCCATCGGGTTTAGTTT
This sequence comes from Flaveria trinervia, assembly GCA_025506515.1. Classification (NCBI taxonomy): domain Eukaryota; kingdom Viridiplantae; phylum Streptophyta; class Magnoliopsida; order Asterales; family Asteraceae; genus Flaveria; species Flaveria trinervia. Next base: position 57,610,785 of record CM046455.1, read on the forward strand.
CGAGTTAAAATTCGGCTCCACATGACATTTCTTCGTACATGTTACCTTCATCAACGGAGGTGCACTGGGCTCGATAGATGCGGTTTTGAAGATCGGTTTGGATGATAATGCTATGGAGCAAAATAGATTTAACATTAACTTTTCGACTAAGGGCATCGGCCACGACATTCGCTTTACCGGGATGGTAGCGAATTTCGCAATCGTAGTCACTAAGTAGTTCAGCCCATCGCCGTTGTCTCATGTTCAGATCTTTTTAGTCGAAAATGTGTTGAAGACTTTTATGATCGGTGAATACTACACATTTTGTACCATAAAGATAGTGTTTAAAGCGAAAACGACGGCACCAAGTTCGAGATCGTGAGTTGTGTAATTTTTCTCATGAACTTTGAGTTGTCTTGAGGCATAAGCGATAACTTGACCTCGTTGCATGAGAACTTGAAAGGATCGGGATCTAGTTTGATCAATTAGATTAAGATTTACAGCGGAATAGAACAAGAATTAGACGAAATTTAAACAAGAATAATATGAATATTCAATCAAACAGTGACGGTTATAGAGAGAGACTGTTTTATGCAAAGAGAATATTTTCATTCACGCACAAGCTTCGGCTGCAAAGAAATTAAGTCAACATTCCTTTTATAAAGGAATGTGACATCAGCTGATGTCACTTGATAGTGACAGCTAACTGATTTATACAAACAACTGAAAGTAGACTAAACTACTGAAGATGTCCACAACAACTGAGGACACCTTCACAAAAAGCTAAGTACAAGCTAAAATTACAACTACTGAAGTTATAACATCTGAAGTGTAAGAACTTCAGATGTTTTACATAAAATAAAACTATTGATTACAAACTACTAAAAGGTAAACCATCACAACTACTGAAAAGAACTACTTCAGCTGTTGTGACAACTTCTGAGAACTTGGTCTTCAGACTTTGTCTTCAGCAATTGTCTTTAGACTTTGTCTTCAGCTGTTGTCTTCAGACTTTGTATTTAGCTGTTGTCTTCAGACTTTGTCTTCAGACAGCAGTTGTCTTCAGACTTTGTCTTCAGTTGTTGTCTTCAGACTTTGTCTTCAGCTGTTGTCTTCAGACTTTGTGTTCAGCTATTGTCTTCAGACTTTGTCTTCAGCTGTTGTAGACCACTTCAGTTGTTATGATGTATGTGGGACTTAAAGGTTTTTCTGATCTGGCTCATTGGTTCTTTTGGTCCAACAAACTCCCCCTGAACCAATGCAGCCAAAACCTTTAAGATTATTGAAGTCCCACTTATTGGCAAAAACATTTTCTGGATCAGCTCAGAAATCACCAAATTAAGCTCAGGCCAGGGAAGAGGTTTCAGAAAGTTTGATTGGCAAAGGATGAATAGGAACTCTATCTTGGGGAATTAGACACAGAGCTGTTACCCCATCCATGAGACCTACTTCCCAATGATGAGTCTGTAAGACTCTCTAACATAGGCCTCAAGGAATACAACTTGTTCTTCCATTGTGAGTTCTTTAGCTTCACTTTCAAAGAAGAACTCAGGCCCATAGTACTCTGATAAGTATTTAACATTCTTTCCATTCTTTAGCTCCACAGTAGTTATTTCTCTATATGCAAACTCATCAGGATGAGTACCTTCAAGTAACAACTGGAGCTCATTTCTTCTTATTTCTTCAAGCTTCTTGTAGATCAACCCTTTCTTCACCATTTTGTTTTCTAGTAAAGTTTGTGGAGTCATCTTAGACTTGTAAGCTCTCTTGAAGTCTTCAAGGATTTCCCAGGGTGACACTACAATGGCCAGCATTATCACAGCATCTACAGTCTTCTTTACTTGGCCATTGTATCGACTTGGAATATTCTTTTTATGAATTCTGTCACTTACTCTGGGGTCAGGCCAAATTCTCACTCTCTCTTTCTGATATTAAAATGTGAATCTGAGAGCATACAACCTCTGAGCATGTTTCTTCATAGCTTGTATGGATGAAGACTTAGGAAACTCTTTATCAACCATCCTTAACAGCTGCTCATCATGTTGTTTGTGTTGTTCTTCTTCTTCAAGTTTGACTTTTACCATTTGCCTTTGGATGTCAGGTGTGATTGTTGTTGGTTGACTCCTAGGCTCAGGCATCTTTGTTTTAAGAACAGTAGAGATTGGCAGACTATCATCCTCATCATCTTCTTCTTCTTCTTCCATCCTCAACACCCTTCTCTTCCTCTTGGGTGCATCATTGGTAGTGGTTTGAGTAGGTTTCTTGGGTAAAGGAGTTGGTTTTGAGGGTTGTGAAGTTGGTTGTTTTGGTGTGGGAGATTGTACAGGCTGCTCTAGCATTTTGGTTGTGAGTGAGGCTTTGGATAACTTTGCCATATCAGACCTTTTCCCAGCACCAGCTTCATCAAGAGCTTCTATGATCAATCCTTTGTTGAATACTTTAGAAGAACAGATTTTGGTGGTTATCTCCAAAACACTGTCTCTGGACCATGACTTCACTTCAATGATTGATCTTCCCAAATGCTTTGATATGAATCTTATCATAGCTTCCAGCCTTTCCCTTTCTTTCTCACTACAACTTGCCCATCTATGCTCAATCTCTTGAATCTCCAGCCTTCTAATTTCAGAGTCAAGTTTGGCTGTGTCAAAACCTTGTCTCAAGAGTTGATCAATGATCTTATCCATAGATCTGCTATGTTGCTCATCAGCTTCTTTGATCAGTTCTTCTAACTTTTTCTCATCTTCAGTCTGTTCAGCACTCTTCTTTCTCTTGTATGTGATCATCTCCTTTTCTTTCTTCTCTTTTTCTTCTTCCTCTTCAACTCTCTTTCCTTTGTCTGCTTTCACTGACTTAGACTCCCCCTTTTTGATTGCATTGGGTTCAGGGGTTTGAATGTCAGAAAGTCTCTTAGAAACAACATCATCAACTAAGGTTTGAAAATTTGAGGAAAGCCTCTCATCAATGGCTTGATGCACAATGTTAGTGATGATGGAAGTGATGAGAGGTAAGGAGGATTGAAAGGCAGCAACCATTTGCTCAAAGGGGTTCTATCCTTGAGAAACGGTGCCTGAATCAGAGGCTGGTGGCACAGTTGTTGGGAGTGGCTCAGTGTTTGGGAGACCTTCAGAAGAAGCTGCCATCTATGGGTGAATTTAGGCAGATGGACTTGATTCTTGTGACAATTTGGCAAGCAGTTCTTGTAGTCTGCATACCTCAGCCTCAAGAATGGTGTTGTGGGCTAGAACATCAAAGAAAAAGCCCAGGTCATCATCAGTCTTTGCTGAATCATTTGACCTCCTGATTAAATCATGATGAACATGTGTTAAGTGTAGATCAGTATTCACATGTGCCCTTATTTCTTGGAACTGGAGACTTCCTGCCTCAGGATTATGTCCTTCATTGGCAGTTGCCTCTGGTGAGGTCTTAGAGATGATACCACCTTTATCCTGTTCATGTGCTGAAACAGGAGAAGAGGCAGCCTCACCAGATGTTCGAATCTCCTCCTCTACACAGGGAGATTGAACTCTGTAATCCCTGTGCTGCGGGTTATCATTATAATCCTCTCCCTCAACTTTTAAGGTTTTCCCAGTGGTAATAGGTTTCTGGGGAGGGGTAGAGGAATGTAGTTGAGTCAGCACTTGTGCAATAACCACAGTTGGGCTTGTAGGGGTGGCTTCAGTGGGAGATAAGTGTGAAGAAGATTGCACCTGGGGTGAATGGTGCTCTTCAATGGCAATCTTCTTAAGTGAGAGAGATTCCAGTAATGTGGTTTCCCTATTTTTGGTTGCATCAGGATCCTGTTGAGAGGATACCTGAGCGGTTTCAGCTGGTAGAGTCTTGGAAACTACAGGGGGATCACTACTAGTAGTTTCATCCTGCCTTTATGTTGCAGGGGCATCATCAGGGGACTCAACTCCTTGAGTAGCCTTTTTGGTTTGTTTGGATTGTGGTTTGGAAGGGACTTTGGATCTGGAGGATGAGGCTGTGGGTTCCCTCTGCTTGGGTTTTAGCAGTTTGGCAGCCTCTTTGAGTTGTGGGTCAGAGTTGTGCCTGGAGTATACCTCAGGCAAAACTACCACAGCAGGGACTCCAAGGCCAACAGGGCCATCAGATATTAATTGATTGATGATTATGGCCATAAGAAACCTTGGATATAATATCCATCTGTTAGCCACAGGTTCCATTGCCAGATCTTTTAATTCCAAAAATATAACTTCAGAAAAATTTAAGCTTTGGCGTTCAAGGATAGAATACAATACCTGCTGCCACCTGGATGACATTTGATCCTATGAAGAGGATTTAGGGGCAAGGCAGACATTGATCATATGAAAGATTAGGCGTTCAGCATCATGGAAGTGCTTCTTCAGAATGGTGGTAGCACTTAGGTCGCCCTCATACCCATGGTTGATGAATGATAGATCAGTGGAGCTCTTCGGATATTTGGTGACAAAGGTGGCATCATTCAGATCTAGGGTTTGGCGAATGATAGCAGGAGTGATGACCACCTTCTTCTGGTTTACAAATGACTGGAGAGTGATCGCGACATCATTCTCACCAGTATGGACAGTGACATTTGTCCAGAATTGGCGAAGGGTATCGGGATAGATGGTTGGATTTAGAAGAAAAGTAGTTTGATACGGGGAATCAACCATCAGATCAATGGTAGCATCAAACTTAGTCCAAAAGGCCGATTTTGTGAAGTAGGCAACACAGTTGTGTTGTGGTTTGATTTGCATGGTCGCCATTAATGGAAGATGAAAGTTCTGAAAACGACCTATGAAAAGTTTGAAGTTAGGGTTAGGTATTTATAGGTTATGAAACGACTGAAAGAAAACAACTGAAAGTTTTGGTGTTAGTCATCAGTTGTTAGAAAACGACTGAAGACATGGTTTTAACTTTCAGATGTTGTAAACAATTGAAGACTTGGTGTTAGTCATTAGTAGTTTGAAAATACTGAAGACTTGGTTTTGGCTTCAGTTGTTTTGAAATGAAACAACAGTTGTTTGAAACAATTGAAGAGTAAAATTTCTCATCAGTTGTTGTCGTCAATTCACAGATTCAGTTGTTTCATTGACCTTAACACTTACTCAGTAGACTATCTGATTTTCAGATGTTTTATTGGTCATTAGTACTTATCTGTTAGAGCAGACATCAGTAGTTGTAACCACATCAGTAGTTGTAACTACATCAGTACTTTTCAACAAATAAAGTACTTCAGTACTTTTAAGTAATTTAGTCTTCAGTAGTTATGAAAACTGCTGAAGATAAAATAACTTATCAGTACTTATTTTTGACAGCTGTATACTAATGCTCATCAGTACTTGTGAACTGAGATCATCAGTAGTTTTCAAATCATTCTAGCTGCAGCATACCAAGCCTTAGCACTAGATTTTGGAAAGTTGCACATTCCAAAGGCTTAGTAAATATATCTGCAAGCTCATCAACACTAGGAACAAACTTTGGATCAATCAGACCTTTTTCATAACAATCCCTGATAAAATGATGTCTGATCTCAATATGTTTGGTCCTAGAATGCTGGACAGGATTCTTAACAATACAAAGAGCTGAAGCACTATCCATCAGTAAAGGAGTCTTAGTCTCTATAATGTCATAATCCAGTAATTGATTCTGAAGCCAGAGTATCTGAGATGTACAACTTGCAGCAACAATGTACTTTGCTTCAGCAGTGGATGTAGCAACTGAAGTTTGTTTCTTGCTCTGCCAAGAAACTAAACAATTGCCTAGAAATTGGCATCCACCAAAGGTTGATTTTCTGGTTAATTTACACCTTGCATAGTCACTATCAGAGAAAGCAACTAATTTGCAAGAGTGCCCAGTGGACTACCAAAGTCTTAGAGATTGAGTTCCTTGCAAGTATCTAAAGATCCTTTTAACTGCAATCATATGAGATACTTTAGGTGCAGCCTGAAATCTAGCACAGACACAAGTTGCAAACATAATATCTAGTCTAGAAGCTGTAAGGTACATCAAGAAACTAATCATACATCTGTAAGGAGTTTCATCAACTGCTTTACCTTTCTGATCAGCTTCCAGTTGTGTGGTGCTGCACATGGGAGTAGAACAGGGCTTACAATATGTGGTTTGGGAATTGTTTTCACCTTCAGATTTTACTTCTATCTTGGGAGTAAAATCTATAAGAGATATAGTGTGATTATACCCAATCCCAAACTTCACATTTGAAGCTGTTTGCTTGCTGAGAAGCATTTTAAACCCCTTGCAGGATGTTACCTAGCATTCACACTCTACTTGAGTAGCTTCAAGTGTTTCTTTGAGATTCTTATGATTCTCTAAAATGACCTCTACCTTTGCCTTTTCATTAGTGATTTGGCATTTTAATTTGTAAATCTCATCATCTTTTTCATTTAAGATAGACTCAAACTCAGCTTTTCTTTTGGAAATCACTTTCTCTAGGTCAAGATTTTGATTAATTAAAGCTAATTTGCTTCTCTAATTGAGACAAAAGCAGCTATGCATGACTCAGAACACAACTTGGCCTTAGCCTCAAAAGATACCTGTGGTACCTGTGATGATGAAGCATTTGAGCATGAACCATCAGTAGACTCTAGGGCCATAAGAGCAAGATTTCCAAAAGGATTTTCACCACCATGTTGACCAGAACCAGAAAACAATTGTTCAGGATAACCAGAAAGATCATCTAGTAAGCTACTCCAGTCAACAACTCCAGGTGTGAAAAAGCTTTGATGTGATTGAAATTGAGATTGTTGATTTGATTGAGATGGTTGAGGCTCAGGTAGGGCATGTGGTTGTTGAGCTATGGGTACTGGAACCTGACTGGACTGAGGCACGTAAAAATAGGGATAAGGATATGGCATTGGACCTTGAGGGACAAAATATGCAGGAGATGATTGAATTTGTGAATGATGACCAGAACTGGTAGAATGTTGCCCTTTGTTTTGTGAGCTATTGCATGGAAAGGTCACAAAGGGTGCAGAAGAGTTAGATCCAGATGATCTACACTCTCTTGCAAAATGTCCAAGTCTATGGCACTTGTGACACCTCAACTTGCTCTTGTCAAAACCAACTTTGGTTTTTCTAGAGAGACCAGGAAATTTTCTACCTGTCCTTTTGTAAAATTTTTGAGATCTGATATTGATTAATGCCATTTGGCTCAAAATATCCATCTCTTCCAGATCATCATCAGCAATTCCTTTCAAATCATCCATCAAAAAGTACAAATTATCACTACTACACCCTAAATTACTATCAACACCAACAAAAGCAGGATCTCCACTGTTTGAAGAGAAATCTATATGCTCATCATAAGAACTTTCTGATGCAGCATATTCTAACTCATGACCGACCAGAGCAATATTCCCTGGTACAAAATCATCAGTGAGCTTCCCAGATGAAGCCAGTTTCCTTTTCTGTTCTATCACTCTTTCAAATGTTAACAGTTTCCTATGAAGTTGGGTGAGAGATAGACTGTCTAGATTTGCACTAGAGCATAGGACAATAGTATATGTGTCCCATCTCTCAGGCAGGGATCTGAGGAATCTGTTGTTCATCTGACTATTTGTATATTCATGTTTAATCATTTTCAGCTCAGATATCAAACAGGAAAATCACTCAAACTGTTGAGTCGGTGACTCACCCGTTCTATGAGAGAATGTCTCATATTGCTGGGCAAGGATCTCTCTATTGTTTGCCAAGACCTCATCAGTTCCTCCAAATTGTTCTTTCAGAGCAACCCAGAGGTCATAAGCAGTTTCATGATGCATAAGTCCAGAATAGATTTCATTAGGCAGTGCCATGGCCAGAATTCCATGGGCTTTAGCATCAATTTCAAACAGTTTCAGATCTTCATCTGAGTATTGCTCTTTCTTCTTCGGAACCATCTCATTGGTTTCCGGATTACTCACCATAGGCTTATATGGTCCATGAACCACAGATTTCCAACAACCTGAACTGTTGACAGACAGGTGATGGAGCATTCGGCATTGCCATATGTTATACTCACTCCTAACAAGCATCGGAGGCTTTGTTGAGGAGCCAGTATTGTGAAGATCATTGATTGATGTAGCCATTTTCACCGATTTAAACAGGTTCAATGAAATTTTAACAGATCTAGCTCAAAAACTCAAAAACTCAGTTTGAAACAAGACAAATCTCAAATTAATTCACCGGAAGCAATAGAAAATCAAACTCTATAACCAATTCTTGCAAATTTGCTAATTCGATCAAACTTAGATATCAAAAGAGCAGTTTCAATATTCAATTGTTAAATTGATCAATGATTAATCTTGCTCTGATACCATTTGAAAGGATCGGGATCTAGTTTGATCAATTAGATTAAGATTTGCAGCGGAATAGAACAAGAATTAGACAAAATTTAAGCAAGAATAATATGAATATTCAATCAAACAGTGACGGTTATAGAGAGAGACAGTTTTCTGCAAAGAGAATATTTTCATTCACGCACAAGCTTCGGCTACAAAGAAATTAGGTCAACATCCCTTTTATAAAGGAATGTGACATCAGCTGATGTCACTTGATAGTGACAGCTAACTGATTTATACAAACAACTGAAAGTAGACTAAACTACTGAAGATGTCCACAACAACTGAGGACACCTTCACAAAAAGCTAAGTACAAGCTAAAATTACAACTACTGAAGTTATAAGATCTGAAGTGTAAGAACTTCAGATGTTTTACATAAAATAAAACTACTGATTACAAACTACTGAAAAGTAAACCATCACAACTACTGAAAAAAACTACTTCAGCTGCTGTGACAACTTCTGAGAACTTGGTCTTCAGACTTTCTCTTCAGCAGTTGTCTTCAAACTTTGTCTTCAGACTTTATCTTCAGACTTTGTCTTCAGCTGTTGTCTTCAAACTTTGTCTTCAGACTTTGTCTTCAGCTGTTGTCTTCAGACTTTGTCTTCAGCAGTTGTCTTCAGACTTTGTCTTCATCTATTGTCTTTAGACTTTGTCTTCAGACTTTGTCTTTAGCTGTTGTCTTCAGACTTTGTCTTCAACTGTTGTAGACCACTTCTGTTGTTATGATGTCTGTGGGACTTAAAGGTTTTTCTGATCTGGCTCATTGGTTCTTTTGCTCCAACAGAACGCAACCGAGACCTTGGTTGGATGCATCACAAAATACCACAAAATCGTCATTTCCTTCAGGGAGGGCTAAGATAAGAGCATTGCAAAGCATATGCTTTAGAGTTTGAAAAGCTTCTTCTTGTTTTGGTCCCCATTCGTAAGATTTTCCCTTATGAGTTAATGCGGTGAGGGGTAGCGCGATTTTGGAGAAGTTTAGAATAAAACGCCGATAATACCCGGCCAAACCAAGGAAGGATTGAACTTCAGTAGGTGTGGATGGAGTCTTCCAATATTTTACGACCTCAAATTTAGCGGGATCAAGATGAATACATTTATCGTTAACGATGTGACCCAAAGATTGAACTTCTTTTAGCCAAAATTCACATTTCGAAAATTTGGCATAAAATTGTTCTTTTCTTAGGAGATCGAGCATGGAACGTAAATGATGCTCATGCTCGGCTTCGGATTTAGAAAAGATGAGGATATCGTCAATAAATACAATTACGAATTTATCCAAAAATGGTTTGCAAACGCGGTTCATGAGGTCCATGAATACCGCGGGTGCATTGGTTAATCCAAATGGCATAACCATGAACTCGTAATGTCCATACCGCGTACGAAAAGCAGTTTTGGGAATGTCATCTTTGTGAACACCCAATTGATGATAACCGATCGAAGATCGATTTTGGAGAAGCAAGTTGCACCTTGGAGTTGATCGAAGAGGTCGTCGATTCGAGGCAAAGGGTAACGATTTTTTATGGTGAGTTTATTGAGCTCACGGTAGTCGATACACATGCGAAACGAGCCATCTTTCTTTTTCACGAAGAGAACGGGTGCACCCCAAGGAGATGAGCTTGGATGGATAAAACCCTTATCTGAGAGTTCTTAGAGTTGGTTTGACAGTTCTTGCATTTCAAAAGGAGCTAAACGATAGGCAGCCTTGGCTACGGGAGTTGCTCCGGGAACAAGGTCGATTCAAAATTTGACGGCACGGATGGGTGGAAGACCGGAGACGTCATCGGGAAAAACATCAGGAAAATCACAAACAATGTGAATGTCTTGAATTTTCCTTTCTCCGGGGTCTTTTGCCACCGCTTGAGCTAGGAACGGAACGTACTTTTGGCGTACGTACTTTTGAGATTGAGAACATGACATGAGGTTGAGCTTTTTGGGAGAAGTTTTGCCGAAGATTTTGAGAGTTTTACCATTGGCGAGTGGAATTCAAATAAACTTATCATAGCAAACAATTTCGGCACGATGCAAGGCTAACCAGTCCATGCTTACTATGATGTCGAAACTTCCCATTTGCATCGAGATGAGGTCAATTGAGAATTTACACTTACAAAGAGTGAGTATGCAATCGCGGATGACCGAATCGATAGTGATTGAGCTACCATTGGCGACTTTGACAGAAAAAGGTCGAGAAAGTTTAGTATGGGGTACGGAAAGGGTTGATTCAAATTTAAATGAAATAAAACTCCTATCAGCTCCGGTATCGAATAAAATTGAAGCAAAATGCTCATTAATTAAAAACGTACTGTTCACCACATCGTTGGCAACTTGGGCTTGGTTGAAATTCATCATAAAAGCACGCCCTTGCTTGCCATGGGTGACTTGTGGCGCTTGCGAAGGCGGGGGGGGGGGTGAGGAGCTTGAATTGATTGGAGCGGTTGAACCGGAGGAGCCATGAGTTGTGGGACTTGAGGTTGGTAAGTTTGCAATTGGTAGGCTTGAGTTGTGTAGTATGGTGCGGGCATGATTTGGGCTTGATTTGCAAAAGTGAGTCGGGGGCAAGCATTGCGGAAATGATTTGGGTCTCCACAATTGAAACAAGCTCTCGGTTGAGGAGGAGTTTGAGCAAAAGGCATGGGTCGGTTTTGAGGATTATGTGGAACAAACCTTGGTAGAGTGGTTTGTCCATGGGAGGCTTCACGACACACATTGCTAAGGTGGCCGTAACGATTGCAATTTGAGCATTGGCGACAAGCGGAGTAAGATGGGTGGTGGCGTTTACAAGTGTTGCACAAGGAATGGGGACCGGTGTAAGGTTTTTAATTTTGGGCAGTTTGAGATTGAGATTGGGGTTGAGTTGGGTGAGTGACAGCAAAGTTTCGATGGTTCGGTTTATGCTTCTTTTTATAGTGGTGAGATGAGTTAGAGTAATTGATGGATTGGGGTTGGGCTTCAACTATGGAGCTTGGAGATGGATCGGTGATGGCCTTGACATTTGGTTTCTTGGAATCCTTTCGGGATAAAGTCCCCGCTTTGACATGGTTCTCCGAAAGGGCGACGGCAAGAGTGATCGCATCATTAAGCGTTTGTGGCTTGCTACTCATGACGGAATCTCGGATTTGCATTGGCAAACCCGAAACGTATTTGTCAATTGCCCTCTCGAGTGGGGTAACCAAATGGGGCACTAGAAGGCTAAGCTCGTGGAAGCGGTTTGAGTAAGCGGAGTTGTTATCGCTATCTTGTTTAAGATCCCAAAATTCGGCCTTTGATTTTTGATTTTCATGCTTGGGGCAAAATTTTTTGAGCATGATATCCTTCAGTTCATTCCAAGGGAGAGTCATAGCGACTTCCACTCCTTTGGCATTCATGATGCTATTCCATCACGTTAGGGCGGTTAGCTCGAACACACTTGATGCAAAAGTGCTTCACTTGGCCTCCGAGCATTCACAATGCAAGAACATGTTTTCCATGCGTTCAAACCATTGAAGGAGTGTGGTAGCACCCTCCTCACCCACAAATTTCGGTGGATTGGCGCCCATAAACTGTTTATAAGTAAAGGTAGCATGAGAGGGTGTGACTTGAGTAGCAACAGGTTGTGGTTGGATAACTTGAATTTGAGCAACAAGGGTGGGGAGTACAGCGGCCATTTGAGTTGTAACCAATTCGGCTATCTTAAGGTCGGAGTTCTTGGGGCGACGAGTTCGACATGCTTGACGAGCTTGACAATGAAGAGGAGGCATTCTAAAAATAATAAAAGTGAGACAATATGAGATTTTGGGTAACTAGTCCAAATATGATGGTGATTAATGTAAATATGAGATTGTAGTGAAATATTTTGTGAACCTTATAAAAAAACCATTTTAACACATGTATATATATATATATATATTTGAAATTTGAAACGTTAAGATTTGAGGCAGGAAATACATACATGAATCACCATGACTTGTTGTCCCGACAGTAATCTTAAGGAAATACGAGGTAATGCGGGGAGTTGAAACATTGCGCGAATCACCGTGTCTTTCATGTTTCAAGCAAGATCATAAAATGGGATAAAATGAGAAGTCAAGACCACTAGTTCACGTATCACCGTGGCTTTCATGTTTCAACTCAAAACAAATCAAAATCGAGGGAGGGATCAAAACACTAGTCCACGTATCACCGTGGCTTTCATATTTCAATCAAACAATATTAATGGAGGTAACCGGAACGGTTACGATGACTGCTTAAAGTTAGCAACCCATATAACGCGCATTCGCTTTGGCCTATAAGGTCAAACACCTTGATTTGAACCTTCTAGGTAAGTAAATCACTTTTGATTCTCGGAATCGTTTTGCCAAAGGTTCACATCTAGGTATTTTCCCTCTTCCAGTTAGTACGAACCCGTTACAATGTCACGCTTTAAGGAGATGAGAAATATCAAAAAATTTGGGACCCAAACTCAAATTTTGAGATCCATAATTTGATTTTTTTAATTAATTAATTAATTTATTTTTTAAGGTAAGGTAAGGATACCTTGGATTTCTATAAAAGTGTGTGTGTCTGTATGTACATGAGGGTAAATAAAATAAATAAGTAAATAAGAGCAAATAAACAATCAAGTAGGGTAACATGTATAGGCAACACGTTTTGGGACCCTAAAGCATAAACTATAATAGGTCGTTACGTCTAACCACCTATGCTATAGTCATGGCTCTGATACCAATCTGTCACACCCCGACCAAAGCGGCGGAACATGCCGGGGCGCAACTAAGATTGTTCAAATTCACACGACACTATTAAAGTGACAATATTTAATCAACTCATTCATTTCATAACATGTTCTTATAAATACAAGAAAATAAATAGTTCTTAACTAATAACCTAACGGTCCAAAATAAAGTAACGTCTTTAAATCTTCAATCAACCGATAATCAAACCCGTAGCATTGCATAAAATATGTTTTGTCAACATGTATGTTGGTGAGCAATTCCATGACTTTATAAATATAATATAAGGCAAAAATCCACAACTCAAATATGTGAAGCCGTAAATAAAAGTGACAATTGAGGTATATCAATCATAAATAAATGAGGCTCCTTTCTAATTGCTAAAACTAACATATTACAAGGAGGAGCGTATGATCATACTTATTGAGGATGAGGATGAGGCTAAACGATCAAAAGTAATAAACATGTAACAATTAATCATATGAGGTATATAACATACAATTGGACAATTATTCTAAGCAACACATAACCTAGAGGTTGTGGGTTGAGGATCTAGATGTTAAATCATTTTTTTGTTTGAGTAAGTATGCTTGCTACCCCCAAAGTATAGAAGAGAAAACGGGGATGAAATTACTCACATGGAATAAAATGACGTTGATGAATAAATTTTGAATAAAATCCTCAAGTAAGCTAGTTCGACGGTTTTAACGTGCGTGTCCTAGATTGAAAGATCTTGAGTAAGTATTGAGTCTTGAAGATGAAATATAAATGGTATAAAAGTTCATAAAAATAATGCTTGGGTTTTCGAGAGTTTTAGTTATATTTTTCAAAGTGTGTTTAAATAACGTAAGTATAAAATGAGTTTTACAAGAAAACGGGTCCTTGATGTTTAGTTTTACTCAACCATTGTTAAGTTTTACATATGGGAGTTGGTTTAGTGCTAGTATGCACGATCCCATTAATGTAAGCATCAAGGTTCGACTTACACTCTCTTAAACCCGAGATTGAGACTTTAATTAATAAAGAAATTCGCTTAAACCCGATCTTAGTATAAAACCAAGTTTGGTTCCGTCATACCATAATATTATTAATACAAATAACATAAAGTGAAACATAAGATAAAGAAGTTAGGAAAGATTTTTTCTTTTGGCGTTTTGAACGGTGACTAGCTCGTTAAGACGATAAGTTAGACTTTTACTCGGGTTTATTTTTACCTGAAACTTGGTTTGAGCTGATATTTGTTCTAACACTTCCAAAATCTTAAGTAATATGAGTAATATAAAGTAAAACATAACTAAAAAGATAGGTTGAACTTTTGGTGGTTTGAACATTGACTAACTCGTTAAAACGGGTGTTCGGTTTTACTCGGTTTTTACCCGAAACTTGGGTTCAAGCCAAGATTTGTTCTACACCTCCATATCAACCATATAATAACTAAAATATCAAGAAAAACTCAGATCTAAAGCGCTTGATGTAACATGGTCACTTAAAAGTTATTTAAAGTGCTTAAACGAGTGTTCAGTTTGGTTCGGTCTTTGACTCGGTATGAACCCGAGGATGGTTATCACATGTCCAAAACCATTGAACTAAAAATAAGGTAAAACTTCCAGATCTAAACTCAAACGAGAAAGTTAATCGAGTAAACTTCCCGAAAATGACTCAAACGGGTCTAAAATGCATAAATATGAGTTTTGTGAAGTCGGTTTTTCTCCGGATCGATAAACATCCGAGCATGTTCTTGACGGAAGGATGAACAACCAAAACCAAAAGTCAAATCAATAACACGAACTATCAAATATTGGTTTCATTGATAAAAACCTAACGATTACAAGCTCGTTACAACCTAAGAATCAAGACTCTTAGCAAGGGGAAGATCGAGCATGATCTCCCCTCTCATCCGGCAGCCCTAGGCTCCGGGCACACTTCCTCTCAATCCTCTGTCCTTCTACACATTGAAACTGGTATATATAGGCCTCGGCCCATATTAGATGCGACTGGGCCCATTCGTGCGATTGGACCATGCGTATGGTTCAATCGTACGACTGGACCATGCGTATGGTTCAATCGTACGACTGGACCATGCGTATGGTTCAATCGTACGACTGGACCATGCGTATGGTTCAATCGTACGAATGGACCATGCGTATGGTTCAATCGTACGACTGGACCATACTTATGGTTCAGTCTTACGAATGTCCCAATCGCATCTCTCAGTCGCACGGCTGGTCCATTAGCATGGCTCAGTCGTACGACTGAGTCTCATTCGCATATGCTCCTGCGAATGACCCAGTTTCATGTGTTTACAACATATCAGGTGTATAACATTAAGCCTAGACTATTCGACAAGCGACGGACACACTATATATGACTATATATGCTCCAACAAATTCCCCCTTGTACGTTGCTTGCGAATAGTAGATAACACCTCCTACAATCTTCAGTCAATCTTTGCTTTGGTTGCCAATAGAATCAAACGAAAACCATATTAGCCAACGTTGCCGATCCGTCAGGTTACTACCACATCCCTGAAAATGAATTTAGGCACAATAGCTTTCGTTTACTTTGCAGAACACCATCACAGCAGCAAGATTCCCCATATGACTGATTTTTCCAGATAATGATACGAACAGTTTTCCATTGCTTCAATCTTCACACAGGCTAACCTGATTAACATCACCACCTGCAGAAATTCCCCCTCACATTCAGCATATCCCAATATATAGACATTGTGCTCTCCTTGCGTCTTGACACGTGTATTGGGCAAAAGGTTGAAGGTTCCAATCCACAGCTGACAATATCAACCAAATCAGCACGCACGAAGATTCATCATCGGAAACCGGTTCACATCATCACTTTCTGATTGCGTCTTCACTTTCTATATACAAGGATTCCCCCTAAGAAGCAGAATCCTTTCTGTGCGGATAAATATAACTTGATTGGCCCATAAGTAGTCAGATGCTCCTGACTACCCCACAAAATCAACAACAACTGCTGACATCTTCTCTTCTCTCTTTCGTGTTCCAATTACATTCACCTATTCTAGAAATCCGACGAATAATGGGGTACACATCGAACTTATTTGACAAACGATCCTCTGGGTGAATATGCTTTGCTCATCTTCAAATCCGTGCAAGAAGTTGTTCCAGACTTTTTTTTTTAGTCTGGAACAAATGCGAATGAGTCAATATGGATGGCTCATTCGTGCGATTGAACATACGACTACTCCAGTCGTACAAATGGTCCATTCGCATGGCCTAGTCACATGAACGGGTCTGCACGCAGATTTTCAGATCTGCAGCCGCCAGGGCTGCCCAAAACCCTAATCTAATGAATTCAACATGAACCGAACCAAAGTAGACATCATCAGATTCGAAAGGGTGACAGGAATGTGGTTTCGAATTCGATTTCTACATAGAAGCAACACACGTAACAAGATCTGAGCAAAACACGAAGAACACGAAGTGGGTTTAACGTCAAGATCTGAAATTCAATCCAGAAATCAAGAGCTCGGGTTGCTAGAATGATTGTTAGATCATTCCAGCAGTAACCGGCTCTGATACCAATTGTGAAGTCGGTTTTCCTCCGGATCGATAAACATCCGAGCATGTTCTTGACGGAAGGATGAACAACCAAAACCAAAAGTCAAATCAATAACACGAACTATCAAATATTGGTTTCATTGATAAAAACCTAACGATTACAAGTTCGTTACAACATAAGAATCAAGACTCTTAGCAAGGGGAAGATCGAGCATGATCTCCCCTCTCATCCGGCAGCCCTAGGCTCCGGGCAGACTTCCTCTCAATCCTCTATCCTTCTACACATTGAAACTGGTATATATAGGCCTCGGCCCATATTAGATGCGACTGGGCCCATTCGTACGACTGGACCATGCGTATGGTTCAATCGTACGACTGGACCATGCGTATGGTTCAATCGTACGACTGGACCATGCGTATGGTTCAATCGTACGACTGGACCATACTTATGGTTCAGTCTTACGAATGTCCCAATGGCATCTCTCAGTCGCACGGCTGGTCTATTAGCATGGCTCAGTCGTACGACTGAGTCTCATTCGCATATGCTCCTGCAAATGACCCAGTTTCATGTGTTTACAACATATCAGGTGTATAACATTAAGCCTAGACTATTCGACAAGCGACGGACACACTATATATGACTATATATGCTTCAACAAGTTTGAATGCCCACAAGACTTAAATAAAGATGAAAATGGTTTTGTGAACATAAAATAACTTAGAAAAAACTGAAAATAACCAAAATTACATACCCGAAATGATTTGAAATGCAAGATTTGGTTTCGTTGACTTTTTAAAGTCAAACTTAAGCAAACTAGCTAGAACAACTTACAAGATCAAAACTTTTGGAAGAAGAAGATGAAAATGTGTAGGTGAAATGGTTGAAAATGAGTGGTATTTATAGGGAAAGATTAGGTTTTGAGGAAATGGGTAATGGGTTTGTCCGGTGGGTAATAGGGTGCACTTTGATTTTTTTATTTAAAATAAATTTTAATTTAAATAAATTATTACCAGGTATCTACATGTTTGGAGGGTTCTAGAATAGTTATAGGTTAGGTCTTGGTTGGTTTGGATGGTTAAAATACAAGTCCGGACCTTAAACGAACCAAAAACGTTAAAAAAACTGATTTTGCTGAAACGAACTGTGGGTCACGCCACGACAAGTATGAAACATGATTACAACATAAAATCCATCTTCAAAGATCCGAAGACCAAAACGAGTCGGGTTTACAATACATGATAACAAATACAGAGCTAGTCGAAAATGACGAATGTCACAGCAGGTTTAAGCAGCGTTAATCTTAAAGAGATTGGAGATGTGCAGGATTCTCCTGTAGTTTTGGGATTCCTCGGGTAGGGGTCTGATAAGAAGATTAATGATGATTTCACTTCTGTTGCTCTAACACCAATATCAGTTGCTTCTCCAACCTTCTTCAACAAATTCAAAACAGGCAATATTCATTTGTTTGTTCATGTCAGGTTTGTAAAAGAAGGAACAGTTGTCGAATCATCAAGCAATCAGAATCCTATAATCGAAGCCAACACAATAGGAGGTGTCAATCAAGATCCGTTAGAGAAAGATTTATGTATACGAGACTGGATAAGCTCAGATGATGAATCAATCATAGAGGAGCGTGTTGGTTGCTCTCATATCAACATATTTCCTGATAGTGTCAAGTCTCAAAAGCTTCCTAAAACTGAATCAAGACCAATACGGATCTCTTATCCAATTGCAAACAACCCAGTCAATCAGTGAAGATCTCATTCCCTGTTCAGCTTAGCAAATGCCAAAACAAGCAAGAATCTGTTACAAGCTCAAAGCAATCCTTCTCGGCACCTGCACAACACGGGACTACAATGCATCAAAAGCATTTCAAGGCTTGTTTTGAGTGTGGAAAAGAAGGTCATGTGGTAAAGAAGTGCCCTTAAAGACTTGCTTCGAATGGTAAAGGCAAAATGAATTGCTTCTCCAAATGTAAGTCTACAAAGAATGTTCTAGACGGTAAAGGCAACACGGGTTGCTTTTCAGGATCAAGTGGTAAAAAGCACACATCTTTGAATGGTTGGTTGAAAAACCCCCCATCTAAACCTTTTCATGTGAAGCCGGTTTCACATGATTTAAAGATGAAAATGATTAAAGGTTTAAAACCAAATTCTTTTCCTTCCGGTTTTAAACAAAAAATGATTTCCAAATTTAATTCATTCAAATCCAAATTAATAGAACCGAAACAAATTTGGAAAGTTAAAAAGAAGGATACATATATCCCCGATTGTTTAAACGGTTGTATGCAAAATCAGGTTTCTTATATCGATGAAAATGGAACTTCCAGGACGACGATGGCATGGGTTCCCCTTTCAAACTAATCTGTTAATAAGTGTAGGAACAATTCAGGAGGATTGTTAGTAATCCGGTTTACTGACAAGGATTGTTCATAATTCAAATTTGAGGCTGAACAAACAGGTTAAAGTTATGGTATTTTATCCACAATCTGGATTTTTATCTACACAATTACAGGTTTCATTTTACAATCACTGCATATTTCTTGAGAATTCATTTTTTATCTTCATATCAGTGTAGTTTGGAAGACCTTCTTTGATAAAATTTTATTTTTATATAGTTTTTCTAAAAAATTAAAAAATAAAAATAAAAATAAAAAAACAGTTTGCAAAAATAAAAAATTTAGGAGGAGAGTATAAGTAAATAAAAATGAAAAGAGAACTGGGAACTTGATTCTTGATTCGAGATGATTAAGAAATGATTATATATATTCTTCAAATGCTTGTTTTTGCATGACTTGCGTTTTTAAAATGAAAAATGATAGTAACTGATGCTGTTATTTGATTCACATCTTATTTTTAAGTGCAAATAATAGAAAATAAAACAGATTCTTTATTGATATGCTTGGTAGACTCAGCCTGAAGAATAAAGTAGACAACAACATCATGATTTAAATTAAAATATATGCTTAAGGATGTCTGGATTTACGTAACCATTTTGGCCTGCACAAAAACTAAGTCCTAACAAAAATCAGATTGAGAATTGATCTTTCACACACCATGATAAAAATCATATAAGCCATATCCTTGAGTCATGTTTGGTGTATTTATGTGTCTTGTACTTGTGCTTATCTCCTCTGCTGTACGGTAGTACTGATCTGGAGATCTCATCGGCACACGATTAAATGGTCATCTCATTTGTTATATGTAAGTATAGACCTGGAGCTCTCACCATTTTGGTCTAAGTAGTGACAAATCATTCAAATGATGAATTCATCATAGAATGAAACGTCCTGTTGATAATCACTTGCACACTAATACACAAGCTTTGCTCTATAAAGATCGTAACAAAATTCAAGAAATCCTGAGGTTGGGTGAGGGTTTTTGCCAAATGATTGTGGGGCCCTAACATTCTAAAGCATCTAATCGAACATTAACAAATCATATGTTGTTTGTTGAAAAAGATAAGGCATGAGTTTAAATGGACAAACATATCAACAATCGTTATTGATCTGTTTAAGAATTTCAAAATCATTCAAAGACTGTGATTAGATTCAGTTATCAGTGTGATCTCATTGCTTGTCGATGATTAATTTAATCTTTGTGCTAAAGTATATCTTGAGGATATGATCTCATGATCGATACAGTTCTCGGTTGTAAAATTAATAATAGATAAAAAAATGTTATATTAAATATATATAATAAAAAAATTATTACAAAATTTCATTTCAATTTATTTTAGGTCTTCCATATCATGCTGTTACAATTTTATCATTTTTCATGCATTTCACAGAAATTGCGCACAAACGAACATGGGTTTGCTTGTTTTTCACACATAGATAAACATGAGTTTATTTTGTTAAAATGAAATGATCAAATTATAAATGTTGAGATTGTGTTTGTGAATGTGTTTCAGATATTTGCTTTAAGTGACGACCAATCATCAGTTGAGTAGTGTACCTGATCAGAGAACCTGTTCCTCAAGTTTGCAGAAGATACCGAGCTAGGAATCCTCCTCTTACATCTTCTGAAGCAGTCAAGATTAGAGATTTGGGAAAACTGTTCCAATATCCTTGTAAAGCTTGCACTCGAAAGGGGGGAGCATATAAATAGGGGGAGCTTATGAGATAAAAAATCTTTCTCATTAGATTCAGAAAGATTCAAATTGAAGATCTTTCTGCTGTTCACTTCTCGATGCTGATTTCGTTTAAAGACGTTGATAATGATAGATTAAGGGGGAGTATTATTGGAGCTGTAAAAGATAGTCTATATTATCAACATAGTGAAAGTCAACAAAAGTTAACGTCACGGTCAAAGTCAACAAAAGTCAAACCTGACATGTTCGAGACGAAGATCCGAGAGGAGATGTTGAAGATTTAGATGACTAGGAGTTTTATTGTAATACATATATTTTGTGGGAACAAAATATATTTTATCTTGTTTTTAGTCATTTGTATGCTTAATATGTAATTTTGTATTAATTAGCCTAAGTCTAGGGGGTTAACTGCAATTAATGGATATTAGTCTAGACTATAAATAGGTTAATTGTCATTAGTGTTGGTTAATGGTTGATTGACCAATTGATTAGGGTTTCCACTTTGTACAAATCATATGCAATCATATAGATCAAAGGGGTTTTATTATGATTATCATTATTTGATCTTACAAATCTTCTTAATATTTGATTCAAGTGTTGATCCTGGAGTTATAGTAAATTACTTTTTAATTATCATGTTGTAACTTATGAATCGTCGTAACTTCACAAGTTTCTTTTATGTATATAACTACGTTGTGCGGACTTAGTTACTAGTTGGAGTTTAAAATGTAAGGACAAAGGAAGGTTATCATAATCATACTATAACTCATATTTAGGGAAAACCACATAGAATAGTAATCGAGTTTTTACATTGTTCAAACTAAGTCGTTCAATATTTTTTTTCTCTTAACTCACTTAAGTTTCAGATAATGTTTTAATCATAAAGGATTTTTCACATCAAAAAATCTAAACATAAGAAAAAAAAAGAAAAAGAAAAAGAAAAAGATAAAGAAATAACACATCAATATAGTAACTTGTTTAATAGTTTAAAAATTGGAAAACTCGAGTGACCTATTTGAGATAAAAAAGTTAAAATCTAAAGAATTTAATTAAAAAAATGAAGAAAACTTAATCTATAAAGTTTTCTAGCTATAAAATATATGATGAAGATTTAAAAACATAAAATAATTCGACTAAATCTTCCTACTCTAGTAAAACAATATTTAGAGAGGAAATATATCAATATCATATTTCTTTTTATTAAAATTTTCTCGTTTTTATCTTTTATTATTTTATCACATTAACTAATAATAATATTCTTTATTTTTCTAGATTAGCAAAGTCTTTTAATATATTAATCAAAGATCTTTTTATTAATATTATTTCTAAAAAGATAATTATTGTAAAATAAGAAATTTCTCTTGAAATAATAAACTTTTAAAAAATACAAAAGATTTTAAAATTGGTGTTTTCAAAAAAATTTATAAAGAACAATAATGTACAGTTGGAAGTTATAATAAGAAAGTAATTAAAACTATTTTTTTAAAAATGTTTGTTTTAAAATAGAATGTTTAGTTTTTTGGGAAAAATAAAAAAAGTTTAAAACTGAAAGATCAATAAGTTGATATAATTATTTTATTATTTATAGTATTATTTATACGTAATTTTAATCAGTTTATTTTATTTTTGTTATAATTATATATATATTTTTTACTTTTTTAATAATTAATTTAAACATGTGTAATGGATAGTTTATTAAATCTAATCTATAGATATTAATAAAAGAAAATTTATTTTGCCACTTGTCATATCCTTAAACCAATTTTTTAACACTTGTCATTTTTTTAAGTATACTTACTTTATTTTCCTTCTAAAAGAATATCAAAGTAATTTAAACACTCAAATAATTTCTCTCTCTTTATAAAAACTAATTTGATCAATTCATATATTTTTCTCTCTCATCTATATTATTTAAAAATCAAGCAATGTTTTTAAAAATAAATTTTATTAAGAAAATTTAAATTCATATATTTTCCAAAATATTAAAACTTTTGAAACAAAATATTTTAAACTAGTCATTTTTTAAAATAATTATAAAAATATAGAAAATTCTAACAGTAGTTTTATTAAATCAACCAGAATAACTAGAAATTTGAATTTTTAATAACAAGATTTTTATAAACAATAAATTTTTATAATAAAATCTTAAAACAAATATTTAAAAATAAAACTATTTAGATAAAAGATTTATAAATAGTATAGTTGTTTTATCTTTTGAACAAGTACGCGTATATAATTTTATACATATCTTATATTAAAATATCGTACTGTAACTTTTCGTGTTTATTACTAACTATAATCTGTTTAACTAGACTATCTATTTATCTATATATCTATCTGTCTATAACTTATATATTGTTTATCTAATTAAAATTGCTATTCATATGCAATTATAATCATATTTTATCTTCAAACATGATTTTATAATCCATAAATTTTTATTACTAATATTATTTTATTTATTCAACCCGTGTAATACACATTATACTAACCTGGTAGATAAATGCAACCTTAAAAGACAAAAATCTATTAACCCACGAAAATCTAAAAAACTAATAATTGAACTTGGACTTTCACACATTTCCGCCTATAAAAGGAATCTCTCATTTAACATTTCGCGTTGGCGCCTTGAGTTTGTCAAGCTTCTGCAGGAAGCTTCACTTAATCATCATAATCATCATCTTCTTCTTCTTACATGAAACACCAACAATGGTACTCTTTCTATCTCTTTATTATTATTGCCACATTCTTTAAGTTCCCATTTTCATTATTACTTTGTGATTTGGGTTTTCAGATTCCTATAATCGAATTAACATTTTGACCCCATTTCAATTTAAAGAAAAAAAGATCTGATCAATCGTGATTTCGGTTTCCTGGTTCACGTTTTTCTCACCCAAGCACACCTTTTGGTCAAGTTTATCGGACCCTTAACTGCTTGATTGAGGCCCGAGGGCTCCGCCTAAGGCCTGTTGTCACTGTGAATTTTACTTATCTAAGCATTTTACATTCAAATTTGGATTAGATTTTTGTTATTTTTTATGTTCAGATTGTTCCTATTGTTGATCTAATCAAATGGTGCTGTCTAATGGGTGTAAAATCAAGTTAAAATCCCTTCGAGAATGTTGTTTTAGGTGATGATTTGCCTGTCTGTGAAATACTTTAGCAAAGCCTAAAGCAGTTGAATTTGGTTTCTAGTGACGAAAAATGGTTTGGTGTCATGTTCTTTTAGTTCAAATGTAATTTAAGCCTTCTAAGCATGGTTTTCTGTACATAAAAACAAAAAAATGAAAAAAAAAACAAAATGAACAATCAACTACCTCAAACGTGTTTTTGACATCATTTTAAGTGAAAGTAAGTGTTACATAAATTGTTCATGTTGATGATTAACTGCTGAAATTTGACTGGTTTTAATTGAGTGTTGAAGCTTTTTCCCCTAAATGGTGTTAGTATCAATTTAGATTGCTAACTGAGGTTTTTCTATGAAATGTTACTGATTTTATTTATGTCTTTTAATTCTGTCTTTTAGATCTACATATGTCCATCATTTTAATGCTTTTCTTGTGTGGGCAATGGGCATGACCTCCTTTTAATGTTTATGTTACTCAGCTGCCTTTTGTAGACAAGGTACCCAGCATGCATAACATGACCCTTAGTATTGATTACCTTTTTAATAGAGGTGACAATTTCAACCCAATTATTTGTGATGAGTTGATTAGGGTTATACTTAATCTCTAATACTTTATAATGGATAAAATGAAAGGAAGAGTTAGCTATAATGATATCAGGTCGAAAGTTGGCCCTACTTAATATAACCTCCTAAATAATTTCAGAAAAACTCAAACTATTATTGAAAATTTTATTACTTTTGTAATCGTATTTGACAAACAAAACTACTCACAAAAAGTTAAAAGATGTTCATATAACATCTTGTCAAACATTTACCTTTAAATGTCTACAAGTCATTATAAATGATGTATTCTAACATATTACAGATTGGAGAACAATCTTTCATTTGCATATGATCCTATTACATATTAGTTCCAGTCTCAATCTCTCAAGCATGCAGGTTTTCAATACCAAATTCTCACTACCTTCATTCCTTAAACAAGTAAAGAAACTCACAGATAGCCAGAAAGACTCCATTAGAAGAGCAGGATTTGGCAACTTGTTGCGTATTCCAGATCATGTCTTAAGGAGGTCCCAGTTAATCCAGTTGATGGAAAGATGGAGCTGTGAAAAACAAACATTTATATTTCCTCCTGGAGAATTAAAAATAACCCTTTTAGATGTTTCCTTAATCTTAGGACTGCGTGTTATTGGTCAACCCGTAGTCCTGAAAGAAGGTGTGGCGTTAACGAGCCTAGAGAAAGAATTTGGTGCTTCTGTTTTAAATCGGACGGTTAGTCTTGAATTATTAAAAGAGAGACTAGAGTCCATTGGTGAGAGGGATGATGAATCTTTTATTCTGGTTTTTTTGTTATACTGTTTTGGAACATTATTATTTCCAAGTGCAAATGGGAAGGTGGATTCAAGGTATCTTCATCTTCTTCAAGATGTGGGTCTTGTGAGTTCTTTTGCTTGGGGTGTTGCAGTTCTAGAAGATCTTCATAATTGCTTGAGCCAAAGAAAAAGTAAAAAAACAAGTAATATTGGAGGGTGTCTAATTCTTCTTCAAGTAAGTTCTTATTCATTTATTTAGTGATTGACCTTTTGAACTATTGTACTTAACTTTCCAAAGTAAGCTTACACCATTGCTCATGTTGACTAGTGGTGGCAGTTTCAACCGGTTTTATTTATAAATGATTCGATTGGGAAGAAAGGAAAACAGTTTAAAAAACAGGTCAGATGGGTTGAGTGGGTCAAAACTTGTTCAAACCGTAAATTATAATTTAAATCTACTGAATATTACTTAAAAAATTAAATCATTTCTTATATGATATTAATTTTTTCAACGATGTTTAATATGCTAATTATTTATAAATAGCTAAATTTTGGACATATTGTGTTTTGGGTCATCAAATCCACCGAACCTTTGTGGATGCATACGTAGAGTTACCCTTTACCCAACCAGCCTAACCGCCCTTTTTCTCACCTCTACTCTTGTAGAAACTAAAAAGGGTTTGTAAGATTGTTGAACCGGTAATTGTTGCATCTTTTTGTAAATATAATTACAATCAGAAGTCCCTAAAGAGCAAATGTAGAAATGTGGCATATGTAGGTTTATGTACGTTTTTTGAATAGTTGAAGAGTTGACCTTGAAATTCTTTGGTGTTGGTCTGTGTAGATCTATGTAACTTGATTGGTGTTATTTCTTCGGTTTGAAACTCTGAATGGATTCCAGTATTCAATATCTAGACTTGTTTATCATTGTACACAGATATGGTGTTATGAGCATATCATTATTGGAAGGCCTAAATTACTGGATCACCCCTCCACATTTCCTCGTGCATGTCGATGGGAAAGCAGTGGAAGACACTACTCAATGTCTTCCCAATTCAATATCAACTTTGAGGAACTAGAGCTTACTCAGGCAAATGGCCGTCTTTCTTAATGTTATCTTCCACTAAAGCTGGCAATCTTGACCTCTTTCTTAATGCATAAAACCTCCTACATAACTTATAATTCAAAAAGCTGGATTATAACTAATATAATATAGCATTTGTAATTATATATGGCATACTACTTTTATATAAAAAAATTAGAAGCTTCTCAACAAAAAAGTGTTTTGGTCCAAGCAAGCTGAGTCCACCTGCTTTTTCCTATACCAAAATTTAACCGTTTTGATCCCTTTCACTACCCACGGATTTTGCCAGCTCTATTATAGGCAACATGCACTTAAGGATGGATATATTTTCAGATACTATGGAAGCTTGAACCAACATCAGAGGAGATAGAGATTGATATAATTAGTGAGATTCCACAAGTTAGCTTCCTTACCTTCTTACATACATCATGACATGTATCCAAATTTTCTGCTTATCTATTATATTTTTTTCAACTCCTTCAAGGAATGGCTTTTAAGGACTGGACCTGGAACTATTGAGCAGCCAATTGAAGTACAGAGTGCAAGCGCAATTAAAACGGTTAGAGTGCGCAGGGAAGAAACAAAAGATGAAGAAGAACCAATGAGGCAAGAGAAGTCCAACATCTTTGTCCTAAGTGATGTAAGTTTGATATTTTGAGCATCTATTCCTTTCTCATACGCTTGTCTGTAGAGGGGGCTATTTTGGCTCTAATGTGTGTAAATGAGTCTGCTTAGTTTCGTTCTTTCAAATTATCTGACATTGTTTGGGGCAGTAGGGCACATTTACGGATGTCCCACTACTAGTAAATTAATTACCTCAATATCAGTTTAGTTATTGTGAGGTAATATGGAGAAATCTAGGATAGCTACATAAAATCAACTGTCCTAGTGTTGACAAAATATGTCATCACATTTCCTGTTTTTTTTTCTTCTATCTACAAAGTATAGGTGCAAAAATGGGCGGGTCAAACAGGTCAAGTTTTGGTTTTTGCCAAAATGGGACGGGTTGACTCGTTGACATTTTTGCATCTTCTTTTTCTAATCTTAAATAGCTAATACGTCAAATTAATTACTAAAACGAGCATTTTATTGTTCTAATCTTTTTTTACTAATATAGTATTATGAGTCAAAGGTGTTTGATCTATCAATTTCAGTTGATTCCATCTTGCTGCCTCTGCATTTCTATAAATTCATCTATTCTTACTTAAAAGTGTGCCTGGATTGTGTTGTTGCTAGGATGAGGAGTCAAGGGTGATTGATGATCTTAAAAAGGAAATTCTTGAATTAAAGGCAATTATAGAGGAAAGAAAAGAAAAAGAAGTGAAGGAGAGAGTTAAATATGAAGATGACATTAAAGAACTGAGGGAGACAGTTGAGGACGAACAAAAGCTTAGGAAAATAGTTGAAGAGGAAAATGAGCAACTGGTGAAGAAACTTGAATATGAGGAAGAACTGAGGAAGAGAGTCGAAGAG
Source organism: Flaveria trinervia (assembly GCA_025506515.1). Lineage (NCBI taxonomy): Eukaryota > Viridiplantae > Streptophyta > Magnoliopsida > Asterales > Asteraceae > Flaveria > Flaveria trinervia. The sequence continues at coordinate 57,638,421 of CM046455.1, forward strand.
GAAAATAAAAGACTCCGCGATGAAAATATGTTGATGGACGGATGTATTTCAGATTTGGGAGGACTATTATTAAACGATAGTGTAGATTTGTAGAAAACTCAACTAGCCAAAAGTAGCCAGTCCCTAGGAGAATGTTAATACTGACCAGATCATGGTCTAATGCACCAGTGAGCATTATAGTTTATACTATATATGTGTTGGTCCATAAATATTAACATCTTATTTCATAATTTATAAGTATATGCTTTTAATTATTTGAACAGATGTTAAGATGAAACTACTACATCTTTGCTCTTGGATATATTTCTTCCAGTTATTGAGTTTGGTAGCTGTTTATATAAATTTGTTTTCAAAACAGATAAGAAGGATAAAGATGCTACATTGGGAGCATACTACCTGTTCAAGGTATCAGTTTCTGCTGAAGGTCGTGGTTAGAATGCAGTGACATCTTGTCAATAAAGTTGTGGTTTTGTTCATTAAGGTTCCTTCAGAGGTTGCGTCAATACCTTGTCTGTGTGACCACCAAACAAACTAGTGTACAAAAAGTTGAAGTTGATGATGACCGGGATACCATGGTGTGGGCAGTTGCATATCAGCTTTTAAAATCTTTCTGATGAATTGTGTAGTGTCTTTACATAACCTGCAAAAAGGTGAATATATCATTTTGGAACTTACCAGATTGGCCATTCGACCAATCTGATTTTCATTAATAGTTGACTTTTAAATTGCAGATCAATCAAAAATGGTCAAGTGTCCCAATATTTTTGACCAGCGATACTAATGCATGTGGAATCGACATATCGTACTACCCGGTAATACTAATACATGTGGAATTGACATGTCGTACTACCCGGTAATACTAATGCACGTGGAATCGACATGTCGTACTACCCGGTAATACCAATGCATGTGGTATCGCTGTTATGTTGCTCTAAAAAAAGGTCATGTCATTGTGTAGTGATATAGCATGGTTTAATATCATTGGAATTTAAATGATAACAATAAATTCAGTTTCTTTGGCTGGCTATACCTGGGGGTGCCGGTATCGCTAGCGTATCACCTTTTTTGTAACATTCATTTGTTCTCCGGTTAGAGTGATAAATCGCTTGATTACCATTTTTTCTTGATATTTAAAATATATTTCCTTTTTTCACTCCCTTTTTTCATTTGATTTTATTTATAATTAATATACTAACTATTCTAATTAATGTGTGGTATCTATATATAATATTCAAACATCTCATTTAAAACTTCACAAACATCTCACCCATCTTATTTCTTACAAAATATCAATCCCAAACCTTTATGTTAACATTGTTATATGTAACGGTGGAAAATAAAAGTTTAATAATGAAGTCGAAGAGTATGTTCCTATAAGAATTCGATGTAATAAACATGTTTATTTTTCTACCAATCAATATTACATTTCATGAATTGAAACATCTTATCTTATCTTTAATATATCTAGTATTAAAAAACATAGAAGATTATGTTACAAAATGTCTATATACATTTATTCAATTGACATATTGAATGATAATGATTTTTTATTTTTTATAAATGTTGTTGTTAATGATCCAAATCATATTTTTTAAATTATATGTTCGTTAGGAGGATGCTGTTGGTAGGAGCTCCATAATTAAGGAAAATTATGATTTGAAAAAAGAAATCTTCGATTTAAATGATGATTTTTAAAAGTCTAAAATTTCTACCCTTGTGGATGAAGGTTTTGAGTACAAAGTTCTAGTTACAGATTTTCTACATGTTTTTGGTAGATCTCACTAATAATGAATCTTACAGGTATAAATCAACATCTTCAAATATGAACGAATGCCAATGTTTTAATAGTAAGATGATCTGCAACTCGAACTAGGTAAAATGTGTGTTAGTCATTCTTTTGAGTAAAAATTGGAGTGATCATCAAAAAAAACATTTGAAGCATCATGTTGATACAAAGACTGCAGCCGGCGTACTAGAGCATATGTGTTTGAAAGTTCGAACATTTTTAAAGTTAGTTATTTTAACGATATTCATACTTGTTTGAGAAGACAGACTTATCCTAATATTCGTTCGGAAAACAAGAAGTTTGTTGGTTTAAAGATCAACTTAAAGAAAACAGATGAAATACCATGATAGAGAAATTATGAACAATTTTAGGTTACACTATAAAGTTGATTTATCGTATCAACAGACTTAGAGGGGAAAAAAATATGCTTTTGAACTTTTAAATGGGTCCCTCGATAAGTCATTCAAAAACTTCATGTTTATTGTTATAATATAAAAAAAGGCAAACCCCGATACAATGACCCACATTCCAACAAATGAAACTGACCATTTTGAAATGTTTTTTCGTGGTTATTGGTGCCGCGGTTAGTAGTTTTGTTATTGTTTTCTAAAATTATAAATCATTATATAATATTAGTATTTATATCATATTATTTATTTATATTTAGATTTGAAGTTTTGTGAGACATTTGTGGCATTTGACAATCATAGACGATGCACATTTAGAAGGTAAGTATTTGGGTACTATGTTTTTGACAGTAGCAATGGATGACAATAAGCAAATTCTACCAATTGCATAAGGTTTCTGGAAAACCAAGGGAGCGGAGTTTTGGACCTGGTTTCTCATGAGGCTTAAATAGTGTATCGGTAGTAATCCACATTTAGCCATCATATATGTGCATAAATTAATATAGCAATAAGAACAGTGTTTTCCGAGGCCTTTCACGGCCTATATTGTCGTCATTTGATGATGAGCGTACGACTTAAGTCCATGAAAGAAACTTTTTTTTGAGTCATTATGGTGATAGACATGCAAAGCTTACATGATATCTGACTTTGAGGATGGAATATTTAGATTAACTTCTACTCTTCATCCTGTGCAAAATACTCTATCCATTATTGGTTTAGAAAAATGGTCAAGAGCACATTGCTCGAGTAAGGGGCTGTTTGATTACCACTGACTCAGTAAGATCTGACTGAGTTAGAAGATGACTTAGTTAGAAGTTTTGATTGAGTCTGCATCTGATTGAAACTTAGCTGTGTGATTTAGTATCTAACTGACTCTGCTGAATTATAAAAATAACTATATTGCCCTTGTATTTTAACTAGTGTTATGTAATCAATAAAAATAATTAAGACCAGAGAAATTGCTAGAGACCTTGTTGAATATATTTGTTTGTTTAAAGTATTTTTCACTTTTTCACCTTAACTCCAAATTTCACCACAATTGATTTTCTTTCTTGAAGAATGTTATTGATATTCTCCTTCACCTGACCCCATTAACACCCACTTCAAGAACCCTAACAAACTTCATTAACAACCACTTCAAGAAGCTGACCCTAATCTCTTCTTGCAGATCAATAGATCATACAACAATAATAGTGCTGAACAATACATGCATTAATTGATCATACAACAACACTTGAGAGAGGATGGCGGAGGGAGGAGGGCAGCAAAGGGAGGAGCATGGAGGGAGGAGGGCAGTGGAGGAAGGGCGACGGGTGAAGAGGCTTAGGTGGGGGGGGGGGGGGAGGAACCGTAGGGGAGATTTGGTCAGTGAAGCCCCAAAAAATGTCTGCGTCAGAAGTATGAGACCGGGTCAGTCGGGAGGTCGGTAACATCAAACGCGCTGACTGGCTGACCGAGTCAGCCAGTTAGTGGTTAGAAGCCGGGTCGGCCATTTCAAACAGCCCCTAAGTGATATAATATCATGACATCTAATAGTGTCAAATCTATGAATGCTTTGTTTCGACATGTAAGAAAACTCCCGATAACCGGCCTTATTGAATCTTTCCGTGAGTATTTACAAAAGAGGTATTTTAATCGTAGATAGATTTGAGGGAATTTATATTTTAAATAACATTTTTCTCATAAATTTATTTCTATTTTATATGTTTAATTTTTTATTTTTAAATGACATCAAATTTCTAGCACACACTTACTAAATAGGTTGAAAATAAAACTATGAGAATAATTAAAAAAAAGTGTTACACGGATGCAGGATTAGTTTCGGTCACTCAACACTAGGTTTAACTCTCAAACTCACTTAGACACACTCAAATGATGATGTAAAATCCTTGAAAGAGTTGATAATAATATCCTAAGTTAATGAGCACAAGAAATAGTTTTCAAGATACTTGTATATATTACTTCTCAACTCAAAGCTTATAAGACTCTTATAAGCATACTAACTGAGTTACAATAAGAAACTATATATACTACTCTCTATAGCCGGTTATACTTAAAGAACCAGCTGGAACTTACTATTAGACAAATACTACATTGTTAGAAGTAAGGTATCTAAGATAAAATACTATTCTAGACTAGGTAGTCATGACAGGTCCATGACTTACCTTTTGTCACCAACTAAATTTGGTAACTGTACTAATTGATAAAAAATGAACAATGGAATAAAATATGGTCAACTACATGGGCGTGGGAAAGCACCATGCAGTATCTCGGAGGTGGTAGCAGTTGTCAGACCGATCATACTTATGTCCACTAGTTCATAGTTGGTTCTTCAGAAGGTTAACTGGCTTCAGAAGAATAAGTTCTTCCGAAGCCACTTATACTTCAGAACAATCAATTTCTTCCGGGACTTCTGCTAGTCTTCAAAACTTTATTCTTTGGAAGTCTTTGTCTTGAATATTCTAAGTGTTTAACTTCAGAAGAGATGTTACTTAGTCTCGAAAGACTTAATTGCTCTTTGGAAGTTCTTCTAGTTTGAGCTTCGGAAGTTCTTCAACATGACTTCAGAAGTGCATATTATCTTTAAAAGACTTTCTTTAGTTGCATCAAAATTCTTTTAAGTGTTATTTTGGTTGCACCAGCCTTATCTATCCCAACAAACTCCCCCTAGGCTGATGCTACCAAAACTTCATTGTCTTCTGCTTCTCAAAACATTCAGTACTAAGGAAAGAAGATATATCCGTTTTTTTGTTCTTTCTTGAGGTGGTGCTAAAAGGTTGTTACAAGTCATTTGTAGTCATGCACTCTTTGTTATGGTCCAGTGTTAAGAGTTAGATGACAGGAGTTATAGTCATATTCCCATCTAACTATAGGTTCCAAATCTGAGCCTTCAACCATCTGCAGGAAAGTCTTTCCTTTGGTTGACCCTTCTTTTTCTACCTTTTCTCTCATCTTTAACTCTACTCCAGTCTTTTATTTCATGGTTAGTTTAGTAAGATGAAGACTGCTCAAGTGATTCCTAATATGAGCATCTATTTGAGAGTTGGAGGGGTTAGAGAATGGTTTCTCTACTAACTCAGCAATATCACATATGCTTGAGTGCAGTAGAGATGGTGTATTAAATAGATTTACTTCACCATTATCCCTTTCCATAATAAAGTTATGAGAAGGTTCTCCAAACCTCCATTGGACAATCTTCTTCCTAGGAATAAGGGGTTGGTTTGGCAGTTTGTCCCCCTTCCTGGTGTCCAGCAGAGTCACCAGTCTTCTTCTCAGCTTCTTCTCTTCTTCCTTAAGGGAATATGAGTTTATGGATAGGAGTTGAAGTGCTTGGTCCAAAGTTCCCCTAGACAGATCAAGGAATGCCTCTCTTGTGAGGAAACATGAAAAGCCATCAATGTATGACTATTTGAGGTTATGAGATTTCTCTTGATCTCCTTAAACTCTTCTAAGGTTAGAGGTTTTGATGGTTTAGAGGATGGCATGGGTGATGGATGGATAGTAGATGGTTGGGTTTTGGGTAGTGTTTTGGGTTTACGGATAAGTAGTAGTGGTGGTTGTTGTGAGGCAATGGGTGAGGATAAGGTTATGGTTGATGGTGTAGTTTTAGGAGTATATGGTTCAGTGGTAGGTTTCATTTTGATAGGGGAAAGAAAAGGGTGTCAGTTCAAGTTGAGGTTGTGGTTTGGGAGTAGGTTTGGGTACCATCCTCTGTACACTTGGTGTTTGGAACACCTCTTTCCTTCTTCCTCAGCAAATGTTATCTTTGATGTCACTAAATGTTGCTGTAGGGTGTCTTTCAGTCATGGGAGCAACTTGCCTGCCTGAGAAGCCGTGGAGCCTAAGATATGCTTTTATCCATGCTTTGTCTCCTACCTTCTTGGCAACCACAAGTTTGACCTCCTCTTCCTTCCTCTTCTTCTCCTTTACCTTCTCCCTTGCAGTTTCGGAACTAAATTTGATGTGAGATCAATATTCTTCCGAGATTTAAAACTATTCAAAATACAATACTTGTGTAGAGGAATTTGCCTTCGGAAGATAGATAAGGATATCTTTCGAGGGTAAATTTCTCTTTGGAAGAACTCATACTTAGAAAATTTTGAGGAAAAACATTTTGTAATACGATTTAGATTGTATGAAGACAATATAAACAAAATATGGCTTAGATTGTATGAAGACAACATAAACAAGACACGTATTAAAAGGTTTTCAAAAGAGATAAACTAGTCAATATTTATCATCCCAATAACCGTAATTAAATACTTAAATCTTTGTTCATCAAAAGCTTTGGTGAACAAATCAGTATATTGTTCATTTGAGTCAACCCTTCTCACGAATATCTCAAATGAAATGGTACATGATATCAATGTGCTTTGTTTTGAAGTGCTTGATGGGATTATCTGTAATAGAAATAGCACTCTTGTTGTCAATGTGGATAGGGGTCTCCATGAAGTTGAAGTCATAGTCTAACATCTGATTTTGAATCCAAAGCAGCTGAGCACATCAACTTGCAACATCAATGTATTCAACTTCAATAATTGATGTAGAGACATATGATTGCTTCTTATATTTCTAGAAGATGATTCTTCCACCAAGAATTGACATCTTCTAGATATGGATCTTGTTGATATTACAACCACCATAGTCACTGTCAGTGTAGCAATAGAGATTGACATCTTGATTCCTAAGATACCGAGACCCAGTTTGGGAGCTCCTTTGAGGTATCTAAGGATTCTCTTGGTAGAAACCAGGTGAGACGCCTTTGGAGCAGTCTAATATCTTGCACAAATACAAGTTGCAAACATGATATCAGGTCTACTTGCTTTGAGATACATAAGAGATCTTATGATCGCCATATACTGATGTTGATCCGTATCCTCCCCCTTAGACTTAGGACAAAGATGATTATTTTTGAGTATATGTGTCTTGGCTTGCTTACAATCTTCATTTCAAGTCTTTCTAAGATGTCATTAACATACTTAAATTGATTTATAAAGAACCCATCGTTCATCAGCTTCACCTGAATTCCAAGGAAAAAGTCCATCTTTCCCATGGAACTCATCTCAAAGTTCTTCTTCATAATGCTTTCAACATCCTTGCAGATTGGTCATTTGAAGAACCAAATATGATGTTATCAACATAGACTTGTACAAACAAAATGTCTTTCCCAGACTTCTTTGTTAGATCTAGGAAATATAGGACTAGATCATTTTGTATAGGCTTAGAACTTTAATCAATATTTGTAATGAACCATTGTAATTCATTATTATGTATGCATTATATATAGGTTAACCCATATGTATATTGATCTGTGTATGATTGCAGATACAAACATAATACTTGATCAATTACTGAAATTGACTAAGTGTAAGAAACATCTACGGAAGAACATTTTTTTCTTTAGTATATATGTTTCTTACAAATGTTAGGATCTGGTATTTGAACTAAAAACCAACTGATTAACGTGTTAAACCAAATAGTGTGGAATCCTATTTGATTAGTGACCCAATTAGTGAGAATGCACGTAGAAACAATAACGTATTGAATCTAACGTCAAGAATCGATTAGGAATCAATCTACAGCGTTCAATGAACTTGGAGTACGAACTTAGAGGCTTCTAGATGGCTAGGGTACGTCTGGAGTCGAAGTGGATTCAATTCTTACATTTTTCCACGAATTAGGTGGTATTTATAGGTTAAGGTTTCTTAATCGTGCGACTGGACCATTTGCATGGTTCAGTCGTGCGATTGAGTTATGCGGTTGATCCATTCGCACGACTGAGTGTTCAGTCGTGCGACTGAGTCAGTCTCATGTTATAGACATACGACTGATCCAGTCTCATGGTTCAGTCGTGTGACTGACTCATTCGTATGAAGTTGTTCATGCGTATGGTCCATTAGCATGGGCCATTCGCATGATGACTTCATGTTATTAAGTTAACCTATATAATCAATTCAATATGCGATAAACAACTCATTAATAAAATATTAAACATTATAAACACAACCAAATATTTGTATTTCATTAAGTACCCAATATTTACATAAGTGTAAGACATATTACATTCAGATCAGGATCTAGGTACATATATGTATCAACAAACTCCCCCTTGGACCTAGATCTATCTATTGTCTAACATCTTTCATGATTTCCTTAAACTTCTTGTACTTAGCTTCTTTGGTGACTCCTGTGTTTATCTCAAAATCAAAACAGAGTCTTATCACTTTCTGGAACTGTAAAGCTTGTACAATATCTTGTGGGTCGTAGAACAGTGGCCACTTGTATAAAGTATAAACATCTTGTGCTGACAAGTTGGTGAGCCACATCGGGTCAAACACCCTTATGGTTTCCATTGTGCCATTCCTGTTCAAAACTATCACGACCTCTCCCGTTCTTCAATCGTAGTACCACCATTTGAAGTGTGGAGTGAAGTCCTGTGGCATCTCACGTAGTGGGATCTTTGACATTGTACGTGGTGGACTCCACTTCAGCACTACTCTAGGTTTGCCAGTTATGGCATCAACCTCAGATCTTCTGATGTACCTTGTTGGTTGTTGAGGTTTGAAGTTGACCCATCTGGTGTTGTACTCCCTCTTTAGAGCAGCTTCAAACCAGCCTGACATCTTACGAGGGTCAGCATATAGCAATTTTAACTTTGCTAATTGGTTGAGCTCAAAACCTGGAAGAGTCTTTAGATCGTGTGGAAATCCGAAGTACTCAATTCCCTTCTCACGTTTAACCGCTAACGTTGAGGTCTGCAAAATATGCCCATGCTATGATCCTGCCTGCCACCTTTTGATATTTCTTGACCTGATACAGTTTGGTGTAGACAGTTGACGTTGTAGAGCATTGGGCTCTTATCTCTTCAAAACATGCTGCCCATTCAGCCTTTTTGATGTTGACTTCGGCGTCTAAGGCTTGGGCCTTCTCTTTATCTTTTTCTGAGTCTTGCTCCATTTTATCCAGAGTCTCAAAAGTTTCACTGACAAGAGTTTCTCCCAGATTTGGAATGACATTTCCCTTATTGTCAGTGTACTCTGGATAATGTTGTGCAGTGACATCTTCAATCTCGATCTCATCGACATCCTGAAGCTCATCGTCACTCTCCTTTTGCACAGTTGGAGCATCTTTCACAATCTCATCAGGATTGAGTCGGAACATTTCAGCCAGTTGCTCATCGGTGAGGTCATGAATGATCTCTCCTTCTTTAGGAGTGTAATTCACCGATCTCCTGACAATCCCCTGCAGATCAAGAATCATTGTGAGTTGAGTCTTGATCTGTTGGGGGGAGCAACATCATATTCATCTCCTTGAAAATTTGGATCTGCTTGATTTAAAACATGTAACACATCATCATTAGTCAACAATCAAAGCAGTAAACATCAATAATTACCATAAACATTAATTACATTTATTTGATACAATATTCAGATACACATGATTTAAATAACATAAACAATTATGCATTACTCTTGTCTTGAATAGATGGTGTGTCAGTAGGATCAGCAGAAGATGATGGGGCTCCTTGGTCCTGATTTTTCTTGGTGCGCCTCTCTTGACCTTGAGCTGATGTAGATGCAACTGCATCTCCTTCTTTATCATCATCATCATCAACATTATCACCTACATCAGTGTCATCCCCTTGATCATCACAGTCATCATCATCATCATCACTGTCATCGTCATCACCATCATCTTCATCTCCTTCTCGGATCTTTAGGGGCTCATCTTTGGACCCTTCAGTCTCAGCATAAGCTTCTTGTTCTGGGCCTCTAAATCTTGTATCCTATGTACTGAGGATGTATGCATCTCTCTCAGCTCTGTGATCTCTTGGCTCTAAGCCTCTATCCTTTGGGCTTGGGATGCATTAAGCTCCATCAGCTGATTAAGCTGAGAGGCTCGCTATTCATCCGTCGCCAGCAACTTCAGCACTAACTGGTTAAGGTTAGCTAACTGCTCCTCCAACCCAACAGATGGGTAAGAGGATCCAAAAACTGGTAGGACCTGTGAGGAGGTCCTGACTCCATGGCCTGTGGTGGTGGTAGTGGATGTAGAGAAGATTGGGGGTGGTATAGATATGGATGGCTGTGGATGAGCTGTAGTGGTGGTGGATGGGAAGTGTGTAACTGGTGGAGTAGGTGTGGAAGTGGTGTATGAGGTGGTAGTGGTGGTGGGTGGAATGGTGGTAGTGGTGGTAGTGGATGTAGTGGTAGTGGTGGTGGGTGGAGTGGTGGTAGCTGTGGTGGTGGCTGTGGTGGTAGCTGTGGTGGTGGCTGTGGTGGTGGCTGTAGTGGTGATAAAGATGATTCTGTGCTTCTTCCTTTTCAAGCCGTGGGGCTGAGCCATCCTCTTCTTCCTCGATCCAGTCAAGGAGGATGCTCCCCCTAGAACACGGCCTGGCAGATCAGGAGTATATGTAGGATCATCAGTAGTCTCTCCCAATCCGCCTGGGCGTTCACCAAACGCCGGAGCCCTCGTTCTGTGGGAACGACTTTACTTCCCACAGTCTGAGTCAGAGGCTCCTCATCTGACTCCTCCTCTTCCTCACTAGGCATGAAACCTGGTGGAATCTAGCAGTCTCAGCGATATCTCCAGTGGGGGCAGATGCTGGAGATACAATATCAGTAGTGGGGTCACTTTGTCGAGTGGGCAATGTATCTCCTGCATCCCCGCTATCATCGTCATCAGAGTCATGCTCTAGGAGATGTAGCTGCTCATCGTCGGAGTCGCTGTCTGTGTGATGCCACTTACGTCTGCCTGGCGCCACATAACTCTCACTGGCTAGATGGCCTATCAGTCTCTTCACTTGGGGCTTTACTTGTTTACCCCGGTAGACTCTCATACGACCCAGGGTCATATCGTCCATGATCTCTAAAACCACAGCATCGTGGCTTTCTTTGAAAGTGATGGCAGCTTCTCATTGAAAATCAGCTGTAAGAATCTGGGGTACATGCAAAAACCCTCATTACCCTTTGCCTCCAGATTCTCCACAAGGTAAGAGAAGATCATGCTCGAGAAGTTGAAGGGGTAGTTCAGCACCAGTGCCACATAGGCATTCTGGATCTGGTCTGAAAGATCATCAAACCCACCTCTTCTGGAAGCGATGCACTTCAGTATGACATGTGCCAAGTACTTGTACTAGGGACACAGGTTGCTCTTGTTGAGCACACCTGAGTTGATGTCCCCAGCGTACTTAATTCTCAGAAAGCAGCCTCTTACTATCAGCGGGTGTAGCTTGGTGGGGTGATCAGTATCATCCCCCAGCTCAAGTACTCTCTGAATATCAGCAACAGTAACCTCAATAGCCATACCACAGATAGAGCTTCGTATGCTATACGGCTCTCGTGATCGATCAACAGAAGCATTCTCCCAAAAGGCCTGGTGTAAAGACCTGTAGGGAGTGCATGGAGTAGAGATGGCTTTGTGTATCTTCGATCGCTTGAGAAAAGCGATGATCTCTGCAAACTCGGCACCATTCCGAGTAGTATGGTCTTTGGGGTTGATAGACCATCTATCGGCCATCTATTTGAAACACAAGACATATAAACATTAGATAATCACATACCAAAAATCAGTTCTAAGTATCTTGTTTGAATTCATTCTGATTCATTCATGCGAATGAATCATGCGACTGTGGTCAGTCGGTTATCCTATCATGCGACTGGACTCATTCGAGTGAATGAACATGCGACTGAGTTCAATCGGTTGGCTGAGCCTGCGATTGGTTCAGTCGGCTGACTGAGCTCATTCGCATGATACATTCGGCTGATTGATCCATTCGGCCGGCTCAATCGTGCGATTGGAGTTCATCTAGACGACCAGTCGCATGACCCACTGTTCGATCGACTGAGGTTAGAATCTTGACCAATTCATGAAATTAAACGTGGTTTAATGGTTCTTTAGACTCGCAATCTCTTAACTAATAACCTATTAAACTTAGTTTTAACATTTTACTTAGTTTTAGTAGGTTATTAAGTCATTTAAAGATTCGGTTCTTGTTTCAATCGACCATCACAAATTAGGGCACCATTTCTCCTGATTTCTATGAGATTTCATCTCATTATACCTGTATAAATGCAAACACACGTCAGAAGATCAAGAAGGAACTATAATCGAGGTCTAAAGAAATTTGGGCAAAGTAACGGTATGATGTGCGATTTAAGGGCGATTGGGAGTGATAAGAAGAGTGCGATCGACTGTGGCCCTTTATATACTGAATCTGAGTTCAATCGGCCGACTGGACTCATTCGCTCAGTTCATTCGGGCGAATGAAGCTCAGTCGGGCGATTGACTTAGTCAATCACCTTCAGTCGGTCGACTGACTCCTTCGCACACTCCCATTCGGTCGAATGGCTCATTCTGATAAGCCATTCGGGTGAATGGTTCATACTCATGTCCCTTCGGCTGTTTAATGCATGAGTATGGTCCATTCGCATGATTGGTCCATACTCATGGTCCAGTCATGCGAATGGGTCATACTCTTGAAATTTTTCTGACTTTATGACCATTTGACTTTTAGACCCTTTTAAACTGTGGATTTAACATTATGAACACTTGATCATCTCAGACATGATCATTTTAACTTAAAAACTTTTGATCACCTCAGACGTGATCCTTTTAAGACATTTTGTCACCTCTGATGTGACCTAATTTTTACTTGAAAGTACATGTGGTCACCTCAGACGTGACCTTTTAGATGATAAGGTCCCTTATCAACTTCCATGACATAGTCCGATACTACACAAAACTGAAATAGACTCACGTTGTACTTACATAAAAGATTGAAAATTACACTAAGACATGTTTTTGTGTTTTGTGAGGGTTAATTCCTAAGATGTAACTCTAAGGAATAATTCTCCTGAGAGGGCAGCCTTAATCTTTTAAACCATACACGGACCAATTCAAGCTGGAATCATACAGGATATTCAAATTATTTGGGACAAGTTAGCTAAAACCCTTGATGCTCTTTCCTTGTATTTTATCTAGAGTCATTTAGCAAATTTAGGAAATCATACTAGTACTAGTAGGTCCCCACACTGATTTGAACTTTCAAGAATTGTAGCCACAGGGATTGTCAGTATACTTATCCTCTTAAATCCATACACAGACTTTCAACACAGTTGGGTGATCATCTTAAGGTTTGTTTATTTCAACAAGCATTTGTGGATCCCACACTTATATGGTAATCAACATTCCTCAGGAGATTTTCGAGCGGTCTTAGGGTAGAATTCAAGAAGAGACTATTCATAGAATTTTCAAAGAGAAGCCAATCCTCAGGTCAATGCCATCGCACAATAGAGAGGCGGCAAACAACAATGAGTTCTAGAATATATAGGTTATGCTTATCCTCAGGTCAGTGCCACCGCACAGCAGAGAGGCACATAATCTATCTTCTTGTTTGAGCAATTTTTCTTCTTTTAGCACAGATCTCACCAACAACCTAGGTTATTAGTTTGATTGTATTTGCATTTTTCATGTGCTTTTCCTCATGCTTTGGTCTTACACACACTTTTGTGACGTTTATTTTGCTCGTCACCCCTTATTGGATTCTTGTTGATTGTGTTAACCAGGGATAAGGTGATACCCACAGCTAGTCAAACATTTTAGTTTAATCTTGAGATCACAAAAAGGTCTAGTCATCTATCGTGTTGAATCTACCAACATATCAACTGTGGTCTAGCAACCTCTAGGTCTACTTTCTTTGTGTTACCTTAGTAGTAGCTAGCTTAACTATCATATTTCCTTTTAAATTGCTCAGACTACACAGACTTATACTTGAACTTTGCATCTTTTTCAATTTTTGAATTTTAAAGTCCCAAATGGTTTGTACCTGTGTACTATCATATTCCAAACATTAAATCGGTATCACACATATGATCTTATTTATTATCGGCTCGCCTCTCCTTTTCCCTCGTTTTTTTCATACCTATTCCCCTCCTAAAATACTAAAACCTCTAAGTATTTGCGTTTTAGGATTTAATGGGCAAGGAAAGACACTAATTGTAATTAACGAACTAACATTAAACAAAAACAAGAGAATAAAACTTAAATAACACTAAAATTTAAAAATTAAAAGAAACTAGACGCGACGCATCGGACTATACATGGTCATCTTCAGGAATGACCTCACTTTTATTTTTAATGCCATTTACCTCTAACAGATATAGAAAACGTGGTTTGTCAAAAGCCTTTGTATAAGGTCAGCGCGTTGAAAATCAGTGTTTATTTTTATCACATTGATTAAATTCTTTTCAAAACAATCACGTATGAAGTGATATTTGATTCCTATGTGTTTGGTCTAAGGATGTTGAATCGGGTTTTTAGTGACTGCAATAGCAGCAGAGTTATCAACAAATATAGAAGTGGAAGTGAAATGCAAACCGTAATCCCGCATTTGCTGTTGAATCCATATGATTTAGGAACAGCAGCTTGCAGTAGCAACGTATTCGGCTTCATAGGTTGACAGAGCAACCGAGATCTGCTTCTTACACTGCCAGGTTACTAATCTTCTCCCAAAGAACTGACACCCTGCTGATGTAGACTTGTAGTTCATCTTGCAGCCGCCGTAATCCGAGTCACTATACGCTGTAAGTTCAAAGTCATCATCATGAGGATACCACAACCCAAGTGTGGGTGTGCCCTTCAGATATCGAAATATCCTTTTGACTCCAATTAGATGGTTCACCTTAGGCTTTGCCTGATATCGTGAGCATAAACATGTAGCATACATGATATCAGGTCTTGAGGCAGTGAGATACATGAGAGATCCAATCATCCCTCGGTACATAGTGGCATCTACCAGATCACCGCTCTCATCGGGTGCTACATCATGGTTTGTAGCCAGGGGAGTGCCAACTGTGGAAGCATTTTCCATATCAAACCGACTGAGAATATCTCCTACATACTTGGTCTGATGTAGGAAGATTCTTTTGGTGTCTGATCCACCTGTAACCGAGAAAGAACTTCATCTCCCCCATGGCACTCATCTCAAACTCTGCCTTCATTACTGCTTCAAATTCTTTGCATAATTCTTCGTTCTTTGAACCGAAGATTATGTCATCTACATAGATCTGTACTAGCAGTAAGTCTCCATCTTTTTCTTTGATAAATAGTGTGCAGTCAGTGATTCCCCTACGAAAGCCGTGTTTCACAAGATGAGTCGAGAGTTTCTCATACCAAGCCCTTGGAGCTTGATGAATCCCGTATAAAGCGTTGTCGAGTTTGTAAACTCTATCCCGATGATAAGGATCCTTAAATCCCTCGGGTTGACTGACATACACTGTTTCTCTGATCTCACCATGATGGAATGCACTCTAAACATCAAATTGATAAACTTTGATTTTCATATAAGATGCATAGGCAAGGAAGATGCGGATGGCTTCCATCCTTGCCACTGGTGCAAATACTTCATTGTAGTCGATACCCTCAACTTGTCGAAAACCTTGAACAACAAACCGAGCCTTGTTTCTGATGATCACTCCCTGATCATCTTTCTTACATTTCAAGACCCATTTGGTGCCAATGACTTTATCACCTTTAGGTCTATATACTAGGGTCCATACACCTAACTTCTTAAACTGAAGAAGTTCTTCCTGCATGGCACTAACCCAAGCCTCATCATTTAGTGCTTCACTAACATACTTTGGCTCAAACTGAGACACAAAGCAGCGGTATGCATCATCGTGAAGGTATCCTTTTTCCATCACGGAGGCATAATCAGCTAAGTATAGCTGATTTCTAGTCTGAACCCTTGATCTCACATCTCCTATTATATTATCCAATGGATGATAGACGTTTAGATGTGATCCAGGAGTTGTTGGAACAACCACCTCAGAGTCAAGATTATGAACATTTGGTTCTGGGTTGGAGGCAGTCGGAGTCTGAGGTTCTGATGATTCAGAAGTATCACTAGCCGATGCTCGTGAAATTGTGGTAGTCGGAACCTGTACATCCTGGCTGATCTGATCATTTTCTTCATTTTCTTCATCAGAGGAAGAATCACTCACATCAACTGCTCCCCCTGAGTTGGTAGTATCATGACTTGTTGAATCTTGAGATGGTGTGTTCAAGACATCGTACATCATCTTGTTTGCCAACTCGTCTTCTGAAGCAGAAACAGGTATGTTGAAGGTCTTGAAGAATCCATCATAGTCGAAGAAGTAGGCAGGCCCTTTTCCAGCAGGTGGTGTGATATATCTCCGAACATCAACATTACACCACACCTCCACTTGGCCTGTTGAGTTGTTGTAAACCCACTTGTTTGGTATGTTGTATCCTAGAAAGATACCTTCATCAATCTTCTCACTGAATTTTTCCTCCCGAGTCTTCTTCAGCAGGGTGCACGGAGCGCCAAACGGCTCAGATATTCCAAGTTAGGTTTACGTCACTGTAATAACTCGTAGCATGTTTTTCCATTCCGTTTTACTACCAAAACTAGATTAAGGGTATAACATGCATTTGCCACTACTTCATTCCAAAATTGGATAGGCAGTTTCGAGTCTGCCACATAGTTCGTGCCGTCTCTATCAAGCTGCGGTTCTTCCGTTCAGCAACGCCGTTCATCTGAGGGGTATAAGCCGAGGTAAATTGATGTACAATTCCCTTTTCCTTGCAATAGGCCTCCATCCTATGATTCTTAAACTCAGTTCCGTTGTCTGAGCGCACCTATCGTACCTTCAGCTTGTATAGGGATTCCAGTGTAGTTACCGATTCCTTGAAGGATTCAAATGTTTCTAATTTGGATTTTAGAAACATTACCCAAGAGAACCTTGAGTAGTCATCGGTAACTACATAGCAATACAAGTCGCCAGCGATGCTTCTTGTACTGACTGGACCAAACAGATCCATGTGAAGAAGCTCAAAAGGAAGTTCTATAGAATGAACTTTCTTTTCCTTATGAGATTTCTTCGTCTGTTTGCCCTTTTTGCATGCAACACAAAAATCCGGGAGTTGAAAGTTTTTGACATTTACTCCTCTCACAAGATCATTCTGGATCAAGTGATTCATTTTTCTAGAATTTATGTGTCCTATTCTCCTATGCTAGGAGATGGAGTCCTTCTTAGTAGCTTTGGACAAGAAGCATTGGACTTCACTATCCGTTATGGATGCCTTTAAGAGATCCAAGACATAAAGATCATTATATCTTGAAGCTGACATTAGGATCTGGTCCTTCGGGATCATGTATTCCTTCTTTAGAACGTAACACTTTTGGTTGTCAAAAACTACCTTGAATCCTTTATCACAGATTTGAGAGACAAAAAGCAGGTTATTTTGTAATTGTTGGACATAGTTTACCTTATTAAACTTAACCTTCTCATTTCCCACTACTCCTTGGGCTGTGATATACCCACCTTTGTTTCCAGCAAATGAAACATGCCCTCCTTTAATTTGTCTGACATTTGATAAGAGAGCTCTGTTCCCTGTCATGTGCCTGGATGCTCCGCTATCAACAATCCACGTGTTAGTCTTAGCATTATAGCGAACACCCTGCACATTCAATGAAAACATTAGTTCATGTTAGGAACCCAAGCCTTAACTGGCTTGGGTTTCCCTGAGGCATCACACATCATACACTCAACCCACTAACCCTTTGAGGTTGAAGGTTGATCAGATTTCTGTTTGTTCTCATTTTCAGGCACTGAGGCAGTTTTTTCTTTCCATAATCCAGATTTGTGTAAGGCCTGTTTGTGGTAAACAGACAACTGGCTGATGGGTTGAACTTTGGGTTCACTATCCCTTTTAGGAGGCATCACTGAGTTCCTCTTAAAAGATCTAGATGTAGATGTAGAAAGTTCAACTTTCCTCCTTGGTGTCTGGTAATAAGGACAATGAGACGCTATGTGACCATACTCTCCACAATTATAGCAGGATCTGCTTTCAACTTTACGGTTTATTTGTTTTGGTGGAGATGTAGATGTCACACGGTCAACCTTATTATGTTTAGATTGAGACACTTATTTGTTACATGTATGGTAGGGTTTTACAAACTTAATTGCTTTACCTGATTTTACAACTTTGATCTCTTGTTTACCTGGACTGTGACCTGATGCACATGATTGATTAGGTTTTATAGTCCTTTTAGGTTCTTGTTTGCCTTTGTTTGACCTTGACTTTAAACTAACCTTTTCAAATTCTTTTTCTAGGTTAACACAAGGCATCTTTCCTATTGCCTTTGAAGTGGCCTCCTTTTGTTTAGAGTCAGATTCACTTGATTTACTTATGGAATCTGGATCATTAACAAGAGGAGTAGACACCACGTGATCCTTGATGGGATTATTATTAATTGCTTTACTTTTGGTGTTCATCAAGGTCTCAGGTGGTGGTGGAACCACTTTGTATCCCAGTCCCTCCCCATTATTTCTCTCTCTCACTAAGTGTTGGACAATGTGTGATGAGTTTGTCCAACTATGCAGTTTTTGTTTTAATGAGTTGACTTTTACTTCTAAAACTGCTTTTTGCTTCTTAGTATCCTCTAGGGAGTTCAGATAGTACCTAATGTCTTTTGCTTTGTTAAAAGAAATTACCTCAGTTTCCCTAAGCTGTTTATTCAATAGGTCTATCTTTTCCTTGTAACATTGCTCGTTTTGTTTTAACACTCTATTTGTCTCTATGCATAGTTCCAGATCCCTTACTATGCTATCATTATGATCTAATAGCCTAACAAATTTTGAATCTATACCTTCTCTGAATTTATTACATTCTAAGCAAGCATGATTATTAAACAGTTGGTTAGTAGTACTTACCTGAGATGTTGAAGAAGAATCAACCATGAGTGCTGACTCGGTTGTCTCTAGTTCTGGTGATTCAGATGATGATACAGATTTTTCTTCTTCAGGCAGGTGGTTGACCACATTTGCAGTGTCTTCAGAATTTGACATCGTGAGCTCTACTGCTATATCTCCCTCACTTGTAGAATCGTCATCAATATCCTCCACACTAGCTATATTGGACTCTCCTGGTGAGACGAACCGAAAGCTCCAGTCCTGTCCTTCATCCTCATTAGCAGTTAAGGCTTTTGGATCCTTACTTGATGAGTTAGAATTACTAGATATGGCCTTGTCTTGATGATTAAATGACGAGAAGGGATTGCCATTACCGTCTTCTTTGGTTCATACACTCCCTCTTGAAGTGTCCCTTCTCACCGCAGTTGAAACATGTAACCTTTGACTTATCAAACCCAAAGGTTGTGCCTTTTGTTGCAACCAAGTTCTGTCCGGTCTTTTTCACAAACTTTTTAGCTCGTCGGACAGCACTTGCCAGAGCCCACATTATGTCCATATGTTCCAACTCCATTTCATCCACCTGCTCATAATCTTCATCTGCCAGGTGCCAGTTACCTATCTTTCCAGCAATTAATCCATCGTAGGATTGAACCACCACAGCTAAAAGGTCCATATGTTCTCTGGCCACCTCCACAGTTACATTCCCCAGGTTGTCGGTTTTAAGCTTTGCTGCATTAGCTTCAGGTATCATATATTGGGTGCTTGACAACCCTAACATTTCGGATCCTAAAGTTGAGGGTTGTGCTGGAACTGCTGCGCTTGAGATGAAGGCGCTTTGCAGTGGTGCTTCAGATGTTTTGACTGAAGGAGTAGCATTGTAGAGTGCAGGATTCTGATCGTAGTTAGCCTTTTGGGCTCGATACTTCATCCTAAGCTCCTCTTCTCTCAGTTTCAGAATGAAGTCATTTATATCTAACTTCGAGAGCATCCCATTCTGTCTGAGATTTGAAACAAACGAAGCCCATTTTTCTGGTAATCTATCAGCAAAGTTGGATACTTTATCCTCCATCAAAGTAACCACTCCATGAGTGTGCATCTCACTCATCAAGTGGTAGAATCTATCGATCACATCATCAAGGCTTTCTTTTCCCAAAGAAGAGAAGTTGTCAAACTCCTTCTTCAAGGCTTTTGCCTTGATGGCCTTCAGAGAGGCATTTTCGTCATACCTCTTCTCCAATGCATCCCAAAGTTTCTTTTCTTGAGTGTACTCCTAATACTGATGGAAAATATCCTTCGGAATAGACTGAGTAAGCAAGGCGTAGACTTTCTTCTCAGTTTTGTGTTTTACCTTCTGTGCATCCGACATGCCACTTAGAGTAAATTTTACTCCATCAGCTTCTACTAGCATGCTGTACCCCGACTCTATTGCCTCCCACAAATTTGTATCTACTCTATTTAAGTAGATTTCAAAACGTTGCTTCCATTGTGGGTAGTCGTCTAATGTGATAAGTTTTGGGGGTTTATTGTGAATTCCCATTTCATTCTCTAATAACAGTAGATCTGGATACGAGTATCTCTACTAGCTGTGTATGCTAAAAACTGATCCTTCATTTCACTTAACTTTACTGTTAACAAACTGATGATGAATACGAATGAAGGTATGTGATTGGGCTTATTCAGGAGATTGAACAAGTGCTGATGGTTTAATCGTGTGACTAAAAAATGCGGACGATTCAGTCGTCCAAATGAACTAATGCGGTTGAGCAGTCCGAATGAAGATCTCAATCGTACGAATGAGGGTACGAATGAGTCCAATCGTGCGGTTGAAGAATGAAAATGAACTCAGTCGTGTGATTGAGCCAATCGTGCCACTAAACTTGCTGAAGTTTGATAATTCGTAGGTTAAACTTATTTTGGTCGTAAAAACTTGAATTTTACCAAACCCTAATAGTCGTCTGTCGGAAAAACTACACTTTTCGATCAAGAAACGTCTAAGACTCCGTTAGACACAAAAAGATTGCATTTTTGATGCAAAAACACAATTTTTGTGTCAAAACTATTGAATCAACACGTAATCAAGAGCCAAAGCTCTGATACCACTTGTTAGGATCTGGTATTTGAACTAAACACCAACTGATTAACCTGTTAAACCAACCAAATAGTGCAGAATCCTATTTGATTGGTGATCCAATCGGTGAGAACGCACGTAGAAACAATAACGTATTGAATCTAACATCAAGAATCGATTAGGAATCGATCTACAACGTTCAATGAACTTGGAGTACGAACTTAGAGGCTTCTGGACGGCTAGGGTACGTCTGGAGTCGAAGTGGATTCAATTCTTACATTTTTCCATGAATTAGGTGGTATTTATAGGTTAAGGTTTCTTAATCGTGCGACTGGACCATTTGCATGGTTCAGTCATGCGATTGAGTTATGCGGTTGATCCATTTGCACGACTGAGTGTTCAGTCGTGTGACCGAGTCAGTCTCATGTTATAGACATACGACTGATCCAGTCTCTTGGTTCAGTCGTATGACTGAGTCATTCGTATGAAGTTGTTCATGCATATGGTCCATTAGCATGGCCCATTCGCATGATGACTTCATGTTATTAAGTTAACGTATATAATCAAGTCAATATGCGATAAACAACTCATTAATGAAATATTAAACATTATAAACACAACCAAATATTTGTATTTCATTAAGTACCCAATAATTACATAAGTGTAAGACATATTACATTCAGATCAGGATCTAGGTATATATATGTATCAACAACAAATAACAAACATCCGAAGATCTCCTGCGGATGAACAACCAACTCATTATGTCTAAAGAACAATGTTTCCTTCTGAAGAACAAAGTACCTTCGGAAGAACAAAGTACCTTTGGAAGAACAAAGTACCTTCGAAAGAACAAAGTACCTTCAGAAGAACAACATACCTCTAGAAGAACAAAGTACCTTCGGAAGAACAAGATTCATGCGGAAGAACAAACATATACGGAAGACCATATTCCTGTAGAGTCCAAAGACTTTTAATTAATAATACAAGTGTTACAAGTCAACCAGTCAACATGATAGTTGTGCGAATCCCAAGAGATCCAGTGTTTCTTTAAGAGAAACACACGTGCCTATAAATATGGATTCTGGGTTTCACATCAAAGGATGAACACAACAACAAGTAGACACACGATCACAAACAACCAAACATCAAATCACGCAATTACAAACCCTAGCAGCCGTCACATCAACATCAATACATTCAAACCAAATTTGTTTCATTAATTGTTTATTCATCTGTAATCATTAACACCTTTTAATGAAATACATTTGAATTAACTATTTTTGTTTGATTATAAATTGTGTTCATCTTAATTATTAGTCATTATTGGTATTCAAAACAATTAAACAAAGTTAATGTGATTCCGCAAATATTGACTTCATTCAAAAATTAACATTGATAATTCTTTATTGTGATCCTTGGATTCACAGGTGGTATCAGAGCCTAATGCTCATTGCTTTAGATCGATTGATTTATCAATGTTAATTTTGTTTAATTGTTTGCTGATTTTACTAGATTTATCATTTTTTGCTGATAAGATCTTATGTTTATAAGCAAATGTTTGTGTAATTTAATCAAAACAGTGAATTGTTTCTTAGCAAGTACTGTTACATTGCTTGTTTAAACTTGGGTCAATATTCAAAACAATTGAATAGTAGACCTTGGTTACTGATTGACTTTCATATATTGTTCATATTTAATTGAACAAATACATTGACAAAAATCCTTAATTTGATAATATAATTATCATTGAAATGATTGACTGAGTTATGATCACAACTGCTAGGTTATTATAACTCAAGTATTGTCACTATTTGGTTTATTTCATAAAGGATACTTTGTAATAGTTAAAATATTTGGTTTTAACTAAACATGAGTAACTTGGGCCGGATTATAATGACAATAATCAACACATGAGTACAAAGGATCTGTCACCTGATGATGTTAAGAAGGTGAAAGTTGATATTAAAGCATACAACTTGCTTAGTATGGCTTTACCTGAAGAAATATTAATCAGGTGTGAGAATTACAAAACAACAAATTCTGAAGACAACTGCTGAAGACAAAGTCTGAAGAAAACAGTTGAAGACAACGTCTGAAGATAAAGTCCGAAGACAAAGTCTGAAGACAACAGCTGAAGACAAGTCTGAAGACAAAGTCTGAAGACAAAGTCTGAAGACAACAGCTTGAAAACAAAGTCTGAAGACAAAGTCTGAAGATGAAGTCTGAAGACAAAGTCTGAAGACAACAGCTGAAGACAAAGTCTGAAGATAAAAGTCTGAAGACAAAGTCTGAAGACAATAGCTGAAGACAAAGTCTGAAGACAACTGCTGAAGACAAAGTCTGAAGACCAAGTTCTCAGAAGTTATCACAACAGCTGAAGTAGTTCTCTTCAGTAGTTGTGATGGTTTACATTTCAGTAGTTTGTAATCAGTAGTTTTATATTATGTAAAACATCTGAAGTTCTTACACTTCAGATGTTATAACTTCAGTAGTTTAGTTTACTTTCAGTTGTTTGTATAAATCAGTTAGCTGTCACTATCAAGTGACGTCAGCTGATGTCACATTCCTTTATAAAAGGAATGTTGACCTAATTTCCTTGTACGGGAAGCATGTACGTGAATGAAAACATTCTTTTTGCGGAAAACTTTCTCTCTCTATAACCGTTACTGTTTGATTAAATATTCATATTATTCTTTCTAAAATTTCGTCTAATTCGTGTGCTATTCCGCTACAAATCTTAATCTAATTGATCAAACTAGATCTCGATCCCTTTCAAATGGTATCAGAGCTGGTTAATCATTGATCGATTTAACAATTGATCATTGAAACTGCTATTCTGATATCTAAGTTTGATTGAATTAGCAAATTTGCAAGAATTGGTTATAGAGTTTGTTATTCTGTTGCTTCCGGTGAATTAATTTGAGATTTTTCTTGTCTTAAACTGTGTTGTTGAGTTTTTGAGCTAGATCTGTTAAAATCTCATTGAACCTGTTTGAATTGGTGAAAATGGCTACATCAATCAATGATCCTCACAATACTGGCTCCTCAACAAAGCCTCCGATGCTTGTTAGGAGTGAGTATAACATATGGCAACGCCGAATGCTCCATCACCAGTCTGTCAACAGTTCAGGTTTTTGGAAATCTATGGTTCATGGACCATATAAGCCTGTGGTGAGTAATCCAGAAACAATGAGATGGTTCCGAAGTAGAAAGAGCAATACTCAGATGAAGATCTGAAACTGTTTGAAATTGATGCTAAAGCCCATGGAATTCTGGCCATGGCACTGCCTAATGAAATCTATTCTGGACTTATGCATCATGAAACTGCTCATGACCTCTGGGTTGCTCTGAAATAACAATTTGGAGGAACTGATGAGGTCTTGGCAAACAATAGAGAGATCCTTGCCAACAATATGAGACATTCTCTCATTGAAAGGGTGAGTCACTGACTCAACAGTTTGAGCGATTCTCCTGTTTGATATCTGAACTGAAAATGGTTAAACATGAATATACAAACAGTTAGATGAATAACAGATTCCTCAGATCCCTACCTGAGAGATGGGACACATATACTATTGTCCTACGCTCCAGTGCAAATCTGGACAATCTATCTCTCACCCAACTTCATGGGAAAGTATTAACATTTGAAAGAGAGATAGAACAGAAAAGGAAACTGGCTTCATCTGGGAAGCTCACTGATGATTTTGTACCAGGGAATACTGCTCTGGTTGATCATGAGTCAGAATATGCTGCATCAGAAAGTTCTTATGATGAGCATATAGATTTCTCTTCAAACAGTGGAGATCCTGTTTTTGTTGGTGTTGATGGTAATTCAGGATGTAATAGTGATAATTTGTGCTTTTTGATGGATGATTTGAAAGGAATTGCTGATGATGATTTGGAAGAGATGGATATTTTGAGCCAAATGGCATTAGTCAATATCAGATCTCAAAAATTTTACAAAAGGACAGGTAGAAAATTTCCTGGTCTCTCTGGAAAAATCAAAGTTGGTTTTGACAAGAGCAAGTTCAGGTGTCACAAGTGCCATAGACTTGGACATTTTGCAAGAGAGTGTAGATCATCTGGATCTAACTCTTCTGCACCCTTTGTGACCTTTCCAGGCAATAGTTCACAAAACAAAGGGCAACATTCTACCAGTTCTGGTCACCATTCACAAATTCAATCATCTCCTGCATATTTTGTTCCTCAAGGTCAAATGCCATACCCTTATCCTGTTTTTACATGCCTAAGTCCAATCAGGTTCCAGTACCCATAGCTCAACAACCACATGCCCTACCTGAGTCTCAACCATCTCAATCAAGTCAACAATCTCAATCTCAATCACATCAAAGCTTTTTCACTCCTGGAGTTGTTGACTGGAGTAGCTTACCAGATGATCTTTCTGGTTATTCTGAACAAGTGTTTTCTGGTGCTGATCAACACAGTGGTGAAAATCCTTTTGGAAATCTTGCTCTTATGGCCCTGGAGTCTACTGATGGTTCATGCTCAAATGCTTCATCATCACATGTACCACAAGTATCTTCTGAGGCTAAGGCCAAGTTGTGTTCTGAGTCATGCATAGCTGCTTTTGCCTCAATAAAGAAGCAAATGTAGCTTTAATTAATCAAAATCTTGACCTAGAAAAAGTGATTTCCAAAAGAAAAGCTGAGTTTGAGTCTAGTTTAAAGGAAAAAGATGATGAGATTTTCAAATTAAAATGCCAAATCACTGATGAAAAGGTAAAGGTAGAGGTCATTTTAGAAAATCATAAGAATCTCAAAGAAATACTTGCAGCTACTCAGGTTGAGTGTGAACGCTGGGTAACATCTTGCAAGGGGTTTGAAATGCTTCTCAGTAAGCAAACAGCTTCAAATGTGAAGTTTGGGATTGGGTATAATCATACTGAACCTCCTACAGATTTTACTCCCAAGACAGAAGTAAAATCTGAAGGTGAAATCAATACCCAAACCACATCATCATGTGTCTCATCCTCAAGTGATAATGTAAAATCAGAGGATGAAGTCA
Organism: Flaveria trinervia; assembly: GCA_025506515.1. Classification (NCBI taxonomy): domain Eukaryota; kingdom Viridiplantae; phylum Streptophyta; class Magnoliopsida; order Asterales; family Asteraceae; genus Flaveria; species Flaveria trinervia. Next base: position 57,664,431 of record CM046455.1, read on the forward strand.
GTAATAGTACCTCAGCTAATCAATCTGCTGATGGTCTTACTACTGCTGGTCTTACTGCTGATAAACACATGATCAAAGAAAAGATGAGCACTTCAGGTGTTGTCTCACAAAGTATTCAAAGTACTGGAGAGCAAGTAACAACACCTGAAGAACATTTCAAACCAAATGAAAACAAACATGGTTTGTCAACTGCTGAAGAGTTTATCAGGACATCCAAATGTACTTATAGAAAACTTCTGAAGAACAAGTCTTCAGTTGTTACAAATCCTTCAGTACTTCACATAAGTACTGAGAGGAAGAAAGTACTGAAGAACACACCTTCAGTAGTTTCATCTTCTTCAATAGTTGAACAACAGAAGATGAAGAAAAAGCCATGTGAAATATGTGGTCTATTCAATCATCTCACTGATGAATGTTGGTACAGAAAGGGTTCCAAATTTAACAAAGATAAAATCATTAGAAAGAAAATTAATAAAATGAAAGATGAATTTGAAACCAAGTTTGTGCCACAAACATCTCAAACTGATAACCCAAAGATTTCACAAAAATCTAAAAGAAGGAAGGGGTTTATCATAAAACAGCTGAAAATATTCCTCAAGGAGTATCAAAACACCAGACTAAGTCTGTGTCTTTCGAAAAGGAGGACATGGTGAGTCACAGGAACCAATCAAAAACAAGTACTGATGTGTCTGCTGAACTGAAGGCTTTAACAACCAATCAGACACAACTTGTTATGATGGTTCAACATCTGTTGGAGAGAGCTAATCAAATAGATGTACCTGTGATTAAACCACTGAAAAGGAAAACTAAGCCAAAATCACAATGGTTGTATCTTTTGGTAATGATGCTAAGGGTTACATCATAGGCAAAGGCTTTGCGTCAAATGGTGAGATAAGATTTGATGATGTTAACCATGTGGAGAATCTCAAGTACAACTTGTTGAGTGTCAGTCAAATGTGTGATAAAGGGCATGTTGCACTTTTCACCAGTCAGAACTGTCGGATTCTGTCTTCCAATGTTTTGAGAATAATTGACAAGATATTAGATGAATATACTCTCCTGAAGGCCAACAAGATTGGAAGAGTATATGCCTTAGACTTATCAAAGAAAATTGATCTAAAAGGCCATCCATGTCTATTCTCCAAGGCCTCTCCTCAGGAATCTGAACTATGGCACAGAAGGCTTGGTCATGTGAATCTTAAAATATGAACCAACTGATCCATCATGGTTTAGTGAGAGGTCTGCCATTAAAGGAGTTCAAATGTGATGACAACTGCTCTGCTTGTTTAAAAGGAAAGCAACATAAAGTTTCATTCCCTCCAGTAGAAGAACCAAAGTCATCTGCCTGCTTGCAATTACTACATATGGATCTTTTTGGTCCAGTAAGAGTGATGAGCATGGCAAAGAAAAAATACTGTCTGGTAATTGTGGATGATTATTCCAGATTTGTATGGACTTTCTTCTTACATTCAAAAGATGAGGCTAGTCAAATCATCATCTACTTTGTGTTGCATGTGGAAAAGTAGTACTCTTTTTCTGTCAAGTGTGTGAGGAGTGATAATGGCATAGAATTTAGAAATCACACACTTGATGAATTCTATTTCTCTAAGGGAATCAAGAGGTAGTATAGCATTCCAAGAACTCCTGAACAAAAAGGAGTGGTGGAGTGAAAGAACAAGACCCTTATTGAAGCCGCAAGGTCAATGTTGGCTGATTCTGGTTTGCCACTAACCTTTTGGGCTGAAGCTGTCAACACAGCTTGCTATGTGCAAAATAGAGTGTTAGTAAATCAGAGGTTGATGAAGACTCCTTATGAAGTGTTACATCATTTGGCTCCTTTGATTTCATTCTTTAGAGCATTTTGGTGTCCTTGTTATATTCTTAACATAAGGGATCCACTTTAGAAGTTTGAATCAAAGGTGGATGCAAGGTACTTTGTTGGGTATTCATCTACTTGCAAGGCATACAAAGTTTTTAATTGCAGAACAAAGATAGTGAAGAAACCTTGCATGTAAAGTTTAATGAATCTCCAAAGGAGAAAATCCCACAAAACCCTGTGGAGTTATTGATTTGGACATACTGCAATATGTTCCTTATCAGTCTCCAGCTGTTGCAGATTCTGTGAATCCATCATCTCCTGCCACTTGTTATCCATCTGTTGGTATAAATGCAAGTTTTAGTGATCAACTACCTGAGTCTACTAAACTTGATGTTCCTGTAGCTTCAGCAGTTCCATCCACAACAAATGCTGATAAGATCTCTGAATCCTCTACTTCATTTAATTGCCATCTCATTCTAGGTTTCAAGAGTCTGGATCACCATCTGTTGCTGCTGAATTACCTACAAACACTTGCACAGATCTCATTGAGTATCAAGAACTAAAGAATCACCCCATGTCTCAGATCATTGGTGACATCAATGCTGGTGTTACAACTAGAGGTCAATTGTCCAATTTTTGCTTTTATGCTCTCTTCATCAGTCAGCAAGAGCCAAAGAACTATCAATTGTATTAAGGGACAATGGATGGGTTGAAGCTATGCAACTTGAGCTTCTTCAGTTTCAAAAGTAGCAAGTGTGGGAACTGGTTCCTCTACCCCAAGGTAAGTGTGCAATAGGCACTAAATGGGTGTTTAGGAATAAAACTGATGAAAAAGGCCAAATTGTCAAGAAGAAGGCCAGACTGGTTGTACAGGGGTTTTCACAAGAAGAAGGTATTGATTATGATGAAACCTTTGCCCCTGTAGCCAGATTGGAGGCAATCAGATTGTTCTTAGCTTATGCTGCTTTCCATAATCTTAAAGTTTTTCAAATGGATGTCAAAAGTGCATTCTTATATGGTAAAATAAAAGAAGTTTATGTGTGTCAACCACCAGGTTTTGAAGATCATAAACATCCAGATTGGGTGTATAAGCTTGATAAGGCTTTATATGGGCTAAAACAAGCTCCCAGAGCCTAGTATGAAACACTGTCTAACTTTCTTCTTCAAAATAATTTCACTAGAGGCTCCATAGATAAAACTTTGTTCATTAATAAAGTAGGCATGCATAAGCTCCTTGCTCAAATTTATGTAGATGATATAATTTTTGCATCCTCTGATCCACAGTTGTGTGATGCCTTTACTAAGTTGATGCAACAAAAGTTTGAAATGAGTGCCGTGGGAGAATTACAGTTCTTTTTGGGGTTGCAAATCAAACAAATGACGGATGGAAATTTCATTCATCAGTCAAAATATACAAAGGATTTATTGAGAAAGTTTGATTTACAAAACTGTGAGCCCTGTTCTACTCCCATGTGCAGCACCACACAACTGGATGCTGATCAGAATCGTAAAGCAGTTGATGAAACTCTTTACAGATGTATGATTGGTTCCTTGATGTACCTTACAACTTCTAGACCAGACATTATGTTTGCAACTTGTGTCTGTGCTAGATTTTAGGCTCCACCTAAAGTATCCCATATGATTGCAGTCAAACGGATCTTTAGATATTTGTAAGGAACTAAATCTCTAGGACTTTGGTATTCCACTGGGCACTCTTGCAAATTAGTTGCTTTCTCTGATAGTGACTATGCAGGGTTTAAATTAACCAGAAAATCAACCTCTAGTGGATGCCAATTTCTAGGCAATTGTTTAGTTTCTTGGCAGAGTAAGAAACAAACTTCTGTGGCTACATCCACTGCTGAAGCAGAGTACATTGCTGCTGCAAGTTGTACATCTCAGGTACTCTGGCTTCAGAATCAATTACTGGATTATGACATTACAGAGACTAAGACTCCTTTACTGATGGATAGTGCTTCAGCTCTTTGTATTGTTAAGAATCCTGTCCAGCATTCTAGGACCAAACATATTGAGATCAGACATCATTTTATCAGGGATTGTTATGAAAAAGGTCTAATTGATCCAAAGTTTCTTCCTAGTGCTGATGGGCTTGCATATATTTACTTAGCCTTTGGACAGTGCAACTTTCCAAAATCTAGTACCAAGGCTTGGTATGCTACAGGTTGAATGATTTGACAACTACTGATGATCGAAGCTCACAAGTACTGATGAGCATTAGTATACAACTGTCAAAAATAAGTACTGATAGTTTTTTATCTTCAGCAGTTTTCATAACTACTGAAGACTAAATTACTTAAAAGTACTGAAGTACTTTATTTGTTGCAAAGTCCTGAAGTGGTTACAACTATGACGACTGTTCTAACAGATAAGTATTGATGACCAACGAAACATCTGAAAATCAGATAATCTGCTGAGTAAGTGTTAAGGTCAAATGAAACAACTGAGATATGTGAATTGACGACAACAACTGATGAGTAAGTTTATTCTTCAATTGGTTCTAACAACTGTTGTTTCTTTTTAAAACAACTGAAGCCAAACCAAGTCTTCAGTAGTTTTTTAAACTACTGATGACAAACACCAAGTCTTCAGTTGTTTACAACACCTGAAATTTAAAACCATGTCTTCAGTCATTTTCTAACAACTGATGACTAAAACCAAAACTTTCAGCTGTTTTCTTTAAGCCGTTTCATAACCTATAAATACCTAACCCTAACTTCAAACTTTCATAAATCGATTTCCGAACGTTCATCTCCCATTAATGGCGACCATGCAAATCAAACCTCGACACAACTGTGTTGCTTACTTCACAAAATCGACCTTTTGGACTAAGTTTGATGATGCTATTGATCTGATGGCTGATTCCCACTATCGAACTGCTTTTCTTATGAATCCTACCATCTATCTCGACTCTCTTCATCAATTCTGGACAAATGTCACCATCCATACTAGTGAGAATGATGTTGTGATCACTCTCCAGTCATTTGTAAACAAGAAGAAGGTGATTGTCACTCCTGCTATCATTTGCCAAACGCTTGATTTGAATGATGCTACCTTTATCACCAAATACTCGAATGGCACCATTGATCTCTCATTCATTAATCATGGCTATGAGGGCAACCTAAGTGCTACTACCATTCTGAAGAAGCACTTCCATGATGCTGAATGCCTAATCTTCCACATGATCAATGTTTGCCTTGCCCCCAAATCCTCTTCATGGGATCAAATGTCATCCAGGTGGCAGCAGGTATTGTATTCTATCCTTGAACGCCAAAGCTTAAATTTTTCTGAAATTATATTTTTAGAATTAAAAGATCTGGCAATGAAACCTGTGGCTAACAGGGCTTTTATATCCAAGGTTTCTTATGGCCATAATCATGAATCAGTTACAATCTGATGGCCTGTTGGCCTTGGAGTCCCTGTTGTGGTAGTTTTGCCAGAGGTATACTCCAGGCACAACTCTGACCCACACCTCAAAGAGGCTGCCAAATTGCTAAAACCCAAGCAGAAGGTACCCACAGCCTCATCCTCCAGATCCAAAGTCCCCCAAACCTCTCTCCAAACAACCCAAAAGGCTACTCAGGGAGTTGAGTCTCCTGCTGATGCCCCTGCAACACAAACGCAGGATGAAACTATGGGTAGTAATCCCCCTGTAGTTTCCAGGACTCTACCAGCTGAAACCGCTCAGGTATCCTCTCAACAGGATCCTGATGCAACCAAAAATGGGGAAACCACATTACTGGAATCTCTCTCACTTGAGAGGATTGCCATTGAAGAGCACCATTCTCCCCAGATGCAATCCTTTTCACACCTATCTCCCACTAAAGCCACCCCTACAAGCCCAACTGTGGTTATTGCACAAGTGTTGACTCAACTACATTCCTCTACCCCTCCCTAGAAACTTATTACTACTGGGAAAACCTCAACCGTTGAGGGAGAGGATTATAATGTAGCTGATAACCACAGCACAGGGATTACAGAGTTCAATCTCCCAGTGTAGAGGAGGAGATTAGAACATCTGGTGAGGCTGCCTCTTCTCCTTGTTCAGCATATGATCAGGATGAAGTGGTATCATTTCTAAGTCCTCACCAGAGGCAACTGCCAATGAAGGACATAATCTGAGGCAGGAAGTCCCCAGTTCCAAGAAATAGGGGCACATGTGAATACTAATCTACACTCAGCACATGTTCATCCTAATTTCATCAGGAGGTCAGATGATTCAGCAAAGACTGATGATGACCTGGGCTTTTTCTTTGATGTTCTAGCCCACAACACCATTCTTGAGACTGAGGTATGCAGACTACAATAATTGCTTGCCAAAATGTCATAAGAATCAAGTCCATCTGCCCACATTCACCCACAGATGGCAGTTTCTCCTGAAACTCTCCCAAACACTAAGCCACTCCCTACAACTTTGCCACTAGCCTCTGATTCAGGCACCATTTCTTAGGGACAGAACCCCTCTGAGCAAATGGTTCCTGCCTTTCAATCATCCTTACCTCTCATCACTTCCATAATCACAAACATTGTGCATAAGCCATTGATGAGAGGCTTTCCTCAAATCTTCAATCCTTAGTTGATGTTGCTGTTTCAAAGAGACTTTTTGACATTCACACCCCTGAACCCAATGCTACCAAAATGGGGAGTCTAAGTCAGTGAAAGTAGACAAAAGAAAGAGAGTTGAAGAGGAAGAAGAAAAAGAGAAGAAAGAAAAGGAAATGATCACCTACAAGAGAAAGAAAAGCTCTGAATAGACTGAAAGTGAGAAAAAGTTAGAAGAACTGATCAAAGAAGCTGATGAGCATCATAGCAGATCTATGGATAAGATTATTGATCAACTCTTCAGACAAGGTTTTGACATAGCCAAACTTGACTCTGAAATCAGAAGGTTAGAGATTCAAGAGATTGAACATAGATGGGCAAGTTGGAGTGAGAAAGAAAGGGAAAGGCTGGAAGCTATGGCAAGATTTATATCAAAACATCTGGGAAGATCAATCATTGAAGTGAAGTCATGGTCCAGAGACAGTATTTTGGAGAAAACCACCAGAATCTGTTCTTCTGAAGTATTCAACAAAGGATTGATCATAGAAGCTCTTGATGAAGCTGGTGCTGGGAAAATGTTGATATGGCAAAGTTATCCAAAGCTTCACTCACAACTAAGATGCTAGAGCAGTCTGTACAATATCCTACACCAAAACAACCAACTTCACAACCCTCAAAACCAACTCCTTTACCCAAGAAACCTACTCAACCCACTACCAATGATGCACCCAAGAGGAAGAGAAGGGTGTTGAGGATGGAAGAAGAAGAAGAAGATAATGAGGATGATAGTCTGCCAATCTCTGCTGTTCTTAAAATAAAGATGCCTGAGCCCAGGAGTCAACCAATAACAATCACACCTGACTTCAAAGGCAAATGGTAAAAGTCAAACTTGAAGAAGAAGAACAACACAAACAACATGATGACCAGCTGTTAAGGATGATTGATAAAGAGTTTCCTAAGTCTTCATCCATACAAGCTATAAAGAGACATGGTCAGAGGTTGTATGCTCTCAGATTTACATTTCAATATCAGAAAGAGAGAGTGAGAATTTGGCCAGACCCCAGAGTAAGTGACAGAATTCATAAAAAGAAGATTCCAAGTGGATACAATGGCCAAGTAAAGAAGATTGTAGATGCTGTGATAATCCTGGCCATTGTAGTGTCACCCTGTGAAATCCTTGATGACTTCAAGAGAGCTTACAAGTCTAAGATGACTCCACAAACTTTACTAGAAAAAAAATGGTAAAGAAGGGGTTGATCTACAAGAAGCTTGAAAAAATAAGAAGAAATGAGCTCCAGTTGTTGCTTCAAGGCACTCATCCTGTTGAGTTTGCATACAGAGAAATAACTATTATGGAGCCGAAGAATGGAAAGCATATTAAGTACTTATCAGAGTACTATGGGCCTGAATTCTTCTTTGAAAGTGAAGCTGAAGAACTCACAATGGAAGAACAAGTTGTTTTCCTTGAGGCCTATGTCAGAGAGTCTTACAGACTTATCATTGGGAAGTAGGTTTCATGGATGGGGTAATAACTCTGTGTCCAATTCCCTAAGACAGAGTTCTCATTCATCCTTTGCCAATCAAACCTTCTGAAACCTCTTCCTGGCCTGAGCTTAATTTGAAGATTCTGAGCTGATCCAGATAATGTTTCTGCCAATAAGTGGGACTTCAATAATCTAAAGGTTTTGGCTACATTGGTTCAGGGGGAGTTTGTTGGACCAAAAGAACCAATGAGCCAGATCAGAAAAACCTTTAAGTCCCACAGACATCAAAACAACTGAAGTGGTCTACAATAGCCGAAGACAAAGTCTGAAGATAAAATCTAAAGACAACAGCTGAAGACAAAGTCTGAAGACAACAACTGAAGACAAAGTCTGAAGACAACAACTGAAGACAAAGTCTGAAGATAAAGTTTGAAGACAACAGTTGAAGACAAAGTCTGAAGATAAAGTCTAAAGACAAAGTTTGAAGACAACAGCTGAAGACAAGTCTGAAGACAAAGTCTGAACACAAAGTCTGAAGATAAAGTCTAATGACAAAGTTGAAGACAACAGCTAAAGACAAAGTTGAAGACAAAGTCTGAAGACAAGTCTGAAGACAAAGTCTGAAGACAAGGTCTGAAGACAAGGTCTGAAGACAAAGTCTGAAGATAAAAGTATGAAGACAAAGTCTAAAGACAACAATGAAGACAAAGTCTGAAGACAACTGCTGAAGACAAAGTCTGAAGACAAAGTCTGAAGACCAAGTTCTCAAAAGTTGTCACAACAGCTGAAGTAGTTCTCTTCAGTAGTTGTGATGGTTTACATTTCAGTGTTTGTAATAAGTAGTTTTATATTATGTAAAACATCTGAAGTTCTTACACTTCAAATGTTATAACTTCAGTAGTTTAGTTTACTTTTAGTTGTTTGTATAAATCAGTTAGCTGTCACTATCAAGTGACGTCAGCTGATGTCACATTCCTTTATAAAAGGAATGTTGACCTAATTTCCTTGTACGGGAAGCATGTACGTGAATGAAAACATTCTTTTTGCGGAAAACTTTCTCTCTCTATAACCGTTACTGTTTGATTAAATATTCATATTATTCTTGCTAAAATTTCGTCTAATTCGTGTGCTATTCCGCTACAAATCTTAATCTAATTGATCAAACTAGATCTCGATCCCTTTCAAATTCCTTGTGGAAGATTCTTCATACACTCTATGAAGGGAGTGATGAAATCAGAAGCATTAGGAAGGACACCCTTCGGTCACAATATGAAACCTTTAATCATATTGAGGGTGAATCAATCCTCAACAACTCCATAGATTTATGCAACTGGTTACATAGATGAATATCTTGGAGTTGAAATACACAAATAAGGAACAAAACAAGAAAATGCTCCATACTTTGCCAGAAAATTGGAAGCAAACAATATCCATGTTAAAAAACACAATTGATCTCAAAGCAACTGGTTTAGATACACTAGTAGCTAAAGTTGAAGCTCTTAAAATGGATGAGAAATAAAGAAAAAAGAGTGTGAGAACTCATGTGTCACCATATCACTTTAAAGAAACAAAAAGTGCAAGAAGTGCCTTTATTTCCAGCAATGATGGTGATAACTCTTGTAATTTGAGTGAAGATGAAGAGGAAGTCAGTTTCTATGCATCAAAGCCTTTTAAGAAATCTTCTCAAAGTAAGTCAAGAAAAGAGAAAGGAAGAACTGATGATCAAAGAGATACATCAGCAGCAAAGCCTTTATCAATCAACAATCAAACAGAGTCCATCACTATCATTCTAGACTCTGAAGAACAAAAAGCAACTTTTGCAGCTTTCAGCTCAAGTTTTCAAGCTTACATTGGAAGCTCATTAACATATGCGAACATTTGCCAGCAGGACTTGGAAGAACTACATCCAGATGTAGTAAAGGAGATTGACCTACAATGGCAAATGCTAATGATTGCTTATATAGCCAAATAATATCTGAGGAGAAATAAGAATTTGGCTGCTACAAGTAAATCATCAAAGATTAGTGTTGATATGTTAAAGGTGAGATGCTTCAAGTGCAATCTCTATGGAGACTTTTCTAGAGAATGCAATCAACAAAATCCTGTGTCAACACAACATCAACAACATCAGTCTCAATAAACATCATCCTCTCAAAGACCCTTCATGCAACCACAACTTACAAACTCATCCCCACCAACCACCGATACATCAACAGAAACAAGTAACTCCAAAGAAACTGGGCTGATCATTCTTCAAGATGGAACTTGTGACTGGAGTATGTATGAGAAGGAAGTTTGGAAGAAAATCAAGCTTTAATGGCTAATATGGAAAACAAAGTTCCACCCATGGCTAGTGAGGTAAGAGACATGTTATGTTCACCAATATGTGTTGAGGAAGTTGAAAGATATAGAGTCCATGCTCAACAACTAGCTGATAAAGTTATAGAAACTATGATTTTGAATGAATCTCATGTAAGAGAACATAAATTATATCAAATAAAAAATAACTTTTTACAAAAGGATTTAGATAAAATAGTTTCATAAAATTACAGTTACCAAATCCATGGCTGATCATGCATCAACTGAAGTGAAACTTCAAAAGTTTCAACTTTCATCTCAGCAGTATGAGAAATTATTAAATTCTCATATTGAATCTAAGAACAGGTCTGGGTTGGCATATAATGTTGTGGCACCTCCTATAAACAATAATTATACACCTTTTCATGAATCAATGACAAATACATTATCAGATAATTTTGTGCCAAGCACCAAGTTTGGATCAAATTCTAATCAACAAGGTATTCAATATTAAAACTATGGTGAATGAAACTGAGTCTTTTGAATCAGAAAAGATAAATGAAAAGGATTCAGAATTTGACTTTGATGAGTGTGATGACTTGGATGATTCTGATGAAAATGATGCTGATCTACTGAACAAAGGTAAGAAATTTGAAACAAACATTCCAAAAGTACTTGAAGAAACAAAGTTGCAATACCCTCCAAAACAAAGAAACATACTAAAGACTATTTGCAAGAGAATAGCTCAATTAAATGAAGGTCTTTAAGAACTACATCAGGGGCAAAAGCCCTCACATGAAGAATTTGAAAAATGTGCTTCTATCAAGGAAGTACACAAGTCATGTGCTGAAAAAGCAAAAAGGACACTATCAGCTGAACTTCAGCAGAAGAAGAAACCTTCTTCAATAGAAGATCTGCGGATGAAGAAATCCTTAGTAGTTCATACTGTTTCAGTAGAAGATCTGTAGAAGAAGAAACCTTTAGTAGAAATTCATACTGTTCTGGTAGAAGAACTATGGATGGCAAAGTTAACAACAAACAAATCAACTTCCAAACTGAAAAAGGATGCTAAGTATTAGAATTTGACACATAAGAAGACAGTAACTGATTCTGACAAAGAATCAGAGGAGATGTACTGCAAATGGTGTGACATGAAATACCATAATACTGAAGATTGTTATTTCGTAGTTATTGTTCCATTTGCAGTATGAACAATCACATGACATCTGACTGTTACTTCAACAAACATGTGCTATTTGTAACAAAAATAACCATTTAACTCAGGAATGTTATTTCAACAAAAAGAACAAGACAAAGAGCTCAAAGAAAAGACTATAAGATAAAGCTGAATTAGACACTCAATCTACTGATTGTGAAAAGGATTCAAAAATTAAGAAGCCTCAACAAAAACAACAACAAAAACAAAAACAAAAACAAAAACAAAAACCAAAGGAAAAACGTCCTCTGATGGTCAGTCTATGAAGAAAAGAAAAACATTCCAGCAATCAAAAACATCTCACAAACAGGTTGATTTGAGTGAAAAGGAAACCAATGCTGATGATGCTTTCTTGATAATTTTGAAAAGAGAACTCATGTACCTCATTCAAAATCAAAAGATATTGATACTTTCAACAATCAAGAATCATTATCAAATCCAAAGCATCAAGTTAATAAAATTAAGGTGAATGAAGAAGAGATTGAGAAACCAGGACCTAGATCATCAACATCATCTTCACCAAAATCATCCTCACCTGCAACAACTCAGAATGAATCAAACAAAACTAAAACTGAAACTTCAAGACTTATTCATAAAGGAGTAACAATTTTAGATACTGCTAGCAAACCCAAGATCATTAAGGCTTGGGTTGTCAATTTTAACTAATTTCTTTTTGTGTGCAGGAACAATCTTGGAGAACTGACAATGAGTGTTATGTTGACAGTGGTTGTTCCGGGCATATGACAGGAAACTATTCACTTCTTTGTGACTTCAAACATAAAAATGCTTCATATGTGGCATTTGGTGGGGATAAGAAGGGAGGTAAAATTGTTGGTGAAGGAATGGTAACTAATGGTGTGCTAAAATTTGAGAAAGTAAACTATTGTTAAAATTTACAATATAATTTATTGCGTGTATCTCAAATTTGTGATCAAAATTACACCATTTTGTTTGACAACACTAACTGTTACATTCTTAAGCTAGGTTTTTCTGTTCTAGAAGATTGGGTCCTTCTTAAAGCATCAAGAAAAAGGAACACATATGTTTTGGATATGAATAACACATCCATCATAACACATGAGACATGCCTCCTATCCAAGTCATCAGAAGATGAATCTCATTCTAACATGAAGAACATGAACAAACTGGTGAAAATGACTTAGTCATTGGATTGCCAAAGAAAAAGTTATATTTTTCAAATCATTGTTCTTCTTGTTATAAAGGAAAACAACACAGAGTGTCTCATAAATCCAAAACCATCAATACAAACACTACACCACTCAAATTGCTTCACATAGATCTGTTTGGTTCAATCAATGTGATGAGCATTAAAAAAAGACAATATTGTTTGGTAGTAGTTGATGATTTCACTAGATTTACTTGGGTCTTTTTCTTAAAAAAAAGAGTGAAAAATTAGAAAATTAATGGACTTTTTCATCAAGATTGAAAATCAACTTGATTTAAAAGTTAAAATTTTCAGGAGCGACAATGAGATTGAATTTGTTAATTCTGACTTGGATTCTTTTGCAGGAATAAAGGTATTGCAAGGCAATTCAGTGCCTCAAGAACTCCAAAACAGAATAAAGTGGCTGAAAGAAGAAACAAAACACTTATTGAAGCAGCCAGAATAATGCTAGCTGATTCAAAACTGCCTATCACCTTTTAGGCTAAGGCAGTGAATACAACATGCAATGTTCAAAATATAACATTGATTGTCAAAGAACATAACAAAACACCTTATGAGCTTTATTTAAAATAAAAGCCTATATAGGATATCTTAGAGCTTTTGGGTGTCATGTATCTGTTTTAAACACAAAAGAACAATTGGAAAAATTTTCAGAAAAAGGCCTATGATGGTATCTTTGTTGGAAATTTTTCAACATCTAAATCTTACAGGGTCTACATACCACAACATAACATTATGGAAGAAACTCCTAATGTATCTTTTGATGAATCTGTATTTATTAAATCAGTTAAAGGATCATCATGGCTGTTTGATATTGATGCTTTAACAGAGTCATTTAACTCTGGTTATTTGAATTATGCAGGATCTGATGATACATGCTATCCATTTGTTTCCCCAAATTTGAATGAAGTATTATCTGCTAATACTCCAAGGAAAAACATTTCATCAACAGCTATTGACGTTGCATCAGCAGATGTACACTGTGTATCCGGAGATATGTATAATGTATCAGCAACTGTTCCAGACTCTCAAGAAGATACAAAAAAACATTGGAAATGATTCATCAATTCCTCATATCCCATCTGGCGGCGTTCATGTAACTCCTACAGATGAACAAAATGCTTCTGGAGAAGTTCACGTGACTCCTACGGATGAACAAAAAGCTTTCGAAGTTCATGTAACTTCTACGGATGAACAAAATATTTCCGAAGAAGTTGCTGTAACTCATACGGAAGAACAAAATGCTTTAGGAAAAATTCCTACGAAAGACATTAATCATTCTTTTGATGTCCAAATTGAGGCAGACCAATCAATACCCAATGATGCACAAGAAGAACACTTTGACTACTTCTTAAATTCACAATCTGGATTGAACCAGTATGCAACAATGGATATGACCAACTTGGAATCATCTATTCCAGTTGACCCAACTCCATCAACAAGAATCCATAAAACTCATCCACTCAATAACATCATTGGAGATCCTGCCAAAAGAACTACAAGAAGCCAAAGTGGAACTGCCAACATCTGTCTTTTCACTTGTTTTCTTTCACAAGTGGTTCCTCCAAACATCATAGCTGCACTAAAAGACAATAGTTGGATTGAAGCTGTGTAAGAAGAGCTTCAACAATTTAGAAAGCAAAAGGTGTGGACTCAAGTTGATTTACTTGAAGGCCAACATCCAATTGGAACTAGATGGCTCTTCAAAAGTAAACTAGATGATAGAGGCATCATTTTAAGAAATAAAGCAAGGTTGATTTCACAAGGATACACACAAGAAGAAGGAATAGACTATGATGAAGCTTTTGCACCAGTTGTAAGAATAGAAGCCACAAGGGTATTTCTAGCATATGCATCATATAAGAGGTTTAATGTTTATCAAATGAATGTCAAGTGTGCCTTCCTATATGGAAAATTGATGAAGAAGCCTATGTATCACAGCCCCCTGGATTTGATGATCTTCACTATCCACACAGGGTATACAAACTTGATAAAGCTTTGTATGGTCTGCACCAAGCACCAAGGAAGTGGTATGAAACACTATCATCTTTCTTTCTCAAGCATGGATACAAAAGGGAACTATTGATCAGACTTTCTTTCTCAAACAAGAACATCAAGATCTTTTGGTTGTTCAAATTTATGTTGATGACATTATATTTGGATCAACTAACAAGAGATTATGTGTAAGATTTGAAGAATTGATAAAATCATAGTTTCAAATGAGTTCAATGGGAGAATTAAATTTTTTGTTGGTCTTCAAGTTCATGAGAAGACAGATGGGATTTTCATCAATCAAGAGAAATACATACATCAAATATTGAAGAAGTACAACCTTGTTGATGCATCTTCATGCAAAACACCAGCCTTAACAATTGAAAATATTGTACCTGATCCTTCAAGAAAATCTATTGATGAAAGATTATATAGATCAATAATAGGATCCCTTATGTTTAACTGCCAGTAGACCTGACATTATGTTTGTTGTGTGTGTTTGTGCTAGGTACCAATCGGATCCAAAAGAATCTTATGTGAATGCTACGAAAAGGATCTTCAAATATCTCAAAGGAAAACCAGGACTTGGTCTTTGGTATCCAAAAGATGGTGACTTCACTCTCTACTCATACTCAGATAGTGACTATGGTGGATGCAATAGCAACAGAAAATTCACAACTGGTGGATGTTAATTCATAGGACCACGACTAGTTTCATGGCAGTGCAAGAAGCAAACCAATGTATCTATATCCACAGCTGAGGCTAATACGTAGCTGCTTCAGCTGGTTGCTCTCAAGTCCTTTGGTTGCAGAACCAATTACTTGATTATGGTTACAATTTCCTTCAAACTCAAATTTACATTGACAATTCTGCTGCTATGTTTATAACTGCTAATCCTGTTCAACATAGTAAAACAAAGCATATTTAAATAAGATATCATTTTCTAAGAGATTGCTCAGTAAAGGGTTTGATCAAGTTAGTCAAAGTGGATACAACAAATCAGCTTGCTGATTTATTCACTAAAGCCTTTGATTTAGTTAGATTTAATTTTCTAATTGAGTCTATGGGCATGATTAACCTTGATTAATCGAAATGAACAAACAAATCAAAGCATGTATCTGTGCTTGTACATCTTTTTAATAATAAAGCTTTAGCATGACATATGTTTGGGAAATGATAGTATACTATGCCTTTGCTTCTTCCTGAGTTCTTAAATAATATTAAAATCTGATCTAGTTACTTGATGTGTGAGTAGGTTCAGCTGGAGTGGAAACAACACTAAGTGTATACCAAACATAATGCAAAATGATTGTTTGTGGGAAACTTTATTTTAATGATACAGAAAGTGAGTCATATTCTGATATAACCAATCACTCATCTAAACACACTATGTACCGATACTTTATAATATCTATCTTTGCAAATCTTACTCCCTCTGTTATGTGTAAACAAAGACCTGGGTGTATGATCATTATGGTTTACATTTATAACCAACTGGTGAAAAGATTATGATCCTCATCATCCCTCTGTTTTGTGTAAACAAAGACCTGGGTTAAAGGCACCTTTGTTTTACGTGAGTAAAGACCTGGTGACCTAATGATGATCATATCTAAGCTCTCAAAAGAATCCTATGTGATTAACTATATATTATTTCTAGAGCTTTTTCAACAATGCATTAATGAGATGTCAAATACATCTCAAGATAGAACTTATAATTTAAAATACATAGTCCGTATGTGTGAAAAAGTGATGATTTGATTCGCAAAGGGAGGACAAACTTTAAGTGAATTGAATGTGAAGCCCATATCAGTTACTATCTAATTAACATGATAATCAACATGCGTAGTTGGTACAATACTCACGTATGGATTTAAGTGGACAAACATACTTACAATCAGAACAAAGATCAGGTATCATTTCAATAAATTAACTAGTCAAGAAGATGCTTAGTATTATAGTATGATCCTATTGTATGTGTATATATATATATATATACTTGTGCATTGTCATCAAGTCAAGTTTGTTTAGTTTAATTTATTTCGGTGTGGACAGACACATGTCTTTCATGATATTCTTCTTCGAAATTTATGATAAATGAAATCTTTCATCATTAATAAAAAATTTAGGGGAATAGAATCATGAAAATAAGGTAACATCAAAATTGTCAATATGAAGGAATTGGAACCTGAGCACTAACTGGCTTTTGGATACATGAAGTTTTTGCGAATATAAACCTTCTTGTACACAATTGGCATGAATGCAAAGTCATCAAGGTCCAATAGCAATAAATGGTTCTATCAGTTAGGACCATAAAATAAAAATAAGTTTCAATCGTGGCATTTTAAGCATCAGTAGATGTTACAGAAGCATCAGCAGAAGCTACAGTGCGAAACTTAAGGGGGAGTAAAATATGAGTATCCGTAGATTGGTAACCTACGAATGTAATTCATTTCCATGGATTGGTAACCTATGGAAAATCAAATTATATTTCAAGTCAATTTAAAATTTCAGTTTTAAGTTTAGGCATCCGTAGATGTCCAACTAATGAACTGAAATCCGCGGAACAAATAAATTCCACGGAAGAGTAATAACAAAAGTGTGCATAAATGATGTTTTTGACTTTAATATTCATTATTCACTTTTTCAGAACAATTTTTCAGACCTAGAAAATCCCACTCAACAAACTTTTCCCCCTTTCACAAACATTCAAAATTTCCAAATCAAAACATCAAACAAACACTATCGTGATCTCAATCATTGTTAAGAAGCTAAAACACGTCATAATCTTCAAAAATTAATTGTTTGATTCTTGATTATCATTAAAACTATTCGCATTCTCGTGTCTGTAGTGTTGATTCTAACATAATGTTCTTTATTCTAATGAATAGATGGCTAATCAATTTGCAAGAGAGCACAATGTGTGTGCTTTCTTAAACCTTGAAAATCCTGTTTTAGAAGGATGTCAAGACATTAACGCTATCTGAGAAGATCTAGGCTATTTTATGCATTATCTGCGGAGCCAGTGATACATCAATTGCACATTACTGACTTCTGGAACTCTACATGAATAGAAGAAGATGGAGAAGTTGTCATAGCAGAAGTGAAGAAACAAAGACTGAGGATGACTGAGCAGTCCATACGGAGGTTCTAGAGCTGGGAGAGCAAGAAGTTGGTCACCCTGATGTGTTCGAGAATGAATACATAGAGAAAGTATTTTATTTGATGGGGTATGATAGTGATTTTGACAAGGGTGAGATAAAGAAAGGGAGATTATGCAAGCCATACCGATTCTTATGTCACACTTATCTAAAGTGCATCTCCAACAAGAAGTCTGGGCTTGACAAATTCTCAAGGCACATATCATCCGGGGTCATTGGCATCTTTGAGGGAAGAACATACAACTACTCCAAGTACATCTTCAATTGTCTATGTGACCACATCAAAATACGAAAGGCTGACAAAATGTTCATGTTCCCAAGGTTCCTACAACTGACCATCAATGGTGAATTGCCTGGAATAGAAAGAGATGGTGATGTATATGTGCAAGCTCATTTGGGTAGATCTGTTTTGAACAAAATTAGTGGAAAATACCAAGGAGAAGACATGTCAATGTTTGCTCATGTGGTAGATGCTAATGCCAACATCCTACATGAACTGGTATGGGAAGACCAGGAAGAAAATTCTCCTGCTAACACCGAAGAAGTCTCACCTTCACCTTATCAATCACCTATATCACCAAATCGACCACAAACACCCTAATCACAATTAATAGCCAGCCAACACATTCAGCCAATCTCTCCACTTCTTCATCAATCATCTGAGAGTGTACATACTAAACCCATCTCCATCACTTAGTTCACACTGGTGAGACTGAGTTGATTTCTCAAGCCAGCACCATCCCACTATCACACTCCAACTCTCAAAATCTAGTTACCTCCAATCAAACTAAACCTTTAGTGCTCAGTATAAATCTTGAACAACAACCTCATCAAGATAAACTTGTTCAAGCAAAAAAGGCATGCTCTAGCTCAGCAAGTGTGGCTCATACTAAAGATCATAATGATGAGATTGCTGATCAACAACAAGAAAGGGAAGAAGGAGAAAAGTATGTGGTTGTGATTGCCTATCATGAAGATGAGTTAAGTGAAGATGACATCCCTGTAAGCAAAAGCTATTTGGTGGCTAAATACAACAAGCTTGTTGTCAAGTCCAACAAAAGAAAACAAAGAATTCAGGAGCAAAAGAGGATGATGAAAGAAAAAGATGAACAACTTATGAAGCAAGAATCTAATCAGAAAAGATTAAGAGAAAATATACAAGAAAACAATGAAGGCATTGATGCTCTGTGAAGCTTGTTGAAGAACAAAAGGAGTCAATTGCTAGTCAAAAGGCTGATATAGAAAAGTTTGTGTTGGAGAGAAACCAAGCTAACAAGACTTTACAAGAACAACATGCTCAGCTACAAAGAAAGGATGAAGAAATTGATGAGATGAAGATGAAAATAAGTGCCCTGGAATCAAAGGCTTCCACTACATCAAAACAACCAAAAGAACTTGCAGCATCCTCTAAGCAACTTATTCTGTATTCCAGGAAGAGAAAGTACTTAGGTTCTACAAAGAAACAGGTAATCAATGTTGAAGATTCAACTAAAAGGTCAAGGCATATATCTTCAGAGCACATTCCTTCATGAATGTTTCAACATTAAAGCCAGTTACTCTTAATGAAGCTAAGAGTGATGCTGAATGGAAGAGCTGACTGAAGAAGAAACTAACAAAGAACAAGAAGAATCAACTACTAATGATCTTCTGACAACAAAAGACATCATGGAAGAGAGGCCTGAATCAATTGTGTTTATGACCCTGATCAACCATGGGTTTCCATATGACATGGTTAAAAGGATGAATCTAACTGAGATGAAGGATATGCTGAAAGAGTTTGAGCTTGCCAGATTCATAATTCCAAATTGTGACTATGAAGCATTCATAACTTTTCAAGCCATTCAGAAAATCAAGAAAGATCTAGGCCACTGTGATACAACAAAGCTTAGCAAGTACAATATGGTATGTTGGCTACAGGGTCAAAACTACAAGGCACATGAGCTTAAAGGAAAAAATGTTGGTGAGCTGAGAAGAATGATGGAACATGTAATGTTTGTTGAGCTTGACATAGGAGTGAGATTCAAAACTGAAGCTCCAAACCCATCCTATGAGCAACAAAGCAAACTCTCTGCTGATCCTATAATAGTTAAATCTAAAGATCAGCACAAAGGGAAAGATAAGCTAATAATAGAACCTAGGGAAGTTATCCCTGGAAAAGTTTGGCCTCTGGGTACAACAGTTAGAGAGAGTACAAAGCAAAAATCTACATTGATAGAGTTGTATCACCATATCACAACTCCTAGTTCTGTGGAAGAAAATAGGGTTATGGCCTAGAAATATGATCCAGACTGGGATTGTGCAATCATTAAAATAACATCTGGAAGAATCCAATACTTCCATGATGTAGAAGCATTACTGAGTCTTCTTGAGAGAGATATTAAAGATTTGCAAAGCTTAATTATCTGTAACTATCCAATCCTTCCAAGGGGAAGAGACTTTTTTATGTCTGTGGGTAGGATGAAGACAAAATTCATTGATGATGTGCTCAAGGAGGCTAAGAGAGATGATGCTGAGCACAGAAAAAGAAATCAAGGATTAAAAGAACAACATTTAAGCCCTCTACTCTTGTAGATGATGAAATGTTAAAGAGGGTTGGATACAACACCAAAAATTTAGCAATTATGAAAAGCTTTAAGGGAAATCAATATACATCTCCCATAATAGAATGGGGTTATGTTGAAAAAACAAAAGAGCTAGTGCTGCTGAGGAATGCTGAAGGGAAGAAAGTTTTATAAGATAAGAATTTTTGACCTAGTGGAGATCAAATTGCTTCACCCAAGCTATTCATCATATCTTCATGAAAAATTCTTCATAAAGCTAACTGATAAAAGAGCACAGAATGACCTATGTCTATATGTGTATATGATTCAAGTGATTGACAAACTGCATGCAAAGGCATACAAAAGAAGAGGGCATGAAGCTGGTCTGTTGAAAGGATCTACATTTGAAGAAGTCACAGAACTGAGAATCTCAGAGGAAGATGAGCTAGAAATTATGCACAATGAAAGTGTAGTGGAAACACTTACTACTGAAGAAGACATTTTGAGCTTAAGTTTTGAGACTCTACAAAGGATATGCAGAATGGAGATCAAGTACAAGTATGATGATCAAAAGGATGCAATTTCTTTCTTCAACAAAAGGATGGTGTCTAGAATGAAGGAACTTTCAATTTTGGAGAGCTGATTACAAGTGTGTAAGCTTAAGGGGGAGTATTGTTAGATCTAGGAACTATAAGACTAGATCATTTTGTATAGGCTTAGAACTTTAATCAATATCTGTAATGAACCATTGTAATTCATTATTATGTATGCATTATATATAGGTAACCCATATGTGTATTGATCTGTGTATGATTGCAGGTACAAACATAATACTTGGTCAATTAATGAAATTGACTAAGTGTAAGAAACATCTACGGATGAACTTTTTGTTCTTCAGTAGATATGTTTCTTACAAATAACAAACATCCGAAGATCTCCTGCGGATGAACAACCAACTCATTAAGTCTGAAGAACAATGTTTCCTTCAGAAGAACAAAGTACCTTCGGAAGAACAAAGTACCTTCGGAAGAACAAAGTACCTTCGGAAGAACAAAGTACCTTCGAAAGAACAAAGTACCTTCGGAAGAACAAAGTACCTTCGGGAGAACAAAGTACCTTCGAAATAACAAAGTACCTTCGAAGAACAAAGTACCTTCAAAAGAACAAGACTCCCACGGAAGAACAAACATCTACGACCAGACCATATTCTTGCGGAGTCCAAACACTTGTAATTAATGATACAAGTGTTACAAGTAAACCAGTCAACATGACGGCTGTGCGAATCCCAAGAGATTTGGTGTTTCTTTAACATAAACTCACATGCCTATAAATATGGATTCTAGGTTTCATATCAAAGGACGGTGACTACAACAAGTAGACACACGATCACAAACAACCAAACATCAAATGATGCAAACACAAACCCTAGTAGACATCACATCAACATCAATACATTCAAACCAATTTTGTTTTATTAATTTTTTATTCATCTGTAATCATTAACACCTTTTAATGAAATACATTTGAATTAACTGTTTTTGTTTGATTATAAATTGTGTTCGTCTTAGTTATTAGTCATTGTTGGTATTCAAAACAATTAAACAAAGTTGATGTTGATTCCACAAACGTTGACTTCATTCAATAATTAACATTGATAATTCCTGATTGCGATCCTTGGATTTATATTCTTGATAAACAAAGTCTTGTATATTATGCCTCTGGAGTAGTTATACTTTAGGAGAAATTAAGAGAGAGTCTCATACAACAGCTTAGGTGCCTGGTGCAACCATAGAAAGCTTTATCCAGTTTGCACACATAGTAGGGATGTTGTGGGTACTATGTACTCAGTTTTTGCAGTTGAAACTGCCATGGTTGTTTGCTTGTTGCATATCCATGACACTATTCTTGGACCAATGAATTGACAACCACCAAATATGGACTTTTGATTGAAATTGCATCCGCCTTAGTCACTATCTATGTATGCATAGAGCTTGAAGTTTTCTTTTTTAGATACCATAAGCCAAGTGCTGGTTTGCCCTTAAGATATCTAATGATCCACTTTACAGCATTGACATGAGATTCTGTAGGGTCTACTTGATATTTGGCACAAATGCATACTCTAAACATTATATCAGGTCTACTTGTTGTCAAATGTATGAGTGATCCTATCATTGAATGATAATGTGTTTGATCAACAGATTTACCATCTAGATCAGGACCTATCTTCATATTTGTATCTATAGGAGTACATATAAACTGATAATATGTGAAATGGAACTTCTTTAATATTGAATCAACATACTTGGATGGTTAATGAAGATACCCTCCTTTGTTTGTTGTACTTGAAAGCATAAAAAGAAAGTCAATTGACCCATAGCACTTATCTGGAACTTGGAATGCATGAGGTCATTAAAGTCCTTATAGAGTTGTTTGTTTGTTAAGCCAAAGATGATATTATCCATATAATTGAATCAAAAGTAGCTTATGATCTTTCTTTGTTGGACCAAAAGAACCAATGAGGCAGATCAGAAAAACCTTTAAGTCCCACAAACATCAAAACAACTGAAGTGATCTACATCTGCTGAAGACAAAGTCTGAAGACAACTGCTGAAGACAAAGTCTAAAGACAACTGCTGAAGACAAAGTCTGAAGACAACTGCTGAAGGCAAAGTCTGAAGACGACTGCTGAAGACAGTCTAAAGATCAAGTTCTCAGAAGTTGTCACAACAGCTGAAGTAGTTCTCTTCAGTAGTTGTGATGCTTTATATTTCAGTAGTTTGTAATCAGTAGTTTTATATTATGTAAAACATCTGATGTTCTTATACTTCAGATGTTATAACTTCAGTAGTTATAATGTTAGTTTATACTTAGCTTCTAATGAAGGTGTTCTTAGTTGTTGTGGACATCTTCAGTAGTTTAGTTTAATTTCAGTTTGACAGGATCAGTGATCTCAAGTTGATGGATTAGAGTCTAACGCAGCGGAATAAGATCAAGAATTAGACAAATTATAGAAAGAATTTGATATTGTATGCATTAAGAACAAATACGGTTGTAACGAGAGAATATATTCTGTGAAAAGGAATGTTTCAATTACATCAAATGTTTCTGCTCAATCATTCACTGATTACAATTAGGTTGACACTCCTTATATAGAGTGCAATCACTGCTGATATCACGGGATAGTGACATCTGGCAGATTATTACAAAAATAACTAACACTTAACAAACTACTGAAATGTTCACAACTACTGAGAGCATATCAAAGAGTGCTAAGCACAAAATATAAAACTACTGATGCTAAACTACTGAAACTAAACTACTGAAACTAAACTACTGATTACAAAACTACTGAAAAGGGAAAATATAAAACTACTGAAAGAAAACCGTCACAACTACTGAAGAAGACCTCTTCAGCTATTGTGACAACGTCTGATACTTGGTCTTCAGTACTTGTCTTCAGCACTTGTCTTCAGACTTTTTCTTCAGCACTTGTGTCTTCAGACTTGTCTTAAACACTTGTGTCTTCAGACTGTCTTTAGCTCTTGTGTCTTCAGACTTTGTCTTCAGCATGGTGTCTTCAGACTTTGTCTTCAGCACTTGTCTTCAGACTTGTCTTCAACACTTGTGTCTTCAGACTTTGTCTTCAGCACTTGTGTCTTCAGACTATCTTCAGCACTTGTGTCTTCAGACTTTGTCTTCAGCACTTGTGTCTTCAGACTTTGTCTTCAGCACTTGTGTCTTCAGACTTTGTCTTCAGCATTGTGTCTTCAGACTATCTTCAGCTCTTGTGTCTTCAGACTTTGTCTTCAGCACTTGTGTCTTCAGCAGTTGTTGTGATGTCTGTGGGACTTAAAGATTTTTCTAATCCGGCTCATTGGTTCTTTTGGTCCAACAAACTCCCCCTGAACCAATGCAGCCAAAACCTTTAACTTTATTGAGGTCCCACTTATTGTTGGTAAAGACTTCTCTTGATCAGCTTCAGAGAATCGGATCAGCACAGGCCAGGAAGAGGTTTCTAATCATGTGTTTGGCTAAGTGTGGATGGGAACTCTGTTTTGGGGAATTTGGACATAGAGTTGTGATCCCAACCATGAAACCTACTTCGCCTTTACGAGTCTGTAAGACTCACGAACATAGGCCTCAAGGAGAACAACCTGTTCCTCCTTGGAGAGTTCTTCTACTCCTCCTTCAAAGAAGAACTCTGGACCATAGTACTCAGATAGGTACTTTACAGTTCTGCCATTCTTCAACTCCACAGTAGTATCTCCCTATAGACAAATTCATCAGGATGGGTGCCCTCAAGGAGTAACTGGAGCTCATTCTTCTTAATGTCTTCAAGCTTCTTATATAATAACCCCTTTTTGATCATCTTGTTTTCCAGTAGAGTCTATTGTTTTTCTAACCTGGCCATTGTATCTATGTGGAATGGATCTTTTGTGTATTCTAGAGCTCACCTTGGGGTCTGGCCATACTCTCACTCTCTCTTTTTGATACTGAAATATGTGTCTGAGAGTGTACAGCCTCTGAGCATGCCCTTCATGGCTTGTATAGATGATGACTGGGGAAATTCCTTGTCAACCATCTTCAGTAGTTGCTCATCGTGCTGCTTCTGCTGTTCTTCATATCTATTTTGACTCTAACCATTTCCCTTTGTGAGTCAGGTGTGATCATGAGTTAACTCCTGGGTTCTGGTACCCTTAGAACAACAGAGAGTGGCAGACTATCATCTTCATCATCTTCTTCTTCATCTTCTTCTATCCTCAGCACCCTTCTCCTCCTTCTAGGTGCATCACTGGATGATGGTTGGGTTGGTTTTTGTGGTAAAGGAATTGGTTTTGAGGGTTGAGGATGTTTGGATTTGAGTTTTGAGATTGGTTTGGAGATTTGAGGGGTAGGCTGTTTTTGAGTGGATGATTGGGAAGGTTGTTCAAGCATTTTGGTTGTAAGTTTGGCTTTTGTGCGTTTTGTCATTTCAAGCCTTTTCCCAGCTCCAGCCTCATCAAGTGCTTCAATAATTATCCCCTTATGAAATTGCTCAGACAAATAGATTCTGGTGGCTATAGCCAGAATGCTGTCTCTGGTCTATGAACGAATCTCCATCAGTGATCTTCCTAAATATTTGGCTATGAATTGAATCATGATCTCCAATCTCTCTTCTCCAGCACACTGTACCCAGCCCATCTATTTTGGATTTCATTTACTTCCAACCTCTTGAATCACTGTCTAGTTTGGCTGTATCAAAGTCTTGCTTGAAGAGTTGCTCAATGATTTTGTCCATGGATCGGCTGTGTGCTTCATCTGCATCTTTTATCAGCTCCTCCAAGGATTTTTCTTCAGCATTCTTTTGATCACCAACACTTTTCTTTCTTTTGTAAGTGATCAGTTGTTGTTCCTTTTCCTTCTCCAACTCCTTGGTTTTCTCTTGTGCCTTCTCATCCTCAGTTCTTTTTCTTTTCTTTTCTTTCACTGCTGTACTATACCCCTTTTGGATGCATTGGTTGCAGGGGTTTGTACCGCAGAAAGTTTCTTGTGCACAGCATCATCAATGAGTGGTTGTAGACTTGAGGAGATCCTCTCATCAATGGCTTTATGAACAATGTCATTGATGATGGGAGTGATGAGAGGTAAGGATTGTTAGAATGCAGCAACCATCTGCTCAGGGGGGTTCTGTCCCTGAGAGATAGTGCCAAAGGCAGAGGCTGGAGGCTCAGTGAAGTGAGAGGGTGAAGTGTTTGGGGGACCTTCGAATGAAGGTGCCATCTGTGGGTTAGTGGGGGCAGATGGACTTACATCCTGAGACTTCTTGGCAAGCAGTTCTTGTAGTTTGCTTACCTCAGCCTCCAGGATGGTGTTGTGGGCTAGAACATCATAGAAAAAGCCTAGGTCATCATCAGCAGATGTTGAATCACCTGACCTCCTGCTTGTAGCAGGATGTACATGCACCGGGTGTAGACCAGTTTTAGCATGTGCCCCTTTTTCTTGGAACTGGGGACTTCCAGCCTCAGGATGATGTCTTTCATCAGTTGTTGCCTCTGGTGAGGTCTTAGCTATGTTACCAGCCTCAGTCTGATCATGTGCTGATTCAGAAGAGGTGGCAGCCTCACCAGATGTTCGTATCTGCATATCCACACCAGGAGATAGAACAGTTAAACCCTGGTGCTGTGGGTTGTCAGAAGCATGTGACCCTCTTCCTCAATTGCTGTGGTTCTCCCCTTTGTTGGTGTTTGTTGGGGAGGAGGAGAGGCATGCAGCTGAGTCAACACGTTTGCAATTATAATGGTTGGACTTTGGGGGGCATTTGCTTGGGGAGAGGAGATAGAAACAGATTGCATTCGGGGAGAGGAATGCTCTTCAATGATAACCTCCTCAAGTGAGAGAGGTCTCAGCGATGTGGTTGCCCCTGATAAGGTTGCATCAGGATCCTTTTGAGAGGATGCCTGTGCGGGGTTAGCTGGTAGAGTCTCTGATACTGCTGGGGGGTTTAAACCAACAAGTATATCCTGCCTTGGTGGTACAGGAGCATCTTCAGGGGACTCATCTCCCTGAATAGCTGTTTTGGGGTGTTTGGTTTTTGGTTTGGTGGGGACTCTGGATCTGGTGGTGGAAGCTGTGGGTTCCCTCTGCTTGGGCTTTAGCATTCGGGCAGCTTCTTGAGAGTGAGGTCTGAGTTGTGCCTGGAGTATACCTCAGCCAAAACAGCTCGTGCAGGGACTCCAAGGCCAACAAGGCCATCAGATTTTAATTCATTTAAAATAATGGCCATCAGAAACCTGGGATATAATAGCCAGCGGTTTGCCGCAGGTTTCTGAGCCAAGTTCTTTATTTCTAGAAACACGATTTCAGAGAAATTTAGCGGTTGGTGTTCTAGAATAGAATACAATACCTGTTGCCATTAGGATGACATTTGATCCCAAGAGGATGTCTTTGAAGCTAAGCATACATTTACCATGTGAAAGATAAGTTTTTCAGCATCATGGAAATGTTTCTTTAGAATAGTTGTAGCCCGAAGATCACCTTCATACCCATTATTGATAAAGGACATATCCATTGTGCCTTTGGGTATTCAGTCACAGTGGTGGAGTCATGTAAGTGTAATGCCTGACGAATGATGTCGGCTGTAACAACCACTGGTTTCTGGTTGACGAGGGACCGAACAGAGATTTGGCCACTAGACTCATTAGTATGAACAAAAACATTTGACCAGAATTGACTGAGAGATTCAGGGTAGATGGTCGGATTCAAGAGAAAGGCTGTGTGATATGGGGAATCCACCATTAGGTCAATGGCATTATCAAATTTGTTCCAGAAAGCCGACTTGGTAAGGTATGCAACGCAGTTGTGTCGTGGTTTTAGGCTCATGGTTGCCATTTTTGAAAGTATGAAGGTCAGAAGAACGGCTAATGGAACGTTTGAGAAGAAGACATGTATTTATAGGATTGGGATAGGAAAAGGCTGAAAGAAAACTACTGAAGGTTTGGTGTGGTCATCAGCTGTTTGAAACTACTGATGATGTGGTATTAACCTTTAGAGGTTTAAAACGACTGACAGTGGTGGTGTTGTCATCAGTTGTTATAAAACAACTGAAGACTTGGTTTTGACCATCAGACGTTGAAACAGCTGAAGTCTTGGTGTTAACCATCAGTAGTTGTGAAACTACCGAAGGTCTTGGTTTGACTTCAAATGATGTAAACTGAGGACTTGGTGTTTGTCATCAGTAGTTGTGAAGCTACTGAAGACAGTGGTTTTGTCATCAGTTGTTGTAAACAGCTGAAGACTTGGTGTTAGTCTTCAGTAGTTGTAAACTACTGAAGACATAGTTTTGGCTTCAGTTGTTTTAATGAAATAGTAGTTGTATAAACGACTGAAGAGAAATTTCTCATCAACTGTTTTAGTCAATTCATAGCTTTTCAGCTGTTTCAGTCTGACCTCCACACTTACTCATCAGACTTAGATCTGAGTTTCAGACGTTTCATTGTCATCAGTACTTATCTGCATTTCTGACATCAGTAGTTGTAGCTACATCAGCTGTTTGACTACATCAGCTGTTGTAACTACATCAGCTGTTTTAACAAATAAAGTACTTGAGTACTGAGAAGTTACTTAAGCTCCAGTAGTTTTAAAAACTTCTGAAGGGGAATAACTTCAGTACTTATAAATGACAATAATAAACTATGATCATCAGTACTTGTGAGCTGAGATCATCAGTAGTGTCACTTATTCTAGCTGCAGCATACCAAGCCTTAGCACTAGTTTTGGAAAGTTGTGCTATCCAAGGGCTTAGTGAAAATGTCTGCAAGCTCATCACACTAGGAACAATTTGGATCAATCAAACCTTTTTCAAAACAATCTCTAATAAAATGGTGTCTGATTTCAATATGTTTAGTCCTAGAGTGCTGGACAGGATTCTTGACAATACAAAGAGCTGAAGAGCTATCCATTAACAATGGGGTCTTAGTCTCTGTTATGCCATAATCCAATAATTGGTTTTGAAGCCAAAGTACCTGAGATGTACAGCTTGCAGCAACAATGTACTCTGCTTCAGCAGTTGATGTAGCAGCTGAGGTCTGCTTCTTACTCTGCCAAGAAATCAAGCAGTTGCCTAAGAATTGGCATCCTCCAGAAGTGGACTTTCTTGTCAACTTACACCCTGCATAGTCACTATCAGAAAAAGCAACTAATTTACCAGAATGTCTAGTAGAATACCATAACCTAGAGATGGAGTGCCTTGCAGATATCTAAAGATCCTCTTGACTGCAATCAAATGAGACTCCTTAGGTGCAGCCTGAAATCTAGCACAAACACATGTAGCAAACATAATATCTGGTCTAGAAGCTGTTAAGTACATCAAGGACCCAATCATACATCTGTAAAGTGTTTCATCAACCACTTTACCTTTCTGATTGTATCCAGTTGTGTGGTGTTGCACATGGGAGTAGAACAGGGCTTACAGTTTTGTAAATCAAACTTTTCCAAAAGATCTTTTGTGTATTTGGACTGATGAATGAAAATTCCATCAGCCTTTTGTTTGATTTGCAAACCCAGAAAGAACTGTAATTCTCCCATGGCACTCATTTCAAACTTCTGTTGCATCAACTTTGTAAAGGCATCACACAACTACTGTG
This sequence comes from Flaveria trinervia, assembly GCA_025506515.1. Classification (NCBI taxonomy): domain Eukaryota; kingdom Viridiplantae; phylum Streptophyta; class Magnoliopsida; order Asterales; family Asteraceae; genus Flaveria; species Flaveria trinervia. The sequence continues at coordinate 57,693,803 of CM046455.1, forward strand.
GATCAGAGGATGCAAAAATAATATCATCTACATAAATTGAACAAGTAGATTATGCTGCCCAGCTTTCTTAATGAATAAAGTCTTATCTATGGAGCCTCTAGTGAAATTATTTTCCAGAAGAATGTTTGATAATGTCTCATACCAGGCTCTAGGAGCTTGTTTCAACCCATAGAGAGCCTTATCAAGCTTATACACTCAATTAGGATGTTTATTGTCCTTAAAACCTGGTGGTTGACATACATAACCTCTTCTTTAATTTCCCATACAAAAATGCACTTTTGACATACATTTTGAAAAACTTTAAGGTTGTGATAAGCAGCATAAGCTAAAAACAATCGAATTGCTTCCAGTCTGGCTACAGGGGCAAAGGTTTCATTATAATCAATACCTTCCTCTTGTGAAAACCCCTGTACAACCAGTCTGGCCTTGTTCTTAAAATAAGCCCATTTCATCAGTTTTGTTCCTAAACACCCATTTAGTGCCTATTGCACACTTACCTGGAGGTAGAGGAACCAGTTCCCACACTTGCTGTTTCTTGAACTGAAGAAGCTCAAGCTACATGGCTTCAACCCATCCATTGTCCCTTAAAGCAATGTGATAGTTCTTTGGCTCTTGCTGACTAATGAAGAGAGCATAGAAGCAGAATTTGACAATTGACTTCTTGTTGACAACCCAGCATTGATATCACCAATGATTTGAGACATAGGGTGATTCTTCAGATCTTGGTACATAATAAGATCTGTGCAAGTGTTTGTAGCAGGCTCAGCAGCAACAGATGGTGATGGTGAAGCATTTCCTTGAACCAATCAGTAGATGGTAATTCAAAGGAAGTTGAAGTTGTAGAAATCTCATCAGCATTTGTTGTGGATTGTGCTACTGGAGCTATAGGAACATCAGGTCTAGTTGAATTAGGCAGTTGATCACTAAACTGAAAAGGTGATTACTGATATCATCATCATCATCAGTAACACCATATGATGACTAGCTATAGAAGATGATGGATCATATGATCTGCAACATCAGGCGGTTGATAAGGAACATATTGCAGAATGTCCATCAAACAACTCCCATAGTTTTGTGAATTGTATCTTAGGGGATTCATTGAACTTCACATGCAAGGTTTCTTCAACTATCTTTGTCCGACAGTTGAATACTCTGTAAGCCTTGCAAGTGGATGAATACCCAACAAAATTCCCTGCATCCACCTTAGAATCAAACTTTGGAGTGATCCTTTGGTTGCAATGTAACAGGGACACCCAAATGCTCTAAATATAAATCAAAGGGGCTAAATGATGTAAAACTCATAAGATTTTTCATCAACCTCTGATTTACTAAGGCTCTATTTTGTACATAGTCAGGCTGTTGACAGCTTCAGCCCAAAAGGTCAGTGGCAGACCAGAATCACTAACATGGACCTTGCAGCTTCAATGAGGGTCCTGTTCTTACTCCTCCACTCTCAATTTTGCTTTGGAGTCCTTGGATGCTATACTGCCTCTTGATCCCTTTGACAAGTAAAACTCATAAGAGTGTGGGTTCTATTCAGTACCATGTCCTCTCACACACTGTAACTGGTAGGGAATACTGCTCTCAACGTGTAACCAAGTTCATAATGGACTGACATCCTCATCCTTTGAATGCAATAGAATTCATGCTTACTCGAGTAATCATCCACACAATTACCAGACAGTATTGTTGATACATGTATGTCCCTAGATCATGATATGTGATGTAATAGATCTTGTTTGGTATGATTAATGAACTGATATTGATAGTCTGTTGGTTATAATGTTTAATAGTTCATTAATGAGTCGTAAATGAATTGATTGGTTTTATGATTACTTGAATGATTACATATAATATTATAATTAACTAAAACATTCAAACTTAACTTAATGAAGTCCCATGCGAATGGCTCATGCGAATGAACCATACACATGAAGAACTTCACACGATTGACTCAGTCGCACGACAGGACCAGACTGGATCAGTCGTACGACTGTAACATAAGATTGGCTCAGTCGCACGACTGAACACTCAGTCGCACGAATGAACCAACCGCATGGTTCAATCGCACGACTGAACCAAACTGGTTCAGTCGCACGATTGAATAGTGCCAACCTATAAATACAACTCAATTCGTGAAAAACGGGACATTCGATCAAGTACGATTCAGTCGAACCCTAGCCGTCCAGAAACCTTCCAAATCGTTCTCCAAGTTCATAGAACACATTAGATCGATTCCTTATCGATTTCTAACGTTAGTTTCAATCCTTGATTGATTCTTCGTGTGTTCTCACTGATTGGATCGCCAATCAAATAGGATTCCGCACTATTTGATCTGGTATACACGTGATCTCTAGGTATTTCAGTCGAATACCAGGTCCTAACAAGTGGTATCAGAGCTATTGGCTCTTGATTACGTGTTGATTCAATCAAGATTGCATAAAAGTTTGTGTTTTTTCACTAAAAACGCAATCTTTGGCATCAAAAGTGATCTTGGAAGTTCCCTGCTCATCGACGTTTGGTTTCTACGGACTCAGGCGATTAGAACTTGTGAAATTTCGAATTTTTACGGCTGAAACCCGTCAAACCTAGAAATTTTCGCAAACCAGCAGCTTCAATCGCACGACTGACTCATTCGTACGACTGGACTCCATTCGCATTGCTCATACGCACGATTGGACCTAGTCGCACCTTCATTCGGCCGATTGAACCGTTCGTTCGCATAGCTCATACGCACCAGATTCATTCGCACGACTGAACCAATCGCCCAGTTCATTCGCACGATTGAACCAATCGCAGAGCTTATACGCACGATTAGCTCATTCGCATCCTTCAGTCGCATCAGTGAAAGTTTGTTTGATTAGATTATAAGTTTATTCATCATGGAAGATCAGATGTCAGCCTTTACTGCTGGGAAGGACTCAAGGATACAGAATCTGTTGCTGCTTGAGAGTGAGGTGGGGAATCACAATAAACCACCAAAGCTTTTGACTTTAGATGAGTTTCCCCACTGGAAACAACGTTTTGAGATCTACCTTAATGGAGTAGATCCTAATCTGTGGGAAGCCATTGAGATAGGATAGTACACCATGGTGGGAGCTGATGGGTTAAACTAACATTAAGCGGGATGACAGACGCACAGAAGAAGTAAAGTACAATGCAGAGAAAAGAGTTTATGCATTGATCACTCAGTCTATCCCCAAAGACATATTCCACCAGTATTCGAGAACAAGCAGTCCAAGAAACTGTGGGATGCGCTAGAGAAGAGATATGATGGTAATGCATCATTGAAGGCAATCAAGGCAAAGGAGTTAAAGAAGGAATTCGATAACTTCTCATCAATTGGTAATGAAAGTTTGGACGAAGTCATAGATAGATTCTACCACTTGATGAGCGAATTGCATACACATGGAGTGGCTACTACCATGGAAGAAAAGTAAGCAACTTCGCAGACGGTTTGCCTGATAAGTGGGCTACATTCGTGTCTAACCTGAGACAGAATGGAATCCTTGTAAAGCTGGATATAAATGACTTCATTCTTAAGTTGCGAGAAGAAGCACTAAGGATGAAGTATAGAGCTCAGAAGTCTTCGTACACACAAAATCCAGCTTTATACAACGCCACGCCTCAAGCTAAGACATCTGGAGCCCCTCCAGACTGCTTTTGTGTCTAGCTCGTCAGGTCCCTCACATGCTTCTCCTTCTGGATCAGACACGTCTGGGTCATCATGTACCCATCATATTGGATCAGAAGCAAACGCTACCAAACTGAAGATCGAGAACTTCGGTAATGTGACCGTGGAAGTAGCACGAGAGCATATGGATCTCTTAGCAGCAGTGGTTCATTCATATGATGGACTTGTTGCTGGGAAGATTGGAAACTGCCATCTGGCAGATGAGGACTACGAGCAGGTGGATGAGATGGAGCTTGAAAGAATGATATAATGTGGGCCTTAGCAAGTGCTGTCCGGAGGGCGAAGAAGTTTGTGAAAAAGACTGGACAGAACTTGGTTGCTACTAAGGACACCAGGCTTCGACAAGAGTAAAGTGACCTGCTTTAACTGTGGTGAGAAGGGGCACTTCAAACGAGAATGTGTCAAGCCAAAGAAGACGGGGAATGGGAACCCGTTCTCATCCTTTACTCGCCAGGACAAGCAACCCTCTAATTCTACTTCATCAAACAAGGATCCAAAAGCACTAACTGCTCATGATGATGAAGGACAGGATTGGAGTTTCAGGTTTGTCTCACCAGGAGAATCTAACATTGCCAGTGTCGAGGATATTGACGATGATTCTGCGAGTGAAGGTGATATAGCAGTTGAAATTGCAATGTCACATAGTGAAGAAACAACTGCAGCCGAGGTCAGCTACAAGCCAAATGAGGAAGTTTCCACATCAGAGACAGAAAAGCCAGAGTCGACAGAACCAGAATCATCTGATGCGGCACTGATGGCTAATACTTCTGAACCAACTCAGGTAAGTACCACTGACCAAATTTTTAATAACCATGCTTGTTCTGATTGTGACACGTTTAGGAATAGCATAGATGAAAAATTTGCTAGGTTATTAGATCATAATGATAACTTAGTAAAAGATTTACGTCTGTGCACTGAGGCAAATAGAGTACTAAAACAAAATGAGCATTGTTATAAAGAAAAGATAGACCTATTGACTAAACAACTTAGGGAACCGAAGTAGTGGCTTTTAACCAAGCAAACGACATTAGGTACTATCTTAACTCCCTAGAAGACACTAAGAAACAAAGGGCAGTTTTAGAAGTCGAAGTTAATTCATTAAAACAGAAACTGCATAGTTGGACTAGTTCTTCACACATAGTTCAACACTTAGTGAGAAGAAAGGAATAACGGGGAGGGATTAGGCTACAAAGTGGTTCCACCACCACCTGAGACCTTGATGAACACCAAGTCTAGACCAGTAAATAATAACCCCATCAAGGATCATGTGGTGACCACTCCTCTTGTTACTGATCCAGACACCTCATGTTCATCTACTGAATCTGGTAAGAAACAAAAGGAGGCCACTTCAAAGGCAAAGGGTAAATTGCCTTGTGTTAACCTGGAAAATGAATTTGAAAAGTTAATTTAAAGTCAGGGTCAAATAGAGTCAAATCAGAACCTAAAAGGACTTCAAATGTTACTTTTCACATGCTTCAAGTCAAAACCAGTTAACCAAAAAGTAAACAGTTTAAATCAGTAAATTTGTTACACCAGAGAAAACATCAAACATCCAAGAGTCAAAAACTAAAGTGATTGATGTTACTAGAGTGTCACGCACTTCTCCACAAAGAAAGTCTACTCATAAAGTTGATAGCAGGTCATGCTACAACTGTGGAGAATGTGGACACATTGCTTCCGACTGTCATTTCTATCAGACACCTAGGAAGAAGATTGATCTTCTGGACTCTAGACCTAGGTCTTCTAAGCGGAGTTCTCTAACTCCACCTAGAAGAGCTAGTGACCTAAAGTCCAACCTGTAAGCCAGACGACTGTTTATCATAAACAGGCATTGCACAAATCTGGCTTATGGAAAAAAAATCCACCCTCGTGTCTGATACTGATAACAAGAAGGAACCTGAGCTACCCTCACCTTCTAAGGGTCAATGGGTGGAGTTTATGATGTGTGATGCCTCTGGAAACCCAAGACAGTCAAAGCTTGGGTTCCTAACCTAAACTGATTCTTTACTTTGTATGTGCAGGGTGTTCGATATAGTGCTGAGACTAACACGTGGATTATAGACAGCGGAGCATCCAGGCACATGACAGGAAATAGAGCCCTTTTATCTAACGTCAAACAAATAAAAGGAGGGCATGTTTCCTTTGCAGGAAACAAAGGAGGCTATATCACAGCTCAGGGAGAAGTGGGAAATCAGAAAGTTAAGTTTGATAAAGTGAACTACGTTCAACAACTTCAGAACAACTTACTTTCTGTTTCCCAAATCTGTGATAAAGGATTTAAAGTCATCTTCGATAATCAGAAGTGTTACGTGCTGAAGAAAGATATATGATCCCAGAGGACCAAGTTCTGATGACTGCTTCAAGATATAAAGACTTTATGTCTTGGATCTGTCAACAGCTGCCACAACGGATCATGAGGTTCAGTGTTTCTTATCTAAAGCTACTGAGAGGGATTCCATCTCCTGGCATCGGAGAATGGGACACATTAGTCAAAGGAAGATGAATCATTTGATTCAGAAGGATTTAGTTAGAGGAGTGAATGTCAAGAACTTCCAACTTCCTGACTTTTGTGTAGCTTGCAAGAAAGGCAAACAGACAAAGAAGTCTCATAAGGAAAAGAAAGTTCATTCAATAGAACTTCCTCTTGAGCTTCTTCACATGGATCTGTTCGGTCAGTTAGTACAAGGAGCATTGCAGGCGACGCGTACTGTTATGTGGTCACTGATGACTACTCAAGGTTCACTTGGGTAATGTTTCTGAAATCAAAATCAGAAACTTTGGAGACATTCAAGGAATTAGTAACCACACTGGAATCACTCTACAAGCTCAAAGTTCGACAAATACGCTCAGACAACGGGACAGAATTCAAGAATCAAGGGATGGAGGCATACTGCAAGGAAAGGGAATTGTGCATCAATTCACTTCTGCCTACACACCTCAGATGAATGGCGTTGCTGAGAGAAAGAACAGGAGTTTGATAGAACAGCCCGGACTATGCTGGCAGAAACTGCCTATCCAATTCTGGAACGAGGCAGTGGCAAATGCGTGCTATACACTGAACGAGTCCTAATAGTCAAGCGCCACGGAAAGACATGTTATGAGCTACTTCAAAGACGCAAACCGAATTTGGAGTATCTTGAACCTTTTGGCGCACCGTGTACACTTCTGAAGAAGACACAAGAAGGAAAATTCAGCGAGAAGGCAGTTGAAGGAATTTTTCTAGGATACAACATACCGAACAAGCGAGTTTACAATAACTCAACGGGTCTTGTAGAAGTGTGGTGTAATGTCGACGTTCAGAGATATACCACACCACCTACAGGCAAAGGACCTGCATACTTCTTCGATTATGATGGATTCTTCAAATCCTTCAACATCCCTCTCTCTCCCTCGGATGATGAGTTAGCTACTAGGATGATGTATGATATATAAATACTCCATCCAGCACACAGGGAGAGTCATCTACTCAGTCAGAAGGGGTAGTCGATGAAAGTGACTCCTCCTCTGAAGATGAAACTGAAGCAGATGACCAGAACAGTCAGGAGGAACAGGTTCCAGTTCCTGAAAGTCCACAAGCATCCACAAGTGATGCACCCTCGACTTCGGAACCTCAAACTCCAACCTCCTCAGATGCAGACCAAAATGTTCACAATCTTGGTTCGGAGGTGACTGTGCCGACTACTCCAGGATCACGACTAAACGTCTATCATCCCCTTGACAATGTTATTGGAGATGTCCGATCAGGAGTACAAACCCGAAATCAGCTATACTCAGCTGATTACGCCTCAGTTATGGAGAAGGGTTACATTCATGATGGTGCTTATCGATGTTTTGTCTCGCAGGTTGAGCCAAAATATGTCAGTGAAGCACTAAATGATGAGGCGTGGGTGAGTGCCATGCAAGAAGAACTTCTGCAGTTTAAGAAGTTAGGTGTATGGACTCTGGTTGATAGACCTAAAGGTGCTAAAGTCATTGGCACCAAATGGGTACTAAAATGTAAGAAGGATGACCAGGAGTCATTATAAGGAACAAAGCTCGACTGGTGGTTCAAGGTTTTCGCCAAGTCGAGGGGATTGACTATAATGAGGTGTTTGCACCCGTGGCAAGGATGGAAGCTATTCGTATCTTCCTTGCCTATGCCTCGTACATGAAGATTAAAGTCTACCAATTAGATGTGAAGAGTGCATTCCTTCATGGAGAAATCAGGGAAACAGTCTATGTAAGTCAACCCGAGGGATTTGAAGACCCTTATCATCGGGATAGAGTTTACAAGCTCGACAAAGCTTTATATGGGCTTCATCAAGCTCCTCGAGCTTGGTATGAGAAACTCTCGACTCATCTTGTGAAACACGGCTTTCGCAGGGGAGTCATTGACTGTACACTGTTTATTAAAGAAAAGGATGGTGACCTACTGCTTGTACAGATATATGTTGATGACATAATCTTCGGGTCAAAGAACGAAGAGTTATGCAAAGAGTTTGAAGCAGTGATGAAGAAAGAGTTTGAGATGAGTGCGATGGGGGAGATGAAGTTCTTTCTCGGGTTACAGGTGGATCAAACACCTAATGGGATCTTTCTACATCAGACCAAGTATGTAGGAGACATTCTCAGTCGCTTTGACATGGAGAATGCTTCTGCTGCTGGGACTCCACTTGCTACGAATCATGATATAGCACCTGATGAGAATGGAGATCTTGTAGATGCCACTATGTACCGAGGAATGATTGGATCTCTCATGTATCTCACTGCCTCAAGACCTGATATCATGTATGCTACATGTTTATGTTCCAGATATCAGGCTAAACCTAAGGTCAATCATCTGATCGGGGTCAAAAGGATCTTTCGCTATCTAAAGGGTACACCCACACTGGGGTTGTGGTATCCTCATGATGACGATTTTGAGCTCACAGCGTATAGTGACTCGGACTATGGAGGCTGCAAAATGAACTACAAGTCTACATCAGCAGGGTGTCAATTCTTTGGGAGAAGATTAGTTACATGGCAGTGTAAGAAGCAGACATCGGTTGCATTGTCAACCTGTGAAGCCGAATATGTTGCTGCTGCAAGTTGCTGTTCCCAAATCATTTGGATTCAACAGCAAATGCGGGATTACGGTTTGAAATTCTCGTCTACTCCTATTTTTGTTGATAACTCTGCTGCAATTGCAGTAACCAAAAATCCGGTTCAACATCCTAAGACCAAACACATCGGTATTAAATACCACTTCATAAGAGACTGTTTTGAAAAGACCTTAATAGATGTGGTTAAAATTAATACTGATTTTCAACGTGCTGACCTCTATACAAAAGCCTTTGATAAACCACGTTTTCAATACTTGCTAGAGGTCAACGGCGTTAAAAAGAAAAGTGAGGTAATTCCTGATGAGAATAATGTGTAGTCCGATGTAGTTTCGTTAATGTTTATTTTATTTTATGTTATCTGTTTTTTTCTTTTCTTTTCTGTTATATTTAACTCATGTTCTTGCTGTTTATTAAAATCCAAAAATAATTAAATCCGAAATGATTTTAGTATTTTAGGGGGAGAATATGTCAGCAAGTTAATATTAAAAAAAAGGGGAAGGGGTAACTAGCTGAAATAAGGTAGATTGTGTCTGTGATACTGATTCAATACCTTTGGAATATGATAGTACACAGGAACAAATCAAGAGGGATTTTAAAATTTAAGGTTTGAAAAGATGCAAAAGTTCAAAGTATAAGTCTGTGTAGTCTAAGCAATATAAAAAGGGAAATGATAGAAAACTGGCAACTCCTAAGGACACAGAGAAAGTAGACTTAGAGGCTGCTAGACCACAAATGATATGTTGGTAGATTCAACACAATAGACAATTAGACCTGATTGGTGATCTCAAGATCAAACTAAGTTGTTCAACTGACTGTGGGCTTCCATCTTATCACTGGTTAACACAATCAAATATATTCCAATAAGGGGTAATGAGCATTTAAATGCCACAAAAGTGTGCGGATGACCATAATTAGAGCAAAGCAAGAAAAAATGAAAGACAAATGCAATAAAGCTAATGACTCATGTTGTTGGTGCATATTGTGTCAAATAAAATAAGCTGCTCTAACAAGAGATAGGTTGTGTGCCTCTCTGCTGTGCGATGGCACTGACCTGAGGATAAGCATAACCTAGATATTCTAGAATTCATTGTTGTTTGCCGCCTCTCTGCTGTGCGATGGCACTGACCTGAGGACAGGCTTCTCTTTGAAAGCTCTAAGAATAGTCTCTTCTTGTAATAATACCCGTAGACCGCTCAAAACCTCTGAGGAATGTTGATTACCATATAAGTGTGGGATCCACAAATGTTAGCTGAAATAATTAAACCTAAATCAGTCACCAGTCTGCGTCAAAAGTCTGTGTATGGATTTAAGTGGACAACATACTGACAATCTTAGTGGCTACATTCTCAAGAGTTCAAATCAATGTGAAAATCTAAGAGTTTCAGTATGATTTCCTTAAGTTGCTAACGACTCTGGATGAACACCGAGAATTTAAGCATCAAAAGTTTTAATAACAAGTCCCAAAATGATTTGATATTCCTGTATGATTCCAAAATTGAGTTGGTCCAGATATGATCAATCTAAGTTAAAGCTGTCTACTCCTAATCAAATCCCTTAGATTTCCATCTTAGGGTTTTATCTCTCACAAAAAGTCCAAACATAAACTTTAGTTGTGTAGTTAGTTTAAGTTCTATGTTTATCTTTTAATTTGTGTGTCTGTCGGACTACATCAGGGAAATCAGAAGGGAATTAACTTACCTAAAAAGGGTCATGTCTGAGATGGCCACATGGTTTTAAAATTTAAAAGGTCACGTCTGAAGTGACTGAATTGGTTAAGAGCTTACATGTTATTATCAAAAGTGAAAAGGTCTGAATAGTAAATGTTTAAAATGACTGTAAACTCACAAAGTGTGACCCATTCGCACTAGTGGATCATGGTTATCGACCAACTATGCGAATGGCTTCCAATCGGCCGAATGGACATGAAATTGATCCATTCGACCGAATGGAAGGGGGAATGAAACAGTAGACCGACTGAGGCTCAGTCGGTCAACTAAAGGGGCGAATGAAGGAGACCGAATGAGTCAGTCGACCGACTGAGACTCAGTCGGCGACTGAATGCGATTGACTAGGCCAATCGTACGACTGAACCTCAGTCGCCCGATTGAACTGAGCGAATGAGGCCAGTCGGCCGAATGAACCTAGGTTCAGTATTTAAGGTCCTCAGTCGATCGCATCTCACTCATCACTCCCAATAGCACCCCAAATCGCATTCTTACCGTTACCCTGTCAAACTTGCCACCGATTCTGATATACATTGCGGTTAAGATTCTTACATTCCAGTGACGTTTTACAGGTACACTACTCCTTGAATCCTACCAAAATCAGTACATCACCGAACTACAATAGCGACATTGGATTGAATCAAGAACCGAACTGTGAATTGACCTAATCACCTATGTAAATGAAGCAAAATGTTAAAATTGAGTTTAATAGGTTATTAGTGACAAGTAGACGAGGCTAATGGACCATTACACACTGTTAAAAGACTTAGATTGGTCAAGATTCGACCCACAGGCGATCGAACAGTGGGGCAAGCGACTGGTCGTTCGAATGAACTCCAATCGCACGATTGAACCTTGCGATTGGATCATTCGACCGACTGAACCACCCGAATGAGTCCAGTCGGCAGATTGAACTCAATCGCATGTCTCAATCGGCAGATTGAACTCAATCGCATGCCTCAACACCGATTGAACTCAATCGCATGCTCAAACACCGATTGAACTCAATCGCATGTCTCAAACAGGCGACTGACTTCAGTCGCATGATTCATTCGCACGAATGAATCAAAATGACTGTCAACTTTACACTTAGAACAGAAGTTTTCATGTCTTATGTACTAATAGTTCTATGTCTTGTGTGTTACAGATAAATGGCAGAAAAGTGGACCATAAATCCAAAGCACAACATCTGTGCCCATTTGGATCACACCACCAGGAACGGGCTGAGTTCACCGACATTATAGCATTTCTGAGACGGTCCCGGATCTATAAGGCGATCTCCACTCCTTGCACGCCTTATAGATCACTCCATCAGGCATTCTGGGAAAATGCCTTGGTGGACCGCTCTCGTGAGCCTTACTGTATCAGGAGCTCCATACTGGGCCATGATATTGAGATCTCTGCGCCGACATTCAGAGGGTCCTAGAGTTCGGGGGGACGCTGATCATCCTACAAACTACATCCATTGACAGTGAGAGGATGCTTCCTAAGGATAAAGTACGCTGGGGATATCAACTCAGGTGTGCTCAACAAGAGCAACCTGAGCCCCCAGTACAAGTACTTAGCACACGTGATCCTCAAGTGTGTAGCATCGAGGAGGGTGGGTTTGACGACCTCTCAGACCAGATTCAAAATGCCTACGTGGCACTGGTTCTGAACCACCCCTTCAGTTTTTCCAGCATGATATTCTCCTACTTGGTGGAGAATTGGAGGTAAAGGGAAAAGAGGGGTTCTGTATGTACCCCAGATTCTTACAGCTCGTCTTCAACGAGAAGCTGCCACAGTTCCCAAAGAAAGTCATGACGCAGTGGCCTTAGAGATAATGGATGATACTACTCTGGGCAGGATGAGAGTGTACAGGGGAAAGCAGATTAAGCCCCAGTGAAAAGAATGATTGGCCACTTAGCAGATGAAAGCTATGTGGCACCGGGAGACGCCAATGGCGTCACGAGGACAGTGACTCCGACGTGGAGCCAATTGTCCTCCCTACTGATGATTCAGAGGAGGATGACAGTGGGGATGATGCTGTTCCATCCAGAGGCACTGTGTCTGACTCTGTTCCCTCTGTGTCTGTCTCACCTGCTGAGGTAACTGAGTCAGCAGGATTTCATCAAGATTTTGTTCTTAACGAGGAATGAGGATGAATCTGATGAGGAGCCATTGACCGGACTGTGGGAAGGAAAGTGGTTCCCACAGAACATGGGTTGAGGGTTGTTGGTGAACAACCGAGAGGCTCCGGAGATACAGAAACTGATCCAACATATGCTCCGGGTCCTCAGGCGGGATTGAAGGGGAGCATCCACCTCGAAGGAACGAGGAGAAAACGGATGGCTCAACCCCATGGCCAGAAAAGAAAAAGCGTAAGGTAACCTTCATCACCACCACATCCCCCATACCTTCCACCACTACCACCTCTGCAGACACACCTTCCACCACCATACCTCTCCCCACAGCAACCACAGACACCACCATACCGACCACCACAAGCCAGACCCCTGCCACCACTACATCATTCACCCCACACTCACCACCACTATCATCCAGACCTGACCCGATATTCACCACCTCCACCACCACCACTAGCCACCAAACCGAGCCCTCAGCCTACCCCTCACACACCTATAGATCTCCTCTACCTCCAATCGGGGTAGAGGAACAGCTGTCAGCCTTAAATAGAATGGTGTTACGATTGCTGGCGGCTGATGAGGAAAAGACCTCTCAGATCCGCCAGCTTACCGACCTGACTGCTGCACAATCGCATAAATTGCAGAGCAGGATCGAGTATTGAGGAGCAGGCCCAGCAATTGGCTGCTCAGAACACTCAGTTGGACCAACTCCGAGCGCAAAGTGTCACAGCAGGTAAGCAATAGAGGAGTTGGAAAAAGCTAAGAGGACCATTTTGCTAAAATTGAAAGGATCAAAGGAGGAACCTCTAAAGATAAAGGATGGAGACAGAGATAATGAAGATGATGATGATGATGATGATGATGACAGTGATTCTGATGAAGAGAAACCGAAGAGTGGTGTGCAGATGAAGACACTGAAGAAGGAGAAGCAGCTGAATCTGTCTCAGCTCCAGGGCAAGAGAAGAGAACAAAGAACAGACAGGATCAGTCAGCTTCTGCTTCTGCACCTTCACAAGAAGAGACTAGCATTCAGGATAAAAGTAAATAGTGGATGTTTATGTATTTATTTACTTTTGTATTCTGTATTGAAAAACCATGTACTAAATGTTTATATTAAGTTAATGCATTTTGTTTGATATATTACTAATGATTTGAGTGTGAAATGTGTAAATCAAACAGATCCAAAGTACCACAGAGATGAGTTTGATATTGCTCCCCTTCAACAGGTCAAGTCTCAACTCACAATGATTCTTGATCTGCAAGGGATTGTCAGAAGGTCAGTGAGTTATACCCCTGAAGAAGGTGAAATAATTCACGACCTATCTAACGAGCAACTGGCAGAGATGTTCAGACTCAATCCTGATGATATTGTCAAGGATGCTCCAACAGTTGATTCAACCAGTGACGACGAACTACATGACGTTGATGAAGTTGAGGTTGAAGATATTGCTGCTGAAGAGTACCCTCAGTACGCTGACAACGAGGGTAATGTGGTCCCCAATCTGGGTGAGTCCCTAGTCAGTGATATGTTTGAGGTACTAGACAAGATGGAGCAGGAAGCAGGAAAGACCGAAGGAACAGCCCAAGCCTCAACGATGACGTATACATTCGAAAGGCTGAGTGGGCTGAATGTTTTAAAGAAGTCAGAGCCCAACGTGCTGCACCGAAGAGGGATGCCTACACCAAGTTCTACAGCGTCAAGAAACATCTTACGGTGTCAGGCAGGATTATAGCATGGGCATATTTTGATGATCTTAACGTTTATGCCGTTAAGAGGGAAAAGGGCATAGAGTACTTTAGATTTCCACATGATCTAAAGACTCTACCAGGATTTGAGCTCAACCAGCTGGCCAAATTGAAGCTGTTGTATGCTGACCCGAGAAAAATGTCAGGCTGGTTTGAGGCTGCCCTAAAGAAAGAGTACCACACCAGGTGGATTAACTTCAGACCTCAACAACCTACAAGGTATATTAAAAGGTCTGAGATGGATGCCATTACTGGAAAACCTAAGATTGTGTTGAAGTGGAGTCCTCCTCGCACTATGTCGAGAATCCCTCTCAGGGAAATGCCACAGGACTTCACTCCACACTTCAAATGGTGGTACTATGATTGGAGAACTGCTGAAGCTGTCATAGTTCTGAACAAAGGGATCAAATGGATACTGTCAGGGTATTCGACCCGATGTGGCTAACCAACTTGTCTGCTAATGATGTCTATACATTATACAAGTGGCCATTGTTCTATGATACACAAGACATTGTACAAGCCCTCCAGTTCCAAAATGTTATACGACTTTGCTTCGCGTTTGATATTCACGCGGGAGTCACACAAGAGGACAAGTACAAGAAATATGAGAAGTAATGAAGAAAACAAGACATTAGAGAGATCTAGGTCCAAGGGGGAGTTTGTTGATACATGTATGTCCCTAGATCGTGATATGTGATGTAATAGATCTTGTTTGGTATGATTAATGAACTGATATTGATAGTCTGTTGGTTATAATGTTTAATAGTTCATTAATGAGTCGTGACTGAATTGATTGGGTTTATGATTACTTGAATGATTACATATAATATTATATTAATTAACTAAAACATTCAAACTTAACTTAATGAAGTTCCCATGCGAATGGTTCATGCGAATGAACCATACACATGAAGAACTTCACACGATTGACTCAGTCGCACGACTGGACCAGGAGACTGGATCAGTCGTACGACTGTAACATAAGATTGGCTCAGTCGCACGACTGAACACTCAGTCGCACGAATGAACCAACCGCATGGTTCAATCGCAGGACTGAACCAAACTAATGGTTCAGTCGCACGATTGAATAGTGCCAACCTATAAATACAACTCAATTCGTGAAAACGAGGACATTCGATCAAGTACGATTCAAGTCGAACCCTAGCCGTCCAGAAACCTTCCAAATGTTCTCCAAGTTCATAGAACACATTAGATCGATTCCTTATCGATTTCTAACGTTAGTTTCAATCCTTGATTGATTCTTCGTGTGTTCTCACTGATTGGATCGCCAATCAAATAGGATTCCGCACTATTTGATCTGGTATACACGTGATCTCTAGGTATTTCAGTCGAATACCAGGTCCTAACAAGTAATTTTTCTTTGCCATACTCATTAACCTTCCAGGACCAAAAGATCCATGTGGCCTAGTTGTAAGCAGGCATTAGACTTGGATTCTTCTATGGGTGGATGAAACTTTATGTTGTTTCCCTTTAAGCTGCAGTGCAAGATTTCATCACAATTACACTCCTTTATTATAAGCCCTCTCACTAAACACTTGTGGATTAGCTGATTCATGTTTTTGAGATTCACATGACCCAGCCATCTATGCCACATTAGATTCTTTGAGAAGGCCTTGGAGACCAGCATGGTGGCCTTTTAACTCAATTTTCTTTGACAATCCAAGGCTATACTCTTCCTATCCATTGGCCTTCAGGAGAGTATTATCTATACTTTGTCATCAGGCTCAGAACCTTGAAGACATATCTACAGTTCTGGCTTGTGAAAAGAGCAAATTCCTTTGCCACACATCTGACTGACACTCAACAGATTGTATTTGAGTCTCCACATGGTTGACATCATCAAATCTAATATCTCCTTAGACACAATCTCTTTCCAATGATGTAACCTTAGCATCATTTCCAATGAGACAAATCCCTTCCTTTCCTTGAGAGTAATCATGAAGAAGAGAGTTGCTCCCAGTCATGTGCATGGATCCTCCACTGTCCACATACCAGATGCTTCTTTGGCATGCTGAAGAACCCTGCAAATCATAAAACTAGTTAGCTTTGGAGACCAAACCTTTTTGGTTTTGGGACTGTCTTTATCAACAGATTTAACCATAGCTGGTTTCTCATGATTAACAGATGATAAGATGGAGTGGTGCTGAAATAGATTTGGACCTGGAATTCCTTTTTAGTGGTTTGATCACAGGGGCTTCAAGTTAGTTTAACTCTCCCCAACAGATGCTGAACCATCATAACAGCTGTGTCTGACTTGAAGCTCGAGCTTCAGTTCATTTGACACTCCAGAGCTTATTTTTGATGAGTTCCTGTGACCCACCATTTCCTCCTTCTTAGATTTCACATACTTAGTCTTATGTTTATCATGAGGAACAATATCAGCTGTCTTTTGATAAACCGCATCATTCTTAGTGGATTTGGGTAGGCCTTGGGTTTATCAGGTTGAGATGATTGTGGTACAAACTTGGTCTCAACTCCAGTTTTCATTTTATTTATTTCTAGTTTAATGAGCTCATCCCTTTGGAGTTTTTAAACTTTTTTATACCAACATTCATCAGATAGATAATTGAATTTACCACAAATTTCACATGGTTTATTCTTTATCTTGGACATCTCTACTGCTGAAGTGGAAACTACTGAAGGTGTGATCTTCAGTACTTTCCTCCTATCAGTACTAGGTACTAAAGGATTTGTAACAGCTGAAGACTGGTAATTCAACTGTTTTCCATCCGTCTTAATAGACCGTTTGATGGATTCCTCAGTAGTTGTTAGTCCTTGTATTTCAACTGATTTGAAATGCTTTTCAGATGTTGGGTCTCTTTCAGTACTTGGGGTACATTGAGGAACAACATCTTAAGTACTCAGCTTCATATGAGTCTCAGTTAGACCATCAGTCATTTATTTGCTGAGATCTTAACACTGGTTTCATTCTCTGATCTTAGATTATCATTGGAGAATGATTCACATGATATGTGTTTGGAGATTGCTTTCACTTTCAGACTTAACTATGGAGTTAGGAGTAAAGTCCGTTGGTGGAGCAGTATGGTTGTAACCAATACCAAACTTCACATTTGAAGCAGTTTGCTTGCTAAGAAGCATTTCAAATCCCTTGCATGATGAGACCCAGCGGTCACACTCACTTGGGTCACTGCAAGTTTTTCTTTGAGACTCCGTGGTCTTCCAGAATAACCTCTAGCTTGGCCTTTTCATCATTTATTAGCATGTAAGCTATAAATCTCATCACTTTTACTGTTAAGAGCAGACTCATACTCAGCTTTTCTTTTGGAAATGGTTTTCCTCTCAAACTCAAGTTTTTGATTTATTAATGCTACATTTGCCTCTCTAATAAAGACAAAGGCAGCTATGCATGATTTAGAACATAACTTGGCTTTAGCCTCTGAAGATACCTGAGTTACCTGTGAAGATGATGCATTTGAGCAGGAACCCTCAGTAGACTCCAGGGCCATGAGAGTAAGATTTCCAAAAGGGTGTTCACCACCATGTTGACTAGCACCAGCATAGTATTGCTCAGTGTGACCAGACAAGTTATCAGGTAAGCTACTCCAGTCAACGACTCCAAGTGTGAAGAAGCTGTGATGAGGTTGTGATTGAGATGGAGATGGTTGAGGTTCTGGTAGTGCATGAGGTTGTGGTACTATAGGAGCTTGAACTTGATTTGACTGTGGCATATAATAGCGGGGATAGGATATGGCATTTGACCCTGAGGAACAAAATATGCAGGAGATTAGGGTGTGATGAATGACTAGAACCACAGAATGTTGCCCTTTGGATTGTGAATTGTTATTTGGAAAAGTCAAAAAGGGTGCAGAGGTGTTAGATCCAGTTGATCTACACTCTCTTGCAAAGTGTCCAAGCCTGTGGCATTTGTGACACTTCAACTTGCTCTTGTCAAAACCGACTTTGGTTTTGTCAGAGAGTCCAGGAAATTTCCTGCCAGTTCTCTTGTAGAATTTCTGAGATCTGATATTGATCAAGGCCATTTGGCTCAAAATATCCATCACTTCTAAATCATCATCAGCAATGCCCTTCAAATCATCCATGATAAAGCATAAATTGTCACTATTATTACCAGAATGACAATCAACACTCACAAAGGCATGATTAGAATTGTTTGAGATGAAATCAATATGCTCATCATAGTGGCATTCTGATCCTGCATACTCTAACTCATGACTTACCAAGGTAGTGTTTCCTGTACAAAGTCATCAGTGAGCTTTCCAGATGATGACAGTTTTCGTTTCTGTTCTATCTCTCTCTCAAATGTGAGCAATTTCCCATGGAGTTGGGTGAGAGATAGTTTGTCCAAATTTGCATTGGAGCGTAGGACAATAGTATATGTGTCCCATCTCTCAGGCAGTGATCTGAGAAATCTGTTATTCATCTGGCTATTGGTGTACTCATGTTTGACAATTTATAATTCAGAGATCAAACAAGAGAACCGCTCAAACTGTTGAGTCAGTGTCTCACCCTTCCTATGAGAGAATGTCTCATATTGTTGGGCAAGGATTTCTCTATTATTTGCCAAGACCTCATCTGTTCCTCCAAATTGTTCTTTCAAGGCATTCTAGAGGTCATGGGTAGTTTCATAATGCATTAGCCCAGAATAGATTTCATTGGGCAGTGCCATGGCCAGAATTCCATGGGCTTTTGCATCAATCTCAAACAATTTCTTATCCTCATATGAGTATTGCTCCCTCCTCTTCGGAACCATTTGATTGGTTTCCGGGTTATTCACCATAGGCTTGTGTGGACCATGTACCACTGATGTCCAACAACCTGAGCTGTTAACAGACAGGTGATGGAGCATTCGTCGTTGCCATATGTTATACTCACTCCTAACCAGCATTGGAGGCTTGGTTGAGGAACCAGTATTATGAGGATCATTGTAAGGAGTAGTCATTTTAGGTCCAAATGCAATTTAATTCAAGCTTTTAAAAGATTTTACACAGACCATAACAGACTCAATGAAAACCAAGAATATATCAGGATGAATGGCCAAAAACACAGAAAATTCAATCTCTATAACCGTTCTTGCAAAAATGCTAATTCAATCAAACTTGGATCTTGGATAGCAGTTTCATGATCAATTACTAGATCGATCAATGATTAACCTGCTCTGATACCATTTGACAGGATCAGTGATCTCAAGTTTGATGGATTAGAGTGTAACGCAGCGGAATAAGATCAAGAATTAGACAAATTATAGCAAGAATTTGATATTCGTATGCATTAAGAACAAATACGGTTGTAACAAGAGAATATATTTCTGTGAAAAGGAATGTTTCAATTATATCAAACGTTTCTGCTCAATCATTCACTGATTACAATTAGGTTGACACTCCTTATATAGAGTGCAATCACTGCTGATATCACGGGATAGTGACATCTGGCAGATTTATTACAAAAATAACTAACACTTAACAAACTACGGAAATGTTCACACTACTGAGAACATATCAGAGAGTGCTAAGCACAAATATAAAACTACTGATGCTAAACTACTGAAAAACTAAACTACTGAAACTAAATATGAAACTAAACTACTGATTACAAAACTACTGAAAGGGAGAAAAAATATAAAACTACTGAAAGAAAAACGTCACAACTACTGAAGAAGACCTCTTCAGCTGTTGTGACAAGTCTGATACTTGGTCTTCAGTATTGTCTTCACACTTGTCTTCAGACTTTTTTTCATCACTTGTGTCTTCAGACTTTGTCTTCAACACTTGGGTCTTCAGAATGTCTTCAGCTCTGTGTCTTCAGACTTTGTCTTCAGCACTTGTGTCTTCAGACTTTGTCTCAACACTTGTCTTCAGACTTTGTCTCAGCACTTGGTCTTAAGACTTTGTCTTTAGCACTTGTGTCTTAGACTGTTTCAGCACTGTGTTTCAGACTGGTCTTCAAGCACTTGTGTTCTTCAGACTTGTCTCGCACTTGTGTCTTCAGACTTTGTCTTCAGCAATTGGGTCTTCAGACTTCTTCAGCTCTGGTGTTTCAGACTTGCTTAAGAACTGTGTCTGAAGCAGTGTGTGAGTCTGTGGGACCAAAAGTTTTCTGATCCTACTCAAGGTTCTTTTGGTCCAACACAGTTGTTTGTATAAATCAGTTAAGAGTCATATCATGTGACGTCAGCGATTGCACATTCCTTATAAAAGAAGTGACCTATTTCCCTTGATGGGGAAGCTGTGCATGAATGAAAACATTCTTTTTTGACAGAAAACTCGCTTCTCAACTGTTACTGTTGATGGGAAATCATATTATTCATTGCTAGAATTTCGTCTAATTCGTGTGCTATTCCACTGCAAATACTAATCTATTTGGACCAAAAAACCAATGAGCCAAGATCAGAAAACTCTAAGTCCCACATGATATCACAACAACTGCTGAAGCTTCATCAGCAGTTTGACAAGTACTGAAGACTTCAACAGCTGAAGATCAAGTGCTGAAGACTTCAACAGCTGAAGACTAAAGTGCTGAAGTACAACAGCTGAAGAACACAAGTGCTGAAGCTGAATTCAAAGTACTGAAGTACAACAGCTGAAGAGTTTACAAGTGCTGAAGATCAACAACTGATGTACAAAGTCTGAAGACAAAGACTGAAGACATCAGCTGATGATATCTACTGAAGTCATCAGCTGATGAAACGTCTGAAGTTCAAGTCTGAAGATCAAGTACTGAAGTTTCAGTAGTTTGTCACAACAGCTGAAGAGTACTTCAGTAGTTGTGATATCAGTAGTTTTATATTTTTACTTTCAGTAGTTTTGTAAAACGACTGAAGAGCTTGTTCTTCAGTCGTTGTAGTTTCAGTAGTTTTATGTTTTTCAGTAGTTATAACAACTGATAACACTTAGCATTTTTGTAAGGAGATGTCAGCTGTTTTGACATCTTCAGTAGTTGTGTTTCAGTTGTAATAAATCTGTTAGATGTCACTATCAAGTGACATCAGCAGACGTCACATCTCTATATAAGAGGTGTCGACCTAATTGTAATTGTGACATTCTGTTACCACGAAAGCGAATATTGAATGAAAATATTTGCAGAATTCTCTCTCTATAACGTCTTTGTTCTTCATTGAATATCGTTTCGTTCTTGTGAATTGACTAATTCATTGTTTGAATTCCGCTGCTATACTCTCTAATCAATCAAACATAGATCACTGATCCTAACAAGTGGTATCAGAGCAGGTTAATCATTGATCGATCTAACAATTGATCATTGAAACTGCTAATTGATATCTGTGTTTGATTGAATTAGCGTATTCGCAAGAACTGGTTATAGATTATTGAATTTCTGTCGCTTTCGTTCATTTATTTTGAGATCTCTCTGGTTCAATTGGTTGTTGTGTTTTGTTCTAAATTGTTTTAGCTTAATGAATTTGATTGAATCTGAGATGACTACTCCTTCTAATGATCCTCACAATACCGGTTCCTCAACCAAGCCTCCGATGCTGGTTAGGACCGAGTATAACATATGGCAACGAAGAATGCTTCATCACCTGTCTGTTAACAGTTCAGGTTGTTGGACATCTGTGGTACATGGACCACATAAGCCTATGGTGAACAATCCGGAAACCAATCAAATGGTTCCGAAGAAGAAGGAACAATACTCTGATGAAGATCGGAAACTATTTGAGATTGATGCTAAAGCCCATGGAATTCTGGCCATGGCACTGCCTAATGAAATCTATTCAGGGCTTATGCATCATGAAACTGCTCATGATCTCTGGAATGCCCTGAAGGAACAATTCGGTGGCACAGATGAGGTCTTAGCAAACAATAGAGAAATCCTTGCCCAACAATATGAGACATTCTCTCATAGAAAGGGTGAGACACTGACTCAACAGTTTGAGCGCTTTCCTGCTTGATATCTGAGCTGAAAATGGTGAAACAGGAATACACCAATAGCCAGATGAACAACAGTTCCTCAGATCACTGCCTGAGAGATGGGACACATACACTATTGTCCTACGCTCCAGTGCAAATCTGGATGGCCTATCTCTCACCCAACTTCATGGGAAACTGCTTACATTTGAAAGAGAGATAGAGCAGAAGAGGAAACTGTCCTCATCAGGAAAGCTCACTGATGACTTTGTACCAGGGAATACTGCCTTGGTTGGTCATGAGTCAGAATATGCTGCATCTGAAAGCAATTATGATGAGCATATTGATTTCTCTTTCAAATAGTTCTGATCATGCATTTGTTGGTATTGAGAGTCATTCTGGCAGTAATAGTGACAATCTATGCTTCATATGGATGATCTGAAAGGAATAGCTGATGATGATCTAGAAGAGATGGATATTCTGAGCCAAATGGCATTGATTAATATCAGATCTCAGAAGTTCTATAAGAGAACTGGCAGGAAATTTCCTGGACTCTCTGGCAAAACCAAAGTTGGTTTTGACAAGAGTAAGTTGAGGTGTCACAAATGCCAAAGGCTGGGACACTTTGCAAGAGAGTGTAGATCAACTGGATCTAACTCTTCTGCACCCTTTGTGACTTTTCCTAGTACTAGTCCACAAAACAGGGGCAACATCCTGCTGGTTCTGGTCATCATTCACATCCTAGATCTCCTGCATACTTTGTTCCCCAGGGTCAAATGTCATATCCTTATCCCTGCTATTATATGCCTCAACCAAATCCTGTTCAAGCTCCAATTGCACAACAACCACAAGCATTGCCTGAACCACAACCTTCCAATCTCATCAACAAACTCAACCTCAACAACACAGCTTCTTCACCCCAGGAGTTGTTGACTGGAGCAGTTTACCAGATGACTTGTCTGGTCATGAACAACTGTTCTCAGGTGCTGGTCAACATGGTGGTGAAAGTCCCTTTGGAAATCTAGCTCTTATGGCTTTGGATTCTGCTGATACTTCATCCACTAATGCCTCTACACCAAAGGTATCACAGGTATCCTCTGAGGCAAAAGCCAAATTATGTTCTGAAACATGCATAGCAGCATTTGCATCTATTAGAGAAGCAAATGTAGCTTTAATCAACAAGAACATTGAGCTAGAACAAATAATTTCCAAAAGCAAAGCTGAATTTGAGTCTGTGCTTAATGATAAGAATGATGAGATTTACAAACTTAAATGCCAAATAACTGATGATAAGGCTAGGGAAGAGATACTTCTAGAGAAGTATAAAGATCTCAAAGAAACCCTTGCAGTTACCAGGTAGAGTGTGATAGATGGGTACAATCATGCAAAGGTTTTGAAATGCTTCTTAGTAAGCAATCTGCTTCCAATGTGAAGTTTGGCATTGGTTACAATCACACTGCTCCACCTACAGATTTTACTCCCAGAGCAGAGGTAGAATCTGATGGTGAGAGTAATAACCAATCCATCTCATCATGTGATCTACTTTCTGATACAGCACAATCAGAAGTAGAAGTCAGCATCAAGCCCTCTCAGAACCTATCAGCTGATGTTGATGGTTCCACTGCTGACACTCACATGATCAATGAGTTGATCAACTCAGGAGTTAATTCTGAAAGTCCTGAAAGGACTAGAGAGCAGGATTTAACACCTGAAGTTCAAACTCCAACTACTGCCAGTACTGAAAAGAAGAAAACTGTCAGTAGAAAGAGTTTGAAGACTACTAAAGAGGAAGTCAAGAAAGCAAACAATGCTTCCAAAGCACTGAAGAGCAAGTCTTCAGTTGCTTCACCCTCTTTAGTTGATGATCAACCTAAGATGAAGAAGAAACCATGTGAAGTATGTGGTTTGTTCAATCATCTTACAGATGATTGCTGGTACAAAAGAGGTTCCAAACTCAAACATAAAGAAGAAATTAAAGAGAAAATGGTAAAAATGAAAACTGAGTTTGAGACCACATTTGTATCAGCAACATCAAATCCTGTAACCCTTAAGTCCTCAAAGAAATCCAAAAAGGAAGGGGTTAAACAGGTGACAGCTGAGAGTGCTCAGAAGAAGAAGGTGCAACATAGGAACTTATCAAACTCCACTGGCAATGTGTCTGATGAGCTGAAAGCTTTATCACAAAATCAGACACAGCTGGTTATGATGGTTCAACATCTATTGGGTAGAGTTAACCAATTAGATGCTCCTATGTTGAAACCACAGAAAAGGAGGTCCAAGCCAAAGGATTCCTCTTCTTCACCATCTTCTTCCTCTCAGGCTGTTGTTTCCAATAAACCTGTTAGTTTACCATCTGTTGATGAGACCAGCCCAAAACCAAAAGGTTTGGGTCTCCAAAACTAACTGATTGTTTATTATTGCAGGGTTCTCCAACATGCCAAAGTAGCATCTGGTATGTAGACAGTGGGGGATCTATGCACATGACTGGGAACAGCTCTCTTCTTCATGACTACTCTCAAGGAAAGAAGGGGTTTGTTTCTTTTGGCAATGATGCTAGGGGTTACATCATTGGAAATGGCTTTGTCTCCAATGGAGAAATCAAGTTTGATGATGTTAATCATGTGGAAATCTCAAGTACAATCTCTTGAGTGTCAGTCAAATGTGTGATAAAGGCCATGTTGCTCTTTTCACCAGTCAGAACTGTAGGATTCTGTCATCCAAAGTTCTGCATTTGATTGATAAGGTGTTGGATGATCACACTCTCCTGAGAGCCAACAGGACAGGAAGAGTGTATGCCTTAGATCTTTCCAAGAAAATAGATCTCAGAGGCAATCCTTGCCTATTTTCCAAAGCCTCTTCTCAAGAATCTAAACTGTGGCACAGAAGGCTGGGTCATGTTAATTTCAAAAACATGAATCAGCTTATCCACAATAGTTTAGTCAGAGGCTTACCAATAAAGGAGTTCCACTGTGATGAAACCTGCACTGCTTGTTTAAAAGGAAAACAGCACAAAGTCTCATTCCCTCCTATTGAAGAGCCTAAGTCCACTGCCTGCTTGCAATTACTGCATATGGATCTATTTGGTCCTGTGAGAGTAATGAGCATGGCAAAGAAGAAATACTGTCTGGTAATTGTGGATGATTACTCCAGATTTGTATGGACTTTCTTTCTACATTCAAAGGATGAGGTTGCTCAGAAGATTATTCACTGTTGTATTGAGAAGCAGTATTCCCTTCCAGTCAAGTGTATTAGGAGTGACAATGGAACTGAATTCAGAAACCATACACTTGATGACTTCTATCTTTCAAAGGGAATCAAAAGGCAGTTTAGCATCCCAAGGACTCCAGAACAAAAGGAGTAGTGGAGAGAAAGAACAGGACCCTCATTGAAGCTGCAAGGTCCATGCTGGCTGACTCTGGTTTGCCACTGACCTTTTGGGCTGAAGCTGTTAACACAGCTTGCTATGTGCAGAATAGAGTTTTAGTAAATCAGAGGTTTATGAAGACTCCATATGAAGTTCTCCATCACTTGGCTCCTCTAATTTCATTTTTCAAAGCATTTGGGTGTCCCTGTTTTATTCTCAACACAAAGGATCAACTCCATAAATTTGATCCTAAGGTGGATGCAGGGTATTTTGTGGTTATTCATCTACTTGCAAGGCATACAGAGTCTTCAACTGCAGAACAAAGATAGTTGAAGAGACTTTGCATGTGAAGTTTAATGAATCTCCTTTGGACAAGATTCCACAAAACCCTGTGGAGTTGTTTGATTTGGACATACTGCAATATGTTCCTTATCAACCTCCAGCTGTTGCAGATCCTGTGGATAAATCATCTTCTGCAGCATGTCTTCCACCTGGTGGTATTGATGATGATGATGATAATATCAATACTCACCTATTCAAGTTTAGTGACCAACTGCCTGTGTCTGCTAAATTTGATGTTCCTGTAGCTTCAGCAGTTCCATCCACAACAAATGCTGATGAGATCTCTGTTTCCTCTACATCTTTTGAGTTACCATCTAATTCTTGGTTTCAAGAGTCTACATCAACATCTGCTGCTGCTGAAGGTTCTACAAACACTTGCACAGATCTCATTGTTTATCAAGAACTGAAGAATCACCCCATGTCTCAGATTATTGGTGATATCAATGCTGGTGTTTCAACAAGAAGTCAATTGTCTAACTTCTGCTTCTATGCTCTCTTCATCAGTCAGCTAGAGCCAAAGAACTACCATGTTGCTTTGAGAGACAATGGATGGGTTGAAGCTATGCAGCTTGAGCTACTTCAGTTCAAGAAACAGCAAGTGTGGGAACTGGTTCCTCTTCCCCCAGGTAAGTGTGCAATAGGCACTAAATGGGTGTTTAGGAATAAAACTGATGAAAATGGGCTTATTGTTAAGAACAAGGCTAGACTGGTTGTACAGGGGTTTTCAAAAGAAGAAGGTATTGACTATGATGAAACCTTTGCCCCTGTAGCCAGACTAGAGGCAATCAGATTGTTTTAGCCTATGCTGCATTCCACAATCTTAAAGTTTTCAAATGGATGTCAAAAGTGCATTTTTATATGGTAAAATAAAGGAAGAAGTTTATGTGTGTCAACCACCAGGCTTTGAGGATAATAAACATCCTGAATGGGTGTATAAACTTGATAAGGCTCTTTATGGGTTGAAACAAGCTCCTAGAGCCTGGTATGAGACACTCTCTACTTTTCTTCTTAAGAATAATTTCACTAGAGGCTCCATTGATAAAACTTTGTTTATAAGAAGGTGGATCAGCATAAGCTACTTGTTCAGATTTATGTTGATGATATCATTTTGCATCCTCTGATCCCCAGTTGTGTGATGATTTTACAACATTAATGAAAAAGAGGTTTGAAATGAGTGCAATGGGAGAATTACAGTTCTTTCTAGGCTTGCAAATTAAACAAAAGGCTGATGGAACCTTTATTCATCAGTCAAAATATACAAAAGATCTTTTGAATAAGTTTGATTTACAAAACTGTAAGCCCTGTTCTACTCCCATGTGCAACACCACACAACTGGATGCTGATCAGAAAGGTAAAGCTGTTGATGAAACACTTTACAGATGTATGATTGGGTCCTTGATGTATTTAACAGCTTCTAGACCAGATATTATGTTTGCTACATGTGTTTGTGCTAGATTTCAGGCTGCTCCTAAAGAGTCTCATTGATTGCAGTCAAGAGAATCTTTAGATATTTGCAAGGTACACAATCTCTGGGTTTATGGTATTCCACTGGACACTCTTGCAAATTAGTTGCTTTTTCAGATAGTGACTATGCAGGGTGCAAGTTAACTAGAAAGTCAACTTCTGGTGGTTGTCAATTCCTAGGCAACTGTTTGATTTCTTGGCAGAGTAAGAAACAAACATCTGTTGCTACATCAACTGCTGAGGCCGAGTACATTGCTGCTGCAAGTTGTACTTCTCAGGTACTCTGGCTTCAGAACCAACTTCTGGATTATGGCATTACAGAGACTAAGACTCCATTATTAATGGATAGTGCTTCAGCTCTGTGTATTGTCAAAAATCCAGTCCAGCACTCTAGGACCAAACATATAGAGATCAGACATCATTTTATTCGGGATTGTTTTGAAAAAGGTCTGATTGATCCTAAGTTTGTGCCTAGTGCTGATGAGCTTGCAGATATTTTACTAAGCCTTTGGATAGTTCTACTTTCCAAAACCTTGTGTTAAGGCTTGGTATGCTGCAGCTAGAATAAGTGACAACTACTGATGATTTCAGTAATAATTACTGGTGATCATTGGTACCCATGTCACATATAAGTACTGATGAGTCCTTTCCTTCAGTAGTTTTTATAACTACTGACGGCTAAATGCCTCACAAGTACTGAAGTACTTTATCTGTTCCAAACTACTGATGTAGTTACAACTACTGATGTAGTTATACAACTACTGAAATCAGTACAAACAGATAAGTACTGACGTCCTATGAAACACCTGAAAAGCAGATGCAAAGTCTGATGAGTAAGTGTTGAGGACAGTATGAAACAGCTGAAAGGCTATGAATTGACGAAAACTACTGAAGAGAACTTTCTCTTCAGTTGTTTCTACAACTGCTGTTTTCATTCTAAACAACTGAAGCAAAACCATGTCTTCAGTAGTTTTATAACTACTGATGACTAATACCAAGTCTTCAGCTGTTTACAACAACTGATGACAAAACCACTGTCTTCAGTAGTTTCACAACTACTGATGACAAACACCAAGTCCTCAGTTGTTTCATCATCTGAAGTCAAAACCATGGCTTTCAGTAGTTTTCTAACTACTGATGCCTAAAACCACGACTTCAGCTGTTTCAACGTCTGAAAGGGTAATACCATGTCAACAGTCGTTTAAAACTACTGATGACTAACACCAATCCTTCAGTCGTTTTCTAACCCGTACCCTATAAATATCCCTGACCTAATCCTTCAAAGCTTCATCTTCTTCAAACCTAACGTTATCTCTCCAAAACTTCTCTCTAAATGGCGTCCATGCAAATCAAACCGCGACACAACTGTGTAGCTTACCTCACCAAATCGCCATTCTGGGCTAAGTTCGATAATGCTATGATCTTATGGTCCAGTCACAATACAAAACGGCATTTCTTCTCAATCCAATCCTCATGCCGAATCCCTCAAACAGTTTTGGATGAACGTCACCCTCACCACTGGGGAGAACAACACAAGTCTCTCCGGTCGGTCGTCAACAACCACGAAGTGGTCATCACTCCCGAAATACTTCGTCAAACTCTACACCTGGATGATGCCACTTCTCCTGCTGGATATCCAAAGGGCACAACTGATTTATCCTTTGCCCACCATGGATATCAGGGCAACCTTAGTGCCTCCACTAAGAAGAAACATTTCCATGACGCTGAACGTCTAATCTTTCACATGGTAAATGTCTGTTGGCTCCTAAGACTTCGTCTTGGGATCAAATGTCTACAAAGTGGCAGCAGGTAATGTATCTATTCTTGAGCAACAGCCTTTAAATTTTCAGAAATAATATTTTCAGAGCTCAAGGATATGGCTCAAAAACTAACTGCTAACCGTTGGATATTATATCCGCGGTTCATAATGGCCATCATTACAAACCAGCTTCAAGCTGAGGGACTTGTTGGCCTGGGAGTCCCTGCTATGGCTGTTTTGCCTGAAGTATACTCCCGGCACAACTCTGACCACTCACTCAAAATGGCTGCCAAGCTGCGCAACCCACGCAGCTGGAACCCACAGCCACCACCTCCAAATCAAAAGTCCCCACCAAACCCACTAAAAAGAAACCCAAAACGGCTACTCAGGGAAATGAGTCCCCTGAGGATGCCCTGCAACACAAACGCAGGCATATCCACTGGTTATAACCCCCTAGTGGATATAAGGACTCTTCCAGCCATAGCCGCTCAGGATTCCTCTCAACAGGAGCCTGCAGCAACCACACAAGGGGTACCCACACATCTGGGATCTTCCTCACTTGAGGGGATTGCCATTGAAGAGCACCTTCCTCCCCAGGTGCACACTGCTTCTATCCCTTCACCCCATGCAACCGCCCCCAAAGCCCTACATTGCTTGTTGCACAAGTGCTGACTCAGTTGCACTCCTCCCCCTCCCCAGATACCAATTACTACTGGGAACACCTCTACCATTGAGGGGGAGGACCAAAGTGCAGCTGAGAACCCACAGCATAGGGGTTTACAACTTCCTTCTCCTAGTGTAGCAATGGAGATTGGAACTTCTGTGAGGCTGCCACTTCTCCTGCGTCAGCATATGATCAGGTTGAGTTGGTACCATTGCTAAGACCTTACCAGAGGCAACTGCTGATGACGGACATAGTCCTGAGGCTGGAAGTCCCCAGTACCAAGACAAAGGGGCACATGCTACAACTGGCTACACTCAGTGCATGTCATCCTGATCCTATCAGTGATTCAGTATCTATATGATGATGACCTGGGCTTCTTTTACGATGATTATGCCCAAAACACCATCCTTGAGGAGGAGGTGAGCAGACTCAAAGACTGCTTGCCCAAACTTCTAAGGAGAAAGACCATCTGCCTCCACCAACCCACAGATGGCACCTTCAGTTGAAGGTTCCCCAACACTTTACCCTCCATCCAATGAGCCTCCAGCTTCTGCTTTGGCACTATCTCTCCGGGACAGAACCCCCCAGAGCAGATGGTTGCTGTATTCAACAATCCCTACCTCTCATCACTCCCATTATCAATGAAATTGTTACTAAAGCCATTGATGAGAGGATCCTCAACTCTACAACCACTGATTGATAATGCTGTGCAAAAGACACTTTCTGCGGTACAAACCCCTACCACCAATGCATCCAAAAAGGGGGAGAGTACTGCAGTGAAAGAAAAAGAGAGAAAAGAACAGAGGATGAGAAGGCAAAGAGCAAATCCAGGAGTTGGAAAAGAAAAGCAACAACAACTGATCACCTAAAAAGAAAGAAAAGTGCTGTGATCAACCTACTGCTGAAGAAAAATCCTTGGAAGAGCTGGTAAAAGATGCAGATGACACACACAGCCGATCCATGGATAAAATCATTGAGCAACTCTTCAAGCAAGGTTTGATACAGCCACATTAGATAGTGAGATCAGGAAGTTGGAAGTGGAGGAGATTCAAACCCGATGGGCTGGGTATGATGTACTGGAAAGGAGAGATTGGAGATCATGATCCGTTTCATTGCCAAATACTTAGGAAGATCTTTGATGGAGATTCGTGCGTGGACCAGAGACAGTATTCTGGCTATAGCCACCAGAATCTGTCTGTCTGAGCAATTCCATAAGGGGATTATCATTGAAGCCCTTGATGAGGCTGGGGCTGGAAAAAGGTTTGAAATGGCAAGACTTACAAAGGCTAAACTCACAACCAAAATGCTGGACAACCTTCCCTTCCACCCACTCAAAAACAGCCTACCCCTCAAATCTCCAAACCAATCTCAAAGCCCAAATCCAAACTTCTCAACCCACAAAACCAACTCCCTTACCATCTAAACCAACAGCCGATGATGCACCTAGAAGAAGAAGAGAAGGGTGTTGAGGCTAGAAGAAGAAGAAGAAGAGGATGATGTGGAAGAAGATAGGATGCCTCTGTCTGCAGTTCTAACATTGGCGAAAGCCCAACCTATGCCCATCACCCACCTCACAGATGGATGCTGTGTGAGAGTAAAGATTGAAGAAGAGGAGCAGCAAAAGCTTCATGATGATGAAATGCTGAAAAGCATTGACAAAACTTATGCTGCTTCGTCATCAATTATCAGTATGAAGAAAGAAGCTCTGAGGTTGTACACTCTCGCCAACACATTTCAATATCAGAAGGAAAGGGTGAGAGTATGGCCTGATCTAGGGTGGCTCACGGATTGTAAAGAAAGACATTCCTTCGAGATACAAGGGTCAAGTCAAGAGGATCGTAGATGAAGAGATCACAGTGGCCCTTGTAGTATCACCCTGGGAGATTGTCGAAGATTTCAAGAAGGCCTACGAGACTAAACAACCACCCAGAAGATGCTAGAGAACAGAATTATTAAAAGGGGTTAGTCTACAAGAGGCTTGAGAACTTCAAACAAAATGAGCTCAGTCTGTTTTCGAAGGGAATCATCCTGATGAGTTTGCATACAGACAGATTACAACAGTTGAGCTCAAAATGGCAAACAGGCCAAGTACATCTCAGAGCTGTATGGGCGAGAAGGATTGTTTGATGGTGAAGCCGAGAACCTGACCATGGAAGAACAAATCATGTTTCTCAGAGCCTACACCAGAGAATCCTACAGGCTCATACACGGGAAGTAGATCTCATGAATGGGATAACAACTCTGTGTCCAGTTCCCCAAAACAGAGTTCCCATTCATATCTTGCCAAACAATATCTGAGATTTCTTCCCAGGCCGGAGCTTATATGGGTCATCTTCTCTACTGATCAAGAAAGAAAAAGACCAACCTTTTGCCAACAATAAGTGGGAAATAAATAAATTAGAGGTTTTGGCTGCATTGGTTCAGGGGGAGTTTGTTGGACCAAAAGAACCAATGAGCCAAGATCAGAAAACCTCTAAGTCCCACATGATATCACAACAACTGCTGAAAGCTTCATCAGCAGTTTGACAAGTGCTGAAGACTCAACAGCTGAAGATCAAGTGCTGAAGACTTCAACAGCTGAAGACTAAAGTGCTGAAGTACAACAGCTGAAGAACACAAGTACTGAAGCTGAACAGCTGAAGAACACAAGTGCTGAAGCTGAAGTTCAAAGTACTGAAGTCAACAGCTGAAGAGTTTACAAGTGCTGAAGATCAACAACTGATGTACAAAGTCTGAAGACAAAGACTGAAGACATCAGCTGATGATATCTACTGAAGTCATCAGCTGATGAAACGTCTGAAGTTCAAGTCTGAAGATCAAGTACTGAAGTTTCAGTAGTTTGTCACAACAGCTGAAGAGTACTTCTTCAGTAGTTGTGATATCAGTAGTTTTATATTTTACTTTCAGTAGTTTTGTAAAACGACTGAAGAGCTTGTTCTTCAGTCGTTGTAGTTTCAGTAGTTTTTGTTTTTCAGTAGTAGTTATAACAACTGATAACACTTAGCATTTTTGTAAGGAGATGTCAGCTGTTTTGACATCTTCAGTAGTTGTGTTCAGTTGTAATAAATCTGTTAGATGTCACTATCAAGTGACATCAGCAGACGTCACATCTCTTATATAAGAGGTGTCGACCTAATTGTAAGTGTGACATTTGTTACCACGAAAGCGAATATTGAATGAAATATATTTGCAGAATTCTCTCTCTATAACCGTCTTTGTTCTTCATTGAAATCGTTTCGTTCTTGTGAATTGCTAATTCATTGTTTGAATTCGCTGCTATACTCTCAATCAATCAAACATAGATCACTGATCCTAACATCAATCCTTTCAAATGGTATCAGAGCAGGTTAATCATTGATCGATTAACAAGTGATATTAAAATGGTCTTTTGATATCTTAGTTTAACTCGAATTGGCAAATTGTAGAATTGGTTAGAGAAGTTGTTTCTGTGCTTCCTGTGAATCAATTTGAGATCGCTTTTTCATATGGGTGGTTGAGTTTTTGGTTAGGTTCGTTTTTAGACTCTTATTGACACTGTTTGCCAATTGGTGAAAATGGCTACCATCATCA
The DNA here is from genome assembly GCA_025506515.1 of Flaveria trinervia. Classification (NCBI taxonomy): domain Eukaryota; kingdom Viridiplantae; phylum Streptophyta; class Magnoliopsida; order Asterales; family Asteraceae; genus Flaveria; species Flaveria trinervia. Next base: position 57,727,202 of record CM046455.1, read on the forward strand.
ATGATATCACAATATGGATCCTCAACAAAGCCTCCGATGCTTGTTAGGAGTGAGTAAAACAATAGCAACGAAGAATCATCCACACCTGTTGTTAATAGTTTCAGGTGTTGGAAATCTGTGGTTCATGGACCATAAGGCCTATGGTGATGAATCTGGAACCAATGAGAGGTTCCGAAGAAGAAAGAGCAATATTCAGATGAAGAGATTTGAAACTGTTTGAAATTGATGCTAAAGCCCATGAATTCTGGCCATGGCATTGCCTAATGAAATCTATCTGGCTTATGCATCATGAAATCTGCTCATGACCTATGGGTGCCTGAAAGAACAATTGGGAGGAACTGATGAGGTCTTAGCAAACAAATAGAGAAATCCTGCCCAATATGAGACATTCTCTCATAGAAAGGGTGAGTCACTTACTCAACAGTTTGAGCGATCTCCTGTTTGATATCTGAGTTGAAAATGGTTAAACATGAATTAAAACAGTCAGATGAACAACAGATTTCTCAGATCCCTGCCTGAGAGATGGGACACATATACCATTGTTCCTACGCTCCAGTGCAAATCTAGATAATCTATCTCTCACCCAACTTCATGGGAAACTGCTTACATTTGAAAGAGAGATAGAACAAAAAAGAAAACTAACTTCATCTGGGAAGCTCACTGATGACTTTGTACCAGGGAATGCTGCTTTGGTTGGTCATGAGTCAGAATATGCTTCATCAGAAAGTTCCTATGATGAGCATATTGATTTCTCTTCAAACAGTGGAGATCATGCTTTTGCTGGTATTGATGGTAATTCAGGATGTATAGTGACAATCTGTGCTTTTTGATGGATGATTTGAAAGGAATTGCTGATGATGATTTGGAAGAGATGGATATTTTGAGCCAAATGGCATTAGTTAATATCAGATCTCAAAATTTTACAAAAGGACAGGTAGAAAATTCCCTGGTCTCTCTGGAAAAACCAAATTTGGTTTTGACAAGAGCAAGTTGAGGTGTCACAAGTGCCATAGACTTGGAAATTTTGCAAGAGAGTGTAGATCATCTGGATCTAACTCTTCTGCAACCTTTGTAACTTTTCCAAGCAATAATTCAAAAAAAAAGGGCAACATTCTACCAGTTCTCATCATCATTCACAAAATCAATCATCTCCTGTATATTTTGTTCCTCAAGGTCAAATGCCATATCCTTATCCATGTTTTTACATGCCACAGTCCAATCAGGTTCCTGTACCTATAGCTCAACAATCACATGCCCTACCTGAGCCTCAACCACCTCAATCAAGTCAACAATCTCAATCTCAATCTCAATCACATCAAAGCTTTTTCACTCCTGGTGTTGTGACTGGAGTATTACCAGATGATCTTTCTGGTATTCTGAACAAATGTTTTTGGTGCTGGTCAACATGGTGGTGAAAATCCTTTTGGAAATCTTGCTCTTATGGCCCTGGAGTCTACTGGTGGTTCAGCTCAAATGCATCATCTCAGGTACCACAAATATCTCTGAGGCTAAGGCCAAGTTGTGTTCTGAGTCATGCATAGCTGCTTTGCCTCAATTAGAGAAGCAAATGTAGCTTTAATAATCAAAATCTTGACCTAGAGAACGTGATTTCCAAAAGAAAAGCTGAGTTTGAGTCTGTTTAAAGAAAAAAGATGATGAGATTTACAAATTAAAATGCAAATCATTGATGAAAAGGCTAAGGTAGAGGTCATCTTAGAAAATAACAAGAGTCTCAAAGAAACACTTGCAGCTACTCAAGTGGAGTGTGAACGCTGGGTAACATCTTGCAAGGGTTTTGGAATGCTTCTCAGTAAGCAAATGCTTCAAATGTGAAGTTTGGGATTGGATATAATCACACTGAACCTCCTACAGATTTTATCCAAGACCGAAGTAAAATCTAAAGGTGAAATCAATTCCCAAACCACATCATCATGTGTCTCATCCTTAAGTGATAATGTACAATCAGAGGATGAAGTTAGTAATAGTACCTCAGCTAATCAGTCTGCTAATGGTCCTACTGCTGATGAACACATGATCAAGAAAAGCTAAGTCCTTCAGGGTTGTCTCAAAAGGTATTCAAAGTACTGAAGAGCAAGTAACAACACTTAAAGAACATTTCAAGCCAAATGGAACCAAACATGGTTTGACAACTGCTGAAGAATCTATCAGGAAATCCAAATGTACTGATAGAAAATCTCTGAAGAACAAGTCTTCAGTTTGTTACAAATCCTTCAGTACTACACATAAGTACTGAAAGGAAGAAAGTACTGAAGAACACACCTTCAGTAGTTCATCTTCTTCAGCAGCTGATCAACAGAGATGAAGAAAAAGCCATGTGAAATTTGTGGTTATTCAATCATCTCACTGATGATTTTGGTACGAAAAGGGTTCCAAATTTAACAAGGATAAAATCATCAAAAAGAAATTAATAAAATGAATGATGAATTTGAAACTAGGTTTGTGCCACAAACATCTCAAACTGATAAACCAAAGTCTTCATAAAAATCTAAACAAAAGAAAGAAAGAAGTTTATCATAAAACAGCTGAAAAACTCATCAAAGAGTATCAAAACTACAGACTAAGTCTGTGTCTTTCAAAAAGGAGGACATGGTGTCTTACAGGAATCATTCACAAACAAGTTCTGATGGTCTGCTGAACTGAAAGCTTTAACAACCAATCAGACCCAACTTGTTATGATGGTTCAACATCTATTGGGGAGAGTTAACCAAATAGATGTACCTGTGATTAAACCACTGAAAAGGAAACCTAAGCCAAATCAAAGGAATCCTTTTTAGCACCATCTCCTTCTTCAAAGGCTGTTAATCATGACAAATCAGTTAGTAAAAAGTTGTTGATGAGAACAGACCCAAAACCAAAAGGTTTGGGTCTCAAAAGCTAACTAGTTGTTGTGATATATGCAGGGTTCTTCAACATGCCATAGAAGCATCTGGTATGTGGATAGTGGAGGATCTATGCATATGACTGAAGCAGATCTCTTCTTCATGACTACTCTCAAGGAAAAAGGATTTGTATCTTTTGGTAATGATGCTATGGGTTACATCATCTGCAAAGGCTTTGTTTCAAATGGTGAAAATAAGTTTGATGATGTCAAACCATGTGGAGAAATCTCAAGTATAATTTGTTGAGTGTCAGTCAAAGTGTGATAAAGGGCATGTTGCACTTTTCACTAGTCAGAACTGTCGAATTCTATTCTTTCAATGTTTGAATATGATTGACACAAGGATGATGAACATACTCTCTGAAAGCCAACAGGGTTGGAGAGTATATCCTTAGAATTATCAAAGAAAATGATCTAAAAGGCCATCCATGTCTGTTCTCCAAGCCCTCTCCTTAGGAATCTGAGCTTTGGCATAGAAGGCTGGTCATGTGAATCTTAGAAACATGAACTAGCTGATCCTTCATGGGTTAGTGAGAGGCTGCCATTAAAGGAGTTCAAATGTGATGACAACTACTTGCTTGTTTAAAGGAAAGCAACATAAAGTATCATTCCCTCCAATTAGAAGACAAGCCACTGCCCGTGCAATTAATGCATATGGATCTTTGGGTCAGTAAGAGTGATTGGTATGCAATGAAAAAAATACTGTCTGGTAATTGTGTATGATTATTTCAGATTTGTGATGGACCTTCTTCTTACATCAGATGAGGCTGGTCAAAGATCATCTACTTTGTGTTCATGTGGAAAAGTATATTCTCTTTTTGTCAAGTGTGTGAGGAGTGATAATGGCTAGAGTTTAGAATCAACACTTGGATGAATTTTATTCTCTAAGGGGATCTGACTGAAAAGATTTGAGAATGATAATCTCAGTTGATGTGAATCAATAAGGACCGAATATAGTGATTGAGTCAAAGATTGAGAGGCAGAATCAGACAATCAATGAACATTGAATACACATGATACTCATAAATATGTTGTATATATTGAATACTTTGATTGATTGATTACAAGAACATTCAATGCAAACAGAACATTCTAGGAACTAAGAATCAAATCAAATTACAGACAAAAGTTACCCCATGTATGAGGTATACTATTTTATTATAGGCAGACACGTTGCCATTACAAAAGACTAAACTACCCTTACTAAAGCTAGTCTAAGTCTTCATAGCATGGCTGTTGATCATCCGCATTGACAAATGCGGATGAGTTGACTTCATCAGCATTTCTTCAACCGCATTGAAGTTTGGTCATCCGCATTGGTAAATGCGGATGAACAAAACACTTGTCCGCATTTCTTTGGTAATCCGCATTGGTCAATGCGGATGAACAAATGTATATCCGCATTTATTAACTTGTCATCCGCATTGACAAATGCGGATGACCAACACTTGTATTTTTCTTCTTATTCAGCAGATACTTGTCTTGATCCCGCATTTGTTCTTGGACATGAGGATTCCAGCAGAGCAACCATCCACCACTTGAATTGGCATGTATGATCCTTTCAGGGTCCAACAATACTCCCCCTAAGGATTATACAGCCTATGTACTTCAAGGATCAGAGGGTGGATTGGGTTGTGAAGATTCTGCTGGTTCTAGTGCTGTTGATGAAGGATCAGTGAATGAAGGTCCAAGATTGCTTTGATCATGTTTGAGACTCTTTAGCATCAGTCATCTTTCCCTGTTGAGCACATGTATCTTCATTTGACTCATATCATGAATGGCATTGATTGGCATCTTCCTTAGTGAGATGGGCTCCCAAATTGATACAGTAGACAATCCATTTCTATGAATAAGGAGAGCACCATCCACATCAACTTCTAGTTTAACAATGTTGCCAAACTGCAATGGAGTCCCTTCTTTTTTCTTATCTCCTTCTTTTTGTTGATTCTGTAAGCCAACTTCAGAAGTTTGATGCATTTGAGGAAGAAGTACATGTCAGTTTCCCCAAGTCTGTTTCTTATTTCTCTAAAGTGCCTTGTATAGATGTAGTGGATATATGATTCATCTAGCAATCTTACCTCATATCCACTAAACAATCTTATTTCAGATCCCTCTTTTCCTCCCCATTTTCTTTCAATCACTAATTCATAATATTTCTCATCATAATACACATTGGATATAGGCAGTGAGGATGTGTACCAGCAATACTTTTTCTTTTTAGTGATTCTGTGGGTTTGACTTTAAGTTCAGGAAAGATCACCTCTTCTGCTGATTTCTTTTCCTTCTTGTCAAGAGGGTTTACAAAAGATCTGTCTTTTCTCATGCAAATGGTTTTCAGTGAATTGAAGTTGTTGGTTCTTTTGAACATTCTCAAAATATCTTCAAACTCATAACCTCTGAACATAGCTGTATGATTAATCAATTCCAATTGAGCTAGTTCTTTTAAGTCATGGATCTCCAGGGCACTTACTAGGGGAGTATTCAGTGAAAAATTGAACAAGCCCTGAGATCCTTTTCACCATAAACATGTTCCATGAACTATCATACTTCCAGGCGATTATTTTCTGATCAACTTTGCCTTTTGGAGTGGAGACACCTCTTATTAGCTCTGATGTGTTAACCCTTCTTGTAAAGTAACTTGAGATGGTTCAGCAAACCATTCAGGGTATTTATGCAGAATAGGTGCCAGATAGTCTTGATCTTTTTGAGTGAGTTGCATGTCTTGAGCAGATACTCTTATTCTGGGCTCTTGACTGACAATCTCCTCCTCCATCTTTTTCATTCTTTCCTTCTTCTCATTGATTACTCTAAGTATAGCAGCCCTGAGAGAGTTTGTCTTCATATTAGCAAGTTTTCTCCTTGTAAATCCTTGGAAGACAAATATTCTTTCATCTCCTTATCAGACATGCTATATGGATCATGAAGGGTAGTCTGTGAAGTTTCAGCAGGTTTGGATTTCAGGACAGACTTTGTCTTTGAAGGTTTGGGGGACAAGGATTTCTCATACTCTGCTTCAACCATAGGGTCAAGCAGCTTGTTTACTTTTTCTTCTTCTGCTATCATACCCTCATAAGTTAGCTTGAATACCTCATCAGATCATAGCCGTGGTCAATAAGAAATAAAGCTTTTGACATCAAATCATCAGTTTTGGCTTTCTCAATCATATCATGCACATTTGATTTTTCTTTGACAGGCTATCTTTGACAATTGATCCTCATGAGTATATTCTTCTTCAATTTCTCCCTCTTCCAGATCAATAAATCAGTCATTGCTTTCAGTTGAGCTTCAGCCTTTCATGCTCTTCAAGAAATTCAGCAATGGCTGCAAGACTGCGGGGATCATCCTTTTTAGTCTTTTTGATTGGTTCTTCTTCCACCATAGGTCTTTTACCCTTAGCTTTTCAGCAAGATACTTTCTTTTTCGGGTGTAGGTTTGAATTGGAGTAGAAGAAGAGGTTTCTGAATTTTAGTTTCATCAGGCACTCTTTCAGCCTCTTTGATTGTTTCATCCTTTTCATTTATTATTCTTTGATCCTCACAGATTTTTCTGATTAATTCTTTCTGATCATGAGACAGTGATACAGCAGGTACAATTTGTAAACTCAATTCCTTCTCTAACGGGACAGGATATTGAGGAATTTCAACTATAGTCTCAGATGAGCTTGTTTGATCATTTATGAAGTCCCAGATTTTGTCATCAATAATAAAGTCTTCTGATGAAAACATGTCAAGTGCCTTGATCATGTCATTGAATTCAGCCTCTTCTTTAGTACTGGGAGCTTCTGCTTCACCTGAGTAAATCACTAACTCCATGTTGGATCCTTCTTGTCTGGATCCCATGTTTTCTTCTTCTTGATCAGCAGTACAAGTTTGCTCATTCACTCTCTCAGACTCTCTCCTTAGTTCAAGGATTAATTCAAGTTCAGCTATTCTTTGAATGAGAGCTTTTTTCTGAGATTGTAGATTGCTGATTGTTTCATTCTGCTCCTCTATAATTTCTTCTTGTTCAGCCATGGCTACAGTCTGGATGGTTAAAGTGTCAACATGACCACTTATTTCATCCTTGGACAGTTGAAGAGCAGCCTTTAAATTCTCAATCTCACCATCCTTCTTCTTCTTTTCAGTCTCATACTTTTCTTTTAAGGCTTTCAATTCTGCATCTTTTTCATCTAACTCCATCAATCTGTCTTGAATTATGCTAGCTCTTCTGTTGAGTATTTTCTCCAGTTTTTTCAATTCTTTTCAACAGTTGAGAAATCATCTCATCTTTTCATCAGGTTTTAAGACATTTGATTCAGTACAGCTTTCTGAAGGAGTAGCTTCAGAAGTTGTTTTTCTTTTCTGATGATGATCCTCCTCATCTGAAGATGATTTGGATTTTCTTGAAGAACCAGTGGAGTCATCAAGGTTTACAGGTTTTGTGTTTGGTGGTGATGATTGAATGGGAGATGTATGAGGTGTGTTGAATTGGAGATAAGAAAGGTGAGGTGATTGGTTCAGATATATGTACTGGTGATTTGAGTGGAGATTGGTGAGGTGTTGTAGTGGTGATTGAGGTGGTATATTTTGAGGTGAAGGCTGAGGTATAGGTTGTGGTGATGGAGGTGGTAATTGTGTGAGTATGATGTAGTGATGTTGTTGAGGTGAGTGTTGTGGAGATGGTTGAGGTGAGTGTTGTGGAGATGGTTGAGGTGAGTGTTGTGGAGATGGTGAAGCAACAGGCTGTTCTAGTTCAATCTGTTGAATCATCCAAGGAAGAAGTGGTGAATGAGCTCCACTGTAGAAGTTCCTAGGATCCCTTTTCTTTATGTACTTGTATGATTTTGCATCATAGTGGGGAATATCAAGTACTGGTCCCTGAATGACCACATTTGGGAATGCTTCATTGATTAGGCATTGGAGGAATCTTGGGTACATCAGAAATTTATATCTCCTTCCTTCTTGGACATTGGATGTCATGCCATTGAAGACATAGGCAGACATGTTGAAGGGTTGGTTGGTGCAGAGAGCACATATTGCTGATGATGTTGTGATGGGAATATCATTCCATCCTGTTTTCCTTTTGGACAAACAGTGCTGATACAAATGAATCAGAAATCTCCATTGTAAATCTACCAAACCCTTGACTATCTGTTTAGCTTCAAATCCACCTTCATAACCAATTTCTGCAAAGAAAGAGGTTATGGTATCTTCTTCAAGTTCCAATGGTGCTTCAGCATCATCACCAAACCTCAAGCATCTTCTAACACTTTCTTCAGTAACAATCAGTGTATGCTCACTGTCAATTCTCCCCGTCAGTGATCTTATTCCATCATCCTCAACAACTTCAGCTGACTCCCAAAAGTTTCTGATGCAGCTTTCAAATATGGTGGGTCTTACTGTCATGGCATAAGCTACCCTTGTAGTAGAAATGAATCTGATCATGTCTCTCAATTCTTCTGCTTCTGGTACATCAGGGTTGAGAAAACAACTGACATTATGGAGCTTGCTCCATGAGAGATTTGCCATTATAATCTGCATTCAAGACATATGCATTAGAATCACTTTATTAATTAAACAATGTTCATCACATTTTGACTTTCATAGGTCAAAATTAAAATCATATAAAACAGTACACTGATTTTGACCTATTCGAATTTTGTGATTCATGATTATGTTGTTTTGTTATTTGTAAATATGAGCACCAACATTACTTAATCTTTAACATAGGTAATCAGATTCATTTTTGATTTCATAATTGTTCTGATTTTAGTCTCACGGTTCAAAAGTGCACTTTAGCATTGAATACATGTTTGAAGCTTGAAGATACACTTAAGAATGAGTCGAAATCCTTCCATGTTAATGAATATTTTTTTGATTTAGTGTGAACATTCCTTAACCTAGGTCACTAACATCATCGTACAATGAATGTTCGACATTTGTGATTATTCACCTTTTCTCAGATCCTTTTGGTTAAGAATCAATGCCCACGGTTTGTTGAATCGATTGGGAAACTAGGTTTAAAAGGTGAAGATGATGATGAACAGTATTTGTGGCGCTCGTCTCACTATGAAGTCGCTCAAATTTGAAAAGTATTAAATGACTCTGTTGGTTTCTTTAAATAGTCAGATAATAGAATTCACAAATTTTTACAAGTTTTGATTTCAAATGCGGTCACTACTGTAGCAAATGCGGAAGTGTAAATGTTGATATTTTTAGTCATCCGCATTGGTGTTATGTACTGTAGCACAGAACAACACAAAAAAAGAACAAAACTTGATGAGAGCATTCGCATTTGTGTACTGTAGCAAATGCGAAACTTTGAAAGTAATCAGCATTTGTACACTGTAGCAAATGCGGAAGTGAAACACTTGTATTTGTACATCCGCATTTGTACACTGTATCAAATGCGGAAGAGTTAAACAAATGCGGGAGAGTAAACCTTATCCGCATTAACAAATGCGGCTGAACACTTAGTAAAATTTTCATCCGCATTAACAAATGCGGTAGAATACTTTAGTTCCGCATAGGTTTAAACACTTCAAATTTTCTGAATTCTTGATGCACACCAATGCGGTAGAGTAAAATCATTGTCCGCATTAGGTTAACTTTGAAATAAGTTGTTACTTGCATTGGTTATGTGTCTGGGTTACCTTCACCCTCATTAACCAATGCACTTACCTGCATTAACTTTTGAGATTAATCAAAATTTAATGAATCTTGATTTTGATGAACTTGTTATGAAGATATGGCTTATGAAGTATGTCTTGTGACATGGTTGACTGTTGAAGTTGTCAATTCTTGCTTGGATTGACTTGTATATCAGGAGATACAAGTTTCCCATTGTTTGACTGATCTTGGGCTTGAGGGGTTTCCAAGAATCTGCATCTGCATAAGCTGAGATACTATGGTATAACTTCTGCATTGACACAAACATTTTTCTCTTTGTTTTGATTTTAGGAAAGTAATTTAAGAAATTGTAAATCTATATATACTTGATCAAAAACTTTAAGTACTCCCCTAAAGTTTTGATCCATTGTGGATGAAAACTTTAAGTATTAAAAAACTTTTTGAATGTACTTATAATTGTTTGAAGATGAAGAGAAGTATCTTTTGTTGGGATCATATCAGTCTTGCATTACACAAGTGCATATTTTGTGATAAGATTGACATGTTTATGACATTATTGATTGAAGTATGATTGTCCTCTTAAACTCATACCGGGTTGATATTTTGATGCTAGTGACATTTATCATGTTTAGATTGATTTAGATATTCAATATGTACCTCACACACCATGCATGGAATGATCAACCATCCTTATGAATTGTATGGTAGAACTTTTTCACAACTTACAGGACCAGGTTACTTAAGTTATGAGATCTTATTTTCACTGATCCACATTGGATTCTTTTACTTTGATCTTATCATGATGATCCACATGGGATCTTTACTTGATCCTATCATGATGATCCACATTGGGATTCTTTCACTTCACTTTGGAAGGTGATCCATAAACGGATTCTTTTGTTCATTCCTTTGGAATGTATTGCTTTTGTTGATTCATCCAATTTGGATGTGTTCCTCATTGGGAATCTTTTGGATCATTACATCTGCACTTTGTGCATGATTCATCAGGTCTTGCTCAGCAAAACAGAGATGAATCTGATGTTGGTGAAAGAGATTCATAAAGTATCATTCCCTGGTGTGGTTTGTTACTACACTTACATTCACTTGAATAAATTGATACATACCAATACTCTGTGATGAGTGTTTCACCATTGAATATATCTTTAGTTTATCACTGCATGTATCTCTCTTCCAAGTTGAGCCTACCTACATATCAGGTAAGTCATGACAGTCTTTCAAATTTGGAAATAAAGCACAGTGAATGATATAATGACTGTAATTATATCATTTCCCAATCTTTTCTTCATCAAAATTTCTTCTTTTTGGGATTTTTTTTTGAATAATTTTTACATTGTTTTTGATGTTTTGATGGATTTTATTCAAGGTTAATCATACCAATTGATTGAACTAAGAATTCGAATCTACTGTTCAAATGCCTTAGTAAACAAATCAGCCAATTGATTTTCAGTTGGTACTTGAATCAATTTGATTAAACCCTTTTCAGCACAGTCTCTCAAAAAGTGATATCTAATTTCAATATGTTTCGTTTTTGAGTGCTGAACTGGATTATTTGTAATAAAGACAGCTGCAGTATTGTCAATATAAATTGGGGTATGCAAGAAGTTATAACCATAATCAAGCATCTGGTTTGAATCCAGAGTACTTGAGAGCAACAAGCAGATGCTGCGATATACTCACTTCTGCTGTTGACACAGATACATTTGGCTTCTTGCATTGCCATGAGACCAATCTGGGACCAAGAAATTGACAACCGCCAGACGTGGATTTTCTGTTGAAGTTGCATCCTCCGTAGTCACTGTCAGTGTAGGAATAGATTGAAGTCTTCCTTTGGATACCATAATCCAAGAGCTGGTTTGCCCTTCAGATATCTGAATATTCGTTTGACAGCATTGACATGTGATTCCTTAGGATCAGCTTGATATCTGGCACACACACAAACTCCAAACATAATGTCGGGTCTACTAGCTGTAAGATACATGAGTGAGCCTATCATGGATCGATAGAGGGTCTGATCTACTGATTTTCCATCTGGACGGGACTGTCTCACTTATAGGATCTTCACACTTAGGATCTACAGGAGTTCTGATAGACTGACAATCAGCAAGGTGGAATTTCTTCAGCATTTTTCTACGTATTTTGATTGATTGATAAAAATTCCATCTGCTGTTTGTAGAACTTGCACCCCTAAAAGAAAGTGAGTTCTCCCATAGCACTCATCTGAAATTTTGAATGCATGAGATCTTCAAATTCTTTACAGAGTTGCCTGTTTGTAGAGCCAAATATGATGTCGTCCACATATATCTGTACTAGCAACATGTCTTTTCCTTTTCTCTTTCTGAAGAGAGTCTGATCAATTCTACCTCTTTCATATCCGTTGTTAAGTAGAAATGATGATAGAGTCTCGTACCACTTCCTGGGAGCTTGATGAAGACCATACAGAGCTTTGTCAAGCTTGTAAACTCTGTGAGGAAAATCAGGATCTTCAAATCCAGGTGGTTGACTCACATAGACCTCTTCAGTAATCTTTCCATACAGAAATGCACATTTCACATCCATTTGGTAAACAGTAAACTTCATGGATGCAGAATATGCTAGAAAGATTCTAATGGCTTCTAGCCGAGCTACAGGGGCAAATACTTCATCATAATCTATTCCTTCTTCTTGAGTGTACCCCTGAGCTACCAATCTTGCTTTATTTCTAATGACGATTCCCCTGTCATCAGTTTTATTTCTGTATAGCCATCTGGTACCAATAGGATATTGTCCTTCAGGAAGATCTACCAGTTGCCATACTTCTTGTTTCTTGAATTGTAGCAACTCTTCCTGCATTGCTTCAATCCAGCTGTTGTCTTGAAGTGCCTCTTTGATGTTTTGGGTACTGTTTGACAAAGAAAGCATGAGAACAAACAGATGTTTGCAGTGCTTGACTTGCTTCTTGTCACTCTTTCATGAAGATCACCAATAATGGTTTCAACTGGATGATTCTTGTGTATTCTGGTGGGTGGAATTGAGTCACCAGTAATTGTTACATCAAGATTGGAGACATTCAGTTCATTATGGTCAGAGGCATCATCACTTTGAACTGTTGGAGAATTATGAAGGTTGTCAGACCCTGTCTCAGTGTCTGCTTCAGCATTAGCAGCACTTTCATTGTATCTATCATTTGATCTTCTTTCCACTTCAGCTGAAGGCAACGCTTGTTTTTCATTTCTAATTGCTATAGATTGATCTTCTGAATTAGATGGTAACAAGCTGGGTCCTCCTGCATTTGAAATGATTTGATTTGTGGTTGATTGTCTGATGGGGTCAGCTTGCAGAGGTACATCTTCATTTGGTTCTTCAGTGTGAGTAGGAGGAATTAATGGAAAGTCAATTCTCCTTTCTATGCTTGAAGATGAACTAGCTGAAAGTAGGTTACCTGCATCAGACAAATAAAATTGATCAAAGATTTTGTAAAAGAGTCAATATCAAATAACCAATCGGGACCATTTGTAGATTTGGGAAATGAATGTTCCTTAAATTGACATTAGTTGATTCATCAACAATGTTTAATCGAGGATTAAACACTCTGTAAGCCTTTGACACAGAAGAATAACCTACAAAGAATCCTTCATCAGACTTAGCTGAAAATTTTCCCAAATGGTCACGGGTATTTAATATTGAGACTGGACTACCAAATGACTTAAGAAATCCAATAAATGGTTTTCTTTGAAACAGCAGTTCATATGGAGTCATGTTTCTTTCTTTGACAATCATAGTTCGATTTTGTACAAAGCATGATGTGTTAACTGCCTCTGCCCAAAAGGTTATTGGCAATTTAGCATCAGCTAGCATAGTTCTTGCTGCTTCAATTAGTGTTCTATTTCTCCTTTCAGCTACCCCATTTTGTTGAGGAGTTCTAGCCGCACTAAATTGATGAGCTATGCCTTTAATTGTGCAAAATGAGCTCATGTCTTCATTTTAAATTCTGTCCCATTATCACTTCTTATGCTTTTGACCTTATAGTCAAGTTGGTTCTCAATTTTAGTGATAAACTCTTTGATTATTGAGGATGCTTCATTTTTATGAAGTAGGAAGAAACCCATGTGAATCGTGAAAAGTCATCAATGATAACCAAACAATACTGTTTCTTTCCCATACTCATGACATGTGTTGGGCCAAAGAGATCCATATGAAGTAGTTTCAATGGAGTATTGTTTGAGTTCACAAGTTTTAGTTTATGTGAAGATTTATGTTGTTTTCCTTTGAGGCATGCTGAACAGTGATCAATAAAATGAAAATCTTTTTGAGGCAATCCAATGACATGGTTTCCTTTTACTAATCTGTTCATGTTTTTGAAATTTGTGTGCCCCAAACGTCGGTGCCAAAGCTGTGATTCATCAAATGATGCTTTTGACAAGAGACATGTTTCTTCTGTTAGTGTAGTAGAATTAAGGTTTAAGACATAAGTATTATTCGGAGTCTTTAATACAACCCATTCTTTAGGGATATGAAATCCTGACTTTAGAATATAACAGTGGGTGTCGGTAAAGTGAGTCGAATATCTCTTGTCGCAGATTTGAGACACGCTTAGAAGATTGAAAGTGAGCTGTTCACAATAATTCACTTTATCAAAGCTGAGCATCCCGTTTGTCACAGATCCTTCTCCTGTAATCCTACCACCTTGTGAATCTCCTCCAAATGCCACAGATGTTCCTTTAATTTGCTTGAAATCATGAAGGAGGGAACGATCTCCAGTCATGTGTCGGGAGCATCCACTGTCCACATACCATAGGCTATTAGACCTATATGGATGACCCTGCAAGCACAAAAAGAACTAGTTAGAATATGGAACCCAAGCCACCACGGTCTTGGTTTCCCGTTTCTATGCATAATGGTGACCTCTTGAAGTTTTCCTCTAACCTGTGACCTAATTAGAGGTGGTCTTTGAGATTTTCTGTGAGAATATGAATGAGCTATTTCATCACCATCATTTGAGAAATCAGAAAAATTATGAAATCGTTGATCTCTGTTTTTTTTGAGAAAATTGACTTGTTTTTTATTATCAACTTTTGACTTTGAGTTGGAAAAATCAAATTTTTGTTGTTATTGATATATTTGTTTCTTTGATTTTTACCTGAGTCTTTCATATTTTCATCCTTTGTTGGTTTATACGTCCTTGATTTGTTATTATAAATGTGACTCTTAACAGTTGTTTTGTCAGATGATGTGGTGAGATAGGCTTGTTTTGAGGAATTCTCACTCTCGATTGCTTGTAATAACAGTCATTTGTATTGTGATTGTTAAGTCACAGACTGAACAATATTTCTGAAATAACATGTTTTTGTTGAATGATTGTTCATGTCACAGATGGAGCAATATTGATTGAAAAAACACTCCTCTGTTTTGTGGTTAAACATATCACATATGTCACAATACATATGCTTGTAATTTCTTAGATTTTACTGGTCTTGACTCAGTGATTTTCCTTTTCTTGTATCTTTTTTTTGAGACATTAGTATCATTCTTTTTGCTGGAAGAAGAATCAAATTCAGCTTTTGTGCAGTTTGCTTTACTGCACTGAATTTGATTGTCTTTTGAGGCTGTTTTCGTTTCCTCATCCTTTTCTGTTGCTCTTTCTCAAACTGTTCAACATGATCTTTATTGCATATGTCAAATCCTACTCCATTTCTTGATTTTGATGTTTGAGGATCAGGTTGACTGTGTGATTTTGAACTCAGAGATTTTTTGTTATTTCCTTTTAATGAACCTTCATCTGATATGCTTGAATTTTGATGAGTATTGATCTCATTATCAGAACTGCTTTCAGCAGAGGGTTTAATCTTTTGCACAAACTTCTTTTTCCCATTAGCTATAGCAGGTATGAATTTATGAATGGAACAATAGCTTTAATGGGGCTGACTGGTTTGACAACACTTACTGTCTTGTCTGAACACTCTTTTATTTTTATTGGGTGACCTAACTTGATTTTATCCTCACTAGTTTCAATGTAAACACTTGGTTCATTTTGAGGATTTGTGATTTGTTTTACTATCGTGTGGGTTTTAATAGTGTTAGGTTCAGTTTGATTTTTGAGTGTGACAGATTCAGGCATGACAGTATAGTTGTCATTGTATGGTGGAGGACATGAATTATACCCAATCCCTGACATGTCCTTTGGATCCTTTTGAGAATCCAGCATCTCTTGCAGCTTTACTGAAGATTGTTGAAACTTTTCAAGTTTCATTTCAGTAAGGGCTTGGTCAGCTTTAGATTGAGCTAATTTTTCAGATAATAGCTCATTCTCAGCTGCAAGAGAATACTTCTCACCATGAAGTTTTCTATGTCAGAGATGAGAGATTTAATTTTAATTTCAAAACTTTTTATTTCTCTCTCATCATCTCTGACTTTACTTTCTCCTCTTTTATTTTCTCAGCCAATTTGTGGTTATGCTCTCTATAACCTTGAAGTTTAATTATGCACTTATCAGAACAAAGATTGGATTTTACCTCAGATGGCATGGGGGATGGTCCATCATTAATGTGTGCCATCAGTGCATGGTTCTGGAATTGTGGCTTGACCTCCTCAGCATACATGCTCCAGTCACACACTCCGTCTTGTTGATCACAAGTGCATTTGCTGAAGGTTGGTTGCTCCCAAAAGCTTGATTGGCCAGTTGAGGTTGAGCTTGAGAAGATTGCTGTTGTTGATGATGATATTGTTGCTGATGATTGAGGGAGGGAATGCTTGAAGACGGTTGATATGATGACTGACTCTGAGAATGTCGTGGAGTATTGTTGTTTCTTCTTGGAGCATTACATTCTCTAGAGAAGTGCCCGGCCATTCCACAATTGAAGCATTTGACTTTGGATTTGTCGTATCCGAGCTTAGTATTTTCATTCAGGCTGAGTTTTTTGCTTTCCTGAAAACTTTTTAGCTCTCATGGCAATCATAGCCGTTGCCATTGTAAATCCATCTCTTCTACATCATCTGGATCCATTTCCTCCAGATCTTCTTGGATTAGATGTGCAGAAGTCAGTCTTCCTCCCAAATATGCCTCAAAACTTGCTACAAAGGCATTATATGTAGCCTTCTGTTCTTTTGTTTTTTGATCATCAGTAGGGTTGGTAGAGACAGAAGAGAATCCTGTTGATTGATTGGTTGATGTTGATGCTGATGCTGATGGTCTGTTAATTGAGTGTGCTGCAAAGAATCAGTGGTTTTGTGTTGATCGCCAGATGACAGAAAGTCATCCTCTTCAGTGATGAAGGCATTCTCAACAGAATGAGTTTTAGATGGAAACTTATAAGCTTCAACAACTTTTGGTCCTCAAGATTCCTGCTTCTTTCATCAAGTTCCAGTGCTTCAATTTTTGCAATCATTATGTCAAGAGTGGTACTCCAAATCAAGAGTATTTTTCAGCATTGTTACGTTTTGTTTCCAATGCTCTGGAAGACTATGTAACATTTTCTTGTTGAGGTCTTTTGATTTGTAAGTCACTCCCATTATCTCCAAATCATTTACTAACTGCACGAATCTGTGCAATTGTTTAGAAATTGATTCCCCTTTGAAATGATGGAAGGTTTCATACTGATTTATCAGTTTGTCTCGGTTGATTTCAGCAACCTCACTACTTCCTTCACACATAATTTGCAAAGCATCCAAACTGCTTTTGTAGTTCCATACTTCTCCAGCCTTTAAGCACATCCATCTTAAGTGCTTGAGTGAGGATGGAATATGCTTTAAGGTCAATCTTGATCTTCTTATAATCGTCATCATCTAGAGTAAGATCTTCAATGGGAATCCTGGTTGTTCTGTAGAGAGCTGCCTGATCAGCTGACAGTGTTATTGGGATGTGGGGACCTTTACATATCGAAATCCAGTAGTCAGGATCTACACCTGTAATATAATTCATAAATCTTATTTTCCATTGTTTGAACTCAGATTTATGTTTCAGTATTGGTGGTTTTGGGGTATGCCCAAGTTCTGAATAACTGTGAGAATCCATTTTATCAGTTGATTTTTAGTATGGATTAGTGAGTTTTTAAGTCTATTCAGTGGGTTTAGTCAAATAATCATTAAAAACGTCCAGTAGATTCAGATCTGATGACTATGATGTCTGTAATCAGGAGTGTCTTTGTATTGTTGTAGGTGTCGGACTTGTAGTCTGTATGATGTTCTGTGTTCGACTGATTGGTTGAATGAGGGGCTGTTGATGAGTATTTCAGGTAGTATTTGGTGTGTAAACTGATTAGAGATGTATAAATACTCTGTTCAGCTACTCAATCACCAGATCTATCGGGTTCAGACCAGATCTGTGCAGATCTGAGTAAGAACTGAGAGCCGTGGCTCTGATACCAATTGACTGGAAAGATTTGAGAATGATAATCTCAGTTGTGTGAATCAATAAGGACCGAATATAGTGATTGAGTCAAAGATTGAGAGGCGGAATCAGACAATCAATGAACACTGAATACACATGATACTCATAAATATGTTTGTATATATTGAATACTTTGATTGATTGATTACAAGAACATTCAATGCAAACAGAACATTCTAGGAACTAAGAATCAAATCAAATTACAGACAAAAGTTACCCCATGTATGAGGTATACTATTCTATTTATAGGCAGACACATTGCCATTACAAAAGACTAAACTACCCTTACTAAAGCTAGTCTAAGTCTTCATCAACATTGGCTGTTGATCATCCGCATTGACAAATGCGGATGAGTTGACTTCATCAGCATTTCTTCAACCGCATTGAAGTTTGGTCATCCGCATTGGTAAATGCGGATGAACAAAACACTTGTCCGTATTTCTTTGGTAATCAGCATTGGTCAATGCGGATGAACAAATGTATATCCGCATTTATTAACTTGTCATACGCATTGACAAATGAGGATGACCAACACTTGTATTTTTCTTCTTATTCAGCAGATACTTGTCTTGATCCGCATTTGTTCTTGGACATGAGGGATTCCAGCAGAGCAACCATCCACCACTTGAATTGGCATGAATGATCCTTTCAGGGTCCAACAGGATCAAGAGGCAGTTTAGCATTCCTAGAACTCCTGAACAAAATGGAGTGGTGGAGAGAAAGAATAGGACCCTTATTGAAGCTGCAAGGTTAATGTTGGCTGATTCTGGTTTGCCACTAACCTTTTGGGCTGAAGCTGTTACACTGCTTGTTATGTACAAAATAGAGTATTGCTAAATCAAAGGTTGATGAAGACTCCTTATGAAGTGTTACATCATTTGGCTCCTCTGATTTCCTTCTTTAGAGCATTTGGGTGTCCCTGTTATATTCTCAACACAAAAGATCCACTTCAGAAGTTTGAATCAAAGGTGGATGCAGGGTACTTTGTTGGGTATTCCTCTACTTGCAAGGCATATGGAGTTTTTAATTGCACATCAAAGATTGTAGAAGAAACCTTGCATGTAAAGTTTAATGAATCTCCAAAGGAGAAAATCCCATAAAATCCTGTGGAGTTATTTGATCTGGACATACTGCAATATGTTCCTTATCAGTCTCCAAATGTTGCAGGTTCTGTGAATCTATCATCTTCTGCAACATGTTATCCATCTGTCGGTATCAATGCAAGTTTTAGTGATCAACTGCCTGAGTCTACTAAACTTGATGTTCTTGTAGCTTCAGCAGTTCCATCCACAACAAATGTTGATGAGATCTCGAATCCTCCACTTCATTTGAATTGTCATCTTATTCTAGGTTTCAAGAATCTGGATCACCATCCGTTGCTGCTGAATCACCTACAAACACTTGCACAGATCTTATTGAGTATCAAGAACTGAAGAATCATCCCATGTCTCTAATCATTGGTGACATCAATGCTGGGGTTTCAACCAGAAGTCAATTTTCCAACTTTTTCTTCTATGCTCTCTTCATCAGTCAGCAAGAGCCAAATAATTATCATAGTGCATTAAGAGACAATGGATGGGTTGAAGCTATGCAACTTGAGCTTCTTCAGTTTCAAAAGCAGCAAGTGTGGGAATTGGTTCCTCTTCCCCAAGGTAAGTGTGCAATAGGCACTAAATGGGTGTTTAGGAATAAAACTGATGAAAAAGGCCAAATTGTCAAGAACAAGGCCAGACTGGTTGTACAGGGGTTTTCACAAGAAGAAGGTATTGACTATGATGAAACATTTGTCCCTGTAGCCAGACTGGAAGCAATCAGATTGTTTTTAGCTTAAGTTGCTTTTCATAATCTCAAAGTTTTTCAAATGGGTGTCAAAAGGGCATTCTTATATGGTAAAATAAAAGAAGAAGTTTATGTGTGCCAACCACCAGGTTTTGAAGATCATAAACATCCAGCTTGGGTGTATAAGCTTGATAAGGCTCTTATGGACTAAAACAAGCACCTAGAGCCTGGTATGAAACACTGTCCAACTTTCTTCTTCAAAATAATTTCACTAGAGGATCCATAGATAAAACCTTGTTCATTAAGAGAGTAGGCATGCATAAGCTCCTTGTTCAAATTTATGTTGATGATATTATTTTTGCATCCTCTGATCCACAGTTGTGTGATGCCTTTACTAAGTTGATGCAACAAAAGTTTGAAATGAGTGCCATGGGAGAATTACAGTTCTTTCTGGGGTTGCAAATCAAACAAAAGGCTGATGGAACTTTCATTCATCAGTCAAAATATACAAAGGATGTGTTGAAAATATTTGATTTACAAAACTGTCAGCCCTGTTCTACTCCCATGTGTAGCACCACACAACTGGATGCTGATCAGAAAGGTAAAGCAGTGATGAAACTCTTTACAGATGTATGATTGGTTCCTTGATGTATCTTACAGCTTCTAGACCAGACATTATGTTGTAACTTGTGTCTGTGCTCAATTTCAGGCTGCACCTAAAGTATCCCATATGATTATAGTCAAAAGGATCTTAAGATATTTGCAAGGAACTCAATCTCTAGGACTTTGGTATTCCACTGGGCACTCTTGCAAATTAGTTTATTTCTCTGATAGTGACTATGCCGGGTGTAAATTAACCAGAAAATCCACCTCTGGTGGATGCCAATTTCTAGGCAACTGTTTGTTTTCTTGGTAGATTAAGAAACAAACCTCTGTTGCTACATCCACTACTAAAGCATAATACATTGCTGCTGCAAGTTGTACATCTCAGGTACTCTGGCTTTAGAATCAATTACCGGATTATGACATTACAGAGACTAAGACTCCTTTACTAATGGACAGTGCTTCAGCTCTTTGTATTGTTAAGAATCCTATCTAGCATTCTAGGACCAAACATATTGAGATCAGACATCACTTTATCAGGGATTGTTATGAAAAAGGTCTGATGATCCAAAGTTTGTTTCTAGTGCTGATGAGCTTGCAGATATATTTACTAAGCCTTTGGACAGTGCAACTTTTCAAAATCTTGTGCTAAGGCTTGGTATGCTGCAGCTTGAATAAATTGACAACTACTGATGATCTCAGCTCCCAAGTACTGATGAGCATTAGTATACAGCTGTCACAAATAGGTACTGAAGCTATTTTATCTTCAGCAATTTTTCATAACTACTGAAGACTAAATTCCTTAAAGTACTGAAGTACTTTCTCTGTTGCAAAGTCCTGAAGTGTTTACAACTACTGACGACTGTTCTAGCAGATAAGTACTGATGACCAATGAAACATCTGAAAATCAGATAATCTGCTGAGTAAGTGTTAAGATCAAATGAAACAACTGAGATATGTGAATTGACGACAACAACTGATGAGTAAGTTTATTCTTCAATTGGTTCTAACAACTGCTGTTTCTTTTTAAAACAACTGAAGCCAAACCAAGTCTTCAGTAGTTTTTTAAACTACTGATGACAAACACCAAGTCTTCAGTTGTTTACAACACCTGAAAGTTAAAACCATGTCTTCAGTCGTTTTCTAACAACTGATGACTAAAACCAAAACTTTCAGCTGTTTTCTTTCAGCCGTTTCATAACCTATAAATACCTAACCCTAACTTCAAACTTTTCATAAATCGATTTCCGAACGTTCATCTCCCATTAATTGTGACCATGCAAATCAAACCTCGACACAACTGTGTTGCTTACTTCACAAAATCGACCTTTTGGACTAAGTTTGATGATGCTATTGATCTGATGGCTGATTCCCAGTATCGAACTCCTTTTCTTCTGAATCCTACCATCTATCCCGACTCTCTTCATCAACTTTGGACAAATATCACCATCCATACTGGTGAGAATGATGTTGCGATCACTATCCAGTCATTTGTAAACAAGAAGAAGGTGATTGTCACTCCTGCTATCATTCACCAAACGCTTGATCTGAATGATGCTACCTTTATCACCATATACCGGAAGGGCACCATTGATCTCTCATTCATTAATCATGGCTATGAGGGCAACCTAAGTGCTACTACCATTATGAAGAAGCACTTTCATGATGCTGAACGCCTCATCTTTCACATGATCAATGTTTGTCTTGCCCCCAAAACCTCTTCATGGGATCAAATGTCATCCAGGTAGCAGCATGTATTGTATTCTATTCTTGAACGCCAAAGCTTAAATTTTTCTGAAATTATATTTTTAGAATTAAAATATCTGGCAATGAAACCTGTAGCTAACAGATGGCTATTATATCCAAGGTTTCTTATGGCCATAATCATGAATCAGTTACAATCTGATGGCCTTGTTGGCCTTGGAGTCCCTGCTGTGGTAGTTTTGCCAGAGGTATACTCTAGGCACAACTCTGACCCACACCTCAAAGAGGCTGCCAAACTGCTATAACCCAAGCAGAAGGTACCCACAGCCTCATCCTCCAGATCCAAAGTCCCCTCCAAACCTCTCTCCAAACAACCCCAAAAGGCTACTCAGGGAGTTGAGTCCCCTGCTGATGCCCCTGCAACACAAACGCATGATGAAACTATGGGTAGTAATCCCCCTGTAGTTTCCAGGACTCTACCAGCTGAAACCGCTCAGGTATCCTCTCAACAGGATCCTGATGCAACCAAAAATGGGGAAACCACATTACTGGAATCTCCCTCACTTGAGAGGATTGCCATTGAAGAGCACCATTCTCCCCAGGTGCAATCCTTTTCACACCTATCTCCCACTAAAGCCACCCCTACAAGCCCAATTGTGGTTATTGCACATTGACTCAACTACATTCCTCTACCCCTCCCCAGAAACCTATTACTACTGGGAAAACCTCAACCGTTGAGGGAGAGGATTATAATGTAGCTGATAACCCACAGCACAGGGATTACAGAGTTCAATCTCCCAGTGTAGAGGAGGAGATTAGAACATCTAGTGAGGCTGCCTCTTCTCCTTGTTCAGCATATGATCAGGATGAAGCTGGTATCATTTCTAAGTCCTCACCAGAGGCAACTGCCAATGAAGGACATTATCCTGAGGCAGGAAGTCCCCAGTTCCGAGAAATAGGGGCACATGTGAATACTGATCTACACTCAGCACATATTCATCATGATTTCATCAGGAGGTCAGCTGATTCAGCACAGACTGATGAT
Source organism: Flaveria trinervia (assembly GCA_025506515.1). Taxonomy (NCBI): domain Eukaryota; kingdom Viridiplantae; phylum Streptophyta; class Magnoliopsida; order Asterales; family Asteraceae; genus Flaveria; species Flaveria trinervia. The sequence goes on from CM046455.1 coordinate 57,750,223, forward strand.
GACCTGGGCTTTTTCTTTGATGTTCTATGGATAAGATTATTGATCAACTCTTCAGACAAAGATTTGACACTGCCAAACTTGACTCTGAGATCAGAAGGTTAGAGATTCAAGAAATTGAACAAAGATGGGCAAGTTGGAGTGAGAAAGAAAGAGAAAGGCTGGAAACTATGGCAAGATTTATATCAAAACATCTGGGAAGGTCGATCATTGAAGTAAAGTCATGGTCCAGAGACAGTATTTTGGAGATAACCACCAGAATCTGTTCTTCTGAAGTATTTAACAAAGGATTGATCATAGAAGCTCTTGATGAAGTTGGTGCTGGGAAAAGGACTGATATGGCAAAACTATCCAAAGCTTCACTCAAATCCAAGATGCTAGAGTAGCCTGCACTATCACCCAAACCAAAACAACCACCTTCACAACCCTCAAAACCAATTCCTTTACCTAAGAAACCTACTGAACCCATTACCAATGATGCACCTAAGAGGAAGAGAAGGGTGTTGAGGATGGAAGAAGAAGAAGAAGATGATGAGGATGATAGTCTGCCACTCTCTGCTATTCTCAAAATAAAAATGCCTGAGCCTAGGAGTCAACCAACAACAATCACACCTGACTTTCAAAGGCAAATGGTAAAAGTCAAAATTGAAGAAGAAGAAGAACATCACAAACAACATGATGAGCAACTGTTAAGGATGATTGATAAAGAGTTTCCCAAGTCTTCATCCATACAAGCTATGAAGAAACATGCTCAGAGGTTGTATGCTCTTAGATTTACATTCCAATATCAGAAAGAGAGAGTGAGAATTTGGCCTGACCCTAGAGTAAGTGACAGAATACACAAACTGAAGATTCCAAGCAGATACAATGGCCAAGTAAAGAAGATTGTAGATGCTGTGATAATGCTGGCCATTGTAGTGTCACCCTGGGAAATTCTTGATGACTTCAAGAGAGCTTACAAGTCTAAAATGACTCCACAAACGTTACTAGAAAACAAAATGGTAAAGAAGGGGTTAATCTACAAGAAGCTTGAAGAAATAAGAAGAAATGAGCTCCAGTTATTGCTTGAACGCACTCACCCTGATGAGTTTGCATACAGAGAGATATCAACCGTGGAGCTGAAAAATGGAAAGCATATTAAGTACTTATCTAAGTACTATGGGCCTGAGTTCTTCTTTAAAAGTGGAGCTGAAGAACTCACAATGGAAGAACAAGTTGTTTTCCTTGAGGCCTATGTCAGAGAGTCTTATAGACTCATTATTGGGAAGTAGGTTTCATGGATAGGGTAACAGCTCTGTGTCTAATTCCCCAAGACAGAGTTCCCATTCATCCTTTGCCAATCAAACCTTCTGAATCTCTTCCCTGGCCTGAGCTTATAATTGAAGAATTCTGAGCTGATCCAGATTTTGTTTCTGCCAATAAGTGGGACCTCAATAATTTTAAAGGTTTTGGCTGCATTGGTTCAGGGGGAGTTTGTTGGACCAAAAGAACCAATGAGCCAGATCAAAAAAACCTTTAAGTCCCACAGACATCAAAACAACTGAAGTGATCTACATCTGCTGAAGACAAAGTCTGAAGACAACTGCTGAAGACAAAGTCTGAAGACAACTGCTGAAGACAAAGTCTGAAGACAAAGTCTGAAGACAAAGTCTGAAGACAAAGTCTGAAGACAAAGTCTGAAGACAAAGTCTGAAGACAAAGTCTGAAGACAAAGTCTGAAGACAAAGTCTGAAGACAAAGTCTGAAGACAAAGTCTGGAGACAACTGCTGGAGACAAAGTCTGAAGACAAAGTCTGAAGACAATGCTGAAGACAGTCTGAAGATCAAGTTCTCAGAAGTTGTCACAACAGCTGAAGTAGTTCTCTTTAGTAGTTGTGATGGTTTATATTTCAGTAGTTTGTAATCAATAGTTTTATATTATGTAAAACATCTAAAGTTCTTATACTTCAGATGTTATAACTTCAGTAGTTATAATGTTAGTTTATACTTAGCTTCTAATAAAGGTGTTCTCAGTTGTTGTGGACATCTTCAGTAGTTTAGTTTAATTTCAGTTGTTTGTATAAATCAATTACATGTCACTATCATGTGACGTCAGCTGATGTCACATTCCTTATAAAAGGAATGTTGACCTAATTTCCCTTGACGGGAAGCTTGTGCATGAATGAAAACATTCTTTTTGCAGAAAACTCTCTCTCTATAACTGTTACTGTTTGATTGAATATTCATATTATTCTTGCTAGAATTTCGTCTAATTCGTGTGCTATTCCGCTGCAAATCCTAATCTAATTGATCAAACTAGATCTCAATCCTTTCATTCTTCTTTCTGAATAAGGTTTGATCAATCTTCCTTTTTTGTACTCATGTTACAGAAGGAAAGATAATAATGTCTCATACCACTTCCTTGGGGTTTGACATAGATCATACAAGCTTTGTCAAGCTTATACACTTTATAAGGGAAATCCAGATCTTCAAAGCCTTGTGGCTGACTGCCATAATTTTATTTAGATTTTTTTGTAATGGAAAGCATACTTCACATCCATTTGATACATGGTGAACTTCATAGATGTAGAATAATTAAGAAAGATTTTGATTGCTTTAAGCCTAGCAATAGATGAAAATATTTCATCATAATTCATACCCTCTTCTTGTGTATATCCCTAAGCTATCAGTCTTACTTCTAATAACAATGCCTCTATCATTAGTTTTGTTCATGTATAGCCACCTGGCTCTAATAGGATATTATCCTTCGAGAAGGTCAACTAGTTGACATACTTCTTTTTTCCTGAATTGAAGCAATTCTTCTTGGCATTGCTTCAATCCAACTATTGTCTTGAAAAGCTTTCTTGATATTCTTTGGAATAGTTTGACAAAGAAAACATGAAAAAAGAAAGATGTTTATTGTGCTTGAATTTCTTTTTGTCACATGTTCTTCAAGGTCACTGATGTTGTTTATGAGCTGATGATTTATGAGGATCTGTGAAGTAAGATAGCATCTACTTGCATGGCTACTTCCAGATTGGAAACATTCATGTTAGGTTTGTAGAGTCTAATAAAGAGGCTGATGCAACCTAAACATCTTTAGTCTTTCCTGCATGCTGCACAAGTGCATCAAAGTATAGCCGGCTGTAGGATGTTGTATAAGTATCTCATGTTCTTGTATCTTTTGAATATGCTTTTGTAACACTTGTAATAGAACATAGAGAAGGCAATATACTACATTCTTGAAAACCAAATACTTGTGTTATTTGTGTTCTGTCTCTTATATTACTTGTGTTCTTAAGTGTCATTACTTGGTAGTTTACTGTTTGATCTAAGTTTAGTTTATCTCCTCTTTGTGTTGTTGTGTTATAACTTATACCCTTCAATAATCCTGCAAGGTTGGTGAGCAAGATCTTCTTATGGATTGAAATGATTTGGTGAGTCATGAAAGGAATCATATGCTTTTCATGTTGAATGTCTGAGTCTAAAGCACTTTGATAAGTTTTATATGTTTTATTTACCACTCCATCAACATCATTTAGAACATATCTAGATTGTTGCACTTCAAGAGCTATATATGGAGAATTTGTTAGTAATAAACTTGGACCAACATCAGTTGATATGGTTTCAATTTGTGGTTCTCTAATAGGATCAACTTGCAGAGGAACTTGTTGGGCTTGTACATGAGTAAATGACAGAGGAATCATAGAAAAATCATCAAGTACAACTTCATGTGATGTAGTTCATGGCTGATATTTTGCCTTAGACAAATTGAATTGATTAAGTGTTTTTATTAGAGAGTTAATATCAAACAACCAATTAGGACCATTGGAGGACTTATGAAATGAATGCTCATTTAATTTAACATTTTATAATTCATCTATGATGTTTAATATGGGATTAAACACTCTAAATGCTTAGATGTAGATAAATATCCAACAAAGAATCCTTTATTAGATTTTTAATAAAACTTTCCTAAGTGATCTCTAGTGTTTAATATTAAGACAGGACAACCCAAAGATTTGACAAAACCAATAAATTGTTTTCTATGAAAAAGCAATTCACATGGTGCTCCGTTAATCTATTAACTATTAATTTTCTATTTTGTACATAGCATGTTGTGTTAACTGCTTCTGCCTAAAAGGTAATTGGTAGTTTAGCATCACAATGCATGGTTCTTGTTGCTTCAACTAGTGTTTTATTCTTCCTTTCAGCTATCCTATTTTGTTATGGAGTTCTAGCTATACTGAATTAATGAACAATGACTTTTGTGTACAAAATAAGTCTAAATCATCATTTTTGAATTTCGTTCCATTATCACTCCTAACTAATTTTGTTTCAATCTTAGTGATAAACTCTTTGATGATTTGTGTTGATTTATTTTTATGAAGTGGGAAGAAAACCTAAGTGAACCAAGAAAAGTCATCTACGATCACCACACAATGTTACATTTTTCCTATACTCATGATATGACATTCTCAGCAGGTTGAACTTCAATGTTTCATAATACTTGACTTTGGTGAAGCTTAACTGGCCATTTATCACCATCCCTTCACCAAAACTTCTTCCACTTTGAGAATATCCCTTGAATGCCACAGTTTCTCGTCGTATGTGCTTGAAGTCATGAAGGAGGGAACTGTCTTCTGTCATGTGCCTAGAACATCCACTATCCATAAGATGTTGTTGGACCTTCTTGGATGACCCTACATGCACAAACAAATTAGTTAGAATACGGGGCCTAAGCCAGATGGTCTTCCGTTTTCCATTTCTATCTACAATAGTAACTTTTTTGATAAGATCCTCTTACTATAGAATCACCAGATTCATCAAACTTAGGTTTAGAAAACCTAGTTTAAAGTTCAATAGCAAAGGACTTTGCCTTATGTGGTTTGATGAATATTGATGATTTGTGTTTGTGGGTCACCATCTCTTCATAAGAAGAACTCTTAGAGGTATAATCAAAACTTTGATCTTTATTGTTATACAAAAATCAAGCATGTTGTTATTATATGATTATTGTTTATGTTGAGTCCTAATAGTAGGATTCAAGTTTATTCTAAAACTAGATGTTTTCTATTGTACTCTGACAACCCTAGGATGACAAGTATGTTCATTTTTTTTAGAAATATTTCTTGGATTCCTGAATGATGGGCTTGCATGATGTGCAAACTTAGGTGAGATAGATGTCACTTGTTTCTTTTGTGTGGATCTCAACCCTTTCATTGTGAAGAAGCATTTAGAAGTATTATGATTGTTCATTTCACACAATACATAGTATTTGTTAAAATGATATTTTTCAATAGAATGATTATGCCTTTTACATATTGAACAATACCCGATAAAGTAATATTCAACTGTAGTGTGATTTATCATGTTAAAGTTGTCATAATATTTCTGATTCCGCTTGGGTTGAGATGATAAAGCTTTCATTGTTGTGTGCTTCTTTGAATTTTGGTTTGATGAGGATGCAAATTTCACACAATACATAGTATAAGATTGTTTCATAACTCTACTATTAGAGGTTTAGATTAATGTCTTTGCTTCCATGTTAATATGTTGCATTCTTTCTCAAGCTTGTTTACATCATTCTTAGAAAAAATGTCAAACACCACTTGTTTTCTAGTTGAAATATGTTGTTTTGATTTTGGTGATGTTTTAGCTTTTTCTTTTCATTTAATTGATGAGGATGCTTGTGCTTTTCCCTTAAATGAATTATGATTTGATTTGTTTGAATTTTTATGAGTTTGACCTCATTACCATATTTGCTTTCAGCATATGCTTGCGGGAGTTTACAAAGGTTATGATGGCTTTGATGGGACTTTTAGGTTTGCTAACATACAAAAGAATGCCATCCAAAATGAGCCAAGTAGCTGCCCTGTGCCATCCTCAACAACCATCACCTGCTAACCGGAAACACATAAAAGTTAGTGTTGCTGAGTGAGTTCTAGTTTTAAAATAAAATATACTTTACTTCTGTTTCAAACCATTCTTTACATTCTTACGCGATCAGGTAACATACGAACACACAGGTAATATCATTATTATCTTCATCATTCATTTTCTAACTTTCATTCATTCATCTTACATCATTATCATTCACTTTAATTCATAAACTTCCTTGCTTATCTTTCGTTTGTTCGTTACTTCCAATGACATGTACAATACCCCGAACATTGTGCATGAAGCTGGTTACTGTGCCTAAGGTCTATCAAAACCTTAAACATTATGCACAAAGCTGACTCCAGTACCTAGGGCAAGTACACTCATCACTTATCTTTTCTCTTTCATTCTGGACCAATGCCATATGCTATACCCCGAACATTGTGCATGAAGCTGGTTACTGGGCCTGAGGTCTATCAAGGACCTCTAACATTGTGCACGAAGCTGACTCCAATACCCGGCACAAGCGGCAAAGATCCCATACATATGGTCAATCACAAAGATTAGACCCCAGTGTGCATCCTTCTGGGGTAGCTAACCCACACACAGTTAAGCTAACACCCTTCATTGGGTGTGAATCTCCATACTTTGCTTGCAAGACTTTCTTACATTCATGCATGAATTAATGCATGCATTATTTCATTACGTTCCTCTTTTCATTATCTTCCACCTTACGTTACATAATACTTTTCATTTCATTCATTAGTATTCAACATAAAGCCACGGAAAATAAACATACATAACAAGGAACATAAACATAACCCTACAAAACATCACCATACAAGGCACCATCATACACGACATAACAATCATAATACATGCCATATCACACCCCATACATCATCAAAAATCAACTTACTTCTCCCTCGAGAACATCCCAAGTCAAAGCCTACATTTCACTTTTTCCCCAAAATCAGAAAAATATTCTAAGTCTTAGGCACATGGGCACTATGCTGGCGCATGACCATTCAGGCGCATGGGGAACAATTAGGCACATGGGGAACTTTCAGGCGCATGGGGAAAACTTAGACACATGGGAAAATTTTAGGCGCATGGGCACTAATGGGGCGCATGGGCACTAATGGGGCGCATGGGCGACACTTAACCAATTTTGGGCTATTCTAGGCGCATGGGCACTATTGGGGCGCATGAGCCCTTAGGCGCATGGGCTTTCTAGGCGTCTGGACACTTAGCCAAATTCAGCCTTTTCCAGGCGCATGTCTACTATTTGGGCGCATGGGATTTTGGGCGCATGGGAACACTTAGCAGTGTATACCTTTGGGTGCATGGGCCACTATTAGGTGCACGGGCTACTATTTAGGCGCATGAGCAGTCTAATTCACATTTAAACAGCTAAGCTTAATACATACATTCTAAGCCTTAAGAATACATGCATAACATCATCATAACCATAAACACACCAAAATCAAACCAACCCGCATACACATACACATATACATACGGTGAGAAGCCCATTTTATAAAAGTTTAATACATGTATTTCCAGCCCCAAATCAGTTTAAAACAAGTAAAAGGGAGGTTCTAGAACTCACCTTAGCAGCTCTTGGGTATGACTTCCTTCAAAACCCGTTTTCTACAAGTTCAACACCTAAAACCCACCGAAAACACACACACCTGAATACATAAACACACATAAGCATGCAACTGGCGCTAAGGCCAGTTAAGAACATCACCAAACCAAGAATTCTTACCTTGAATTCAATTTCTTCTTCTAGTTCTTCAAAAACCCTAGAGTTCTCTACTCTTGTTTTCTCTCTCTAAAAAATATCCGAATGATATGGTGTTGTACGAGAAGTGGGCGGCCATACCCACTTTTACACCAACTTTTGAAACATTTTGTCCTTTTTGACACCTTTAACCCCTTAGCTTGAGTTAAATTGCATTTCTTTCTTTTCTTTCACTTTTCTTCTTTCTTTCATGACTACACAAAAAATAACCGGGCATTACAAGTCCACCCGCTTGTTGTGGGTAATGCTGTCTCATTTCCTCTTCAGTCTCCCACGTCAACTCAGACCCCTTCCTACGTTTCCACTGTACACGCACAAAGGAACTACTTTATTTCTTAACCTCTTCTCCTTACCATCAATGATTGCCACTGGTTGCTCCACATAATTGAGTCGTTCATCCACCTCGATATCATCCAGTGGTACAACCATATCCTCGTCAGCCAAACACTTTCACAGATGAGATATATGGAATGGCGGGTGAATTCCACTTAACTCATCTAGTAGCTTCAATCTATAGGCCACTTCTCCTACTCGAGTAATAATTCGAAAAGGCCCTATGTACCTTGGGCTCAACTTTCCCCGTTATCTGATCCGAATGATACTTTCCAAGGTGAGACTTTCAACATAACTCTGTCACCCACCTAGAATTCAATCGGTCTATGTCGTTTATCAGCGTACGACTTCTGCCTATCCTTGGCTGCCTTCATGAAGGCCTTGATCCTTTTGAGCTTCTCAGTCGTAGCCTCGATCACCTCAATACTCCCTAACTCCTTCTCATCAATATCACCCCAACAGACGGGTGTTCTACATATTCTACCATATAGCATCTCATAAGGTGGCATACCAATGCTGGCATGATAACTATTGTTATATGAGAACTCAGCTAACGGTAAGTGGTCATCCCAACTTCCTCCGAAATAAATGACGCATGCCCGAAGCATATCTTCCAGTGTCTGAAGTGTCCTCTCCAACTGACCATCCATCCGAGGATGATAATCCGTGGTAATATGTAACCTCATCCCCATCGCATCATGGAATTTCTTCCAAAACTTAGATGTAAACCGGGTGTCATGATCAGACATGATAGATACCGGCGCACCATGATGAGTTACAATCTCTTTGATGAATAGATCCGCTAACCTCTCAGATGAATATATGTCGCGGATCGGTAGGAAGTGAGCACTCTTCGTCAAACGATCAACTATCACCCATATGGCATCATACCCTCACGTAGTACGTGGTAGCTTCGTAATAAAATCCATGGTGATATGCTCCCATTTCCACTTCGTTAAATCATAATTCAATCGGTCTATCGCGTTATATATACAACCACCAATACTCCTTCTTCATGTCTTGATACATCTTCGTAGCACCAAGATGAATAGAGTATCGAGTTTTATAAGCTTCATCCATAATCTTCACACGTAGATCCCCAAAATTAGGAGTCCAGATTCATTCGAATCAGGTCCTAACATCGAGTGTGTTTTCACCTAATTCCGTGACTAGAACTCTCATTCTTTTAGAGTTAAGATGATCTTCCTTCAATGCCTAAGCTCGTTGACCTGCTTCATCACATCAGAGGGTCATAACCAACTGATAATCCTTCACCCGAATCGGCTCAGGTCTCCCCTTATGAGCTCCAACCATCTCCTCTGCCTCATGTTCAAATCTTTCTACTCGAGGAAGCACTTCAAGCTCTTATGGTCAGTGAATATGGTGCACTTCGTCCCGTATAGGTAGTGCCTCCAAATCTTTAAAGCAAAGACCACGACCGCTAGCTCTAATTCATGAGTAGGATAATTGGGCTTATGAACCTTCAGCTGTCGGGATGCGTAGGCTATAACCTTTCTGTAGAGATTATATGAAGAGGCTGATGCAACCCAAACACCCAAAGTCTCTCTTGCATGAATGCACATGGGTACTGAAGAAGAATGCTTCAGAAGTTCCACACAAGCAACATAAATATTCTAAGTGTGAAATCTTCCAAAGCCAAGACCAATATCTTCCGAATCCAAAGATGAAGTCTTCCGAAGCTTCAGAGACAAAGTTTTCTGAAGCCAACACTTGAAGACAGATTTCTTCTGAAGACTTTTAGTATACATGCTTTATCTGATGTACTTTATATAAAGATGGATCCTCTTTCTACTGCAACTCTGTAAAGTCACCAACTTACATGAGTTGGTGAAAAGGTCCATACTTTTAGTAACTGTACATTGAGGTCTTGAGTCTATAACTTTCTACTTGATGTACTTTATCCTTTTTTAATAGATTAAGATGTGATCTATGGTATGTCATAGTCACAAGTCAAAAGGCAATCTGCCTTTTGACTCTACAGTTGATTTTGTTTTGTGTCTAGTCAATTGTATCCGGCTTGCCTTCAAAGTATGGCCGGCTGTAGGATGTGGTATATATATCTCAAGTACTTGTAACTTTCCTTTATGCTTTGTAACACTTGTAATAGAACCTGAGAAGGCAATATACTACAATCTTGAAAACCATTTCCTTGTGTGTCTTGTTATCTTGTTTTGTCTCTTATTTACTTGTGTTCTTAGTATCATCTCTTGTGGTTAATCCAGTCTCATTATTTGATTAGTCAAGTTAATCTCCTCATTGTGTTGTTGTTCTGTAAGTAACCATCCTTCACCGGTCCTGCATTTAGTATCAGAGCTTTCTAGGCTCTTGATATAAGATTTCACCATCTTTGAATCCCTCACACACACAAAATACTTAAATTTTCAAATGGCAGCCATTTCCAAAGCTGATATGGAACTGGAACCATGAACAAGTCCCCACTAATCACTCTTGATGACTTTGACACTTGGTGCCAAAGAATGGAAGGTTTCATTAGGTCTCTATATTCAAGAATGTAGGATTCTGTTGAAAATTGACCTTACATACCGAGCACCCCCTCTACTATTGGTGGTGGTATGATCCCTAAGGTTGTGGCTAACTAATCAGATGAAGATAGAAATAGAGTAAAGATTGATTAGAAAGCCATGATAACCCTTTAGACTGCTCTTCCAAACTCTGTATACAGAGGTTTCAAGAAATGCAAAAAAGCTAAGCAGCTGTGGGATGCATTGAAACTGATGTATGAGGGTTCCTCTGAATCAAAGGAGAACATGAAGGATCTCCTGAAGTAGCAATTTAAAAACTTCACCTTCAAAGCATGTGAGACCATGACTCAATAATACTTTAGGCATGTTGAGATTGTAGATACCCTAGTGGATGAAGGAGTTGCTCTTGAAAACAGAGACATTGTAAGGAAGTTCATGTGCTCACTTCCTAGGCAATGGACACACTACTGTGTGGTTATCAAGAGAACTGAGAATCTAAAAACTCTCACTTTGACAGAGTATATGGGATTCTCAGTGGCTACCAGATGGAGATGAACATGCAAGGTTCATTTGGAAACTCCAACAATCAAATGGATTTAGCCCTTCATATGGTTAAAAAGGATAGCATAGAACCACAACATCATCTCTTATGCTATCCTGATAACTCACAAAAGGGTCCTTTCATCACCTTCTCTGAGACACCAAGGGAGAACTACACTCAAGGAAGCCCATTCCAAGAGACAAGTTCTTCTCAAGCCTTTGTGTCTTCTGATGAAAGTTTTCGCAACTCTCTTTTCACCCTTAAAGATCTAGACTGTATCCGTCCAAATGATCTGGAGTACATGGAAATAGTCTAGCAAATGGCTCTTGTCACTCATAGAGCTAAGAAGTTCCACAAGCAGACTGGAAGGAAGTTCCCCAGCAATGCAACCAGTGGAAAGTTTGGACTGGATAAAAGCAAAGTCAAGTGTTACAACTGTAACTTGATGGGCCACTTTTCCAGGGAATGTAAGGCACCAAGAACTAATGGTGGCCAAGCACAATCCAGACCAAACTAAATTGGCAAGGCTACCTAGAATGAGAAGCCAAAGCAGCAAGCTGCAGTTGTTGTTGAAGAAGGAGGCTTTGACTGGAGCTTTCAGGTGGAAGATGCTTCTCCAAACCAAGCATTGATGGCAGATCATGATGAAACCAAGGTATTGGAACATCTCTGTACCCCTGAATACATTGTTAAAGTCAATAGATACAAGTCCTACAACTTAGAAATGAGATCTGATCTTGAGTCCTTAAACATCTTAAAAGATGAATTTAGAAAGTCTGAAAATGATTATAAACTAAAGATAGAGGACTTAGAGAAAACTATTTTACTTCTAAAACATGAGCATACAAATTTTAGGACTCAGATCAAGGATCTCATAACTAAGTTGACTGAGTGCCAGGCTGAGCTTGTGATCAGAAAGCCAAGGCAGAAAAGTGTGTTCTTGAAGAAGAGACCTTTAAGAACATGATATCCTCATCCCTGCACAACAAAGTGTGTTATCAAAACAAGCAGGGACTGGGATCTAATAAGATAGCTCCTCCACACACACAATCTTGTCTGTAAGATCACCTAGGTGTGGAACGTGTGAAGATGAGTTTCCTCTCATAGACCCTTTAAGTGAAAAGGATGAAGAAGTGATAGTGAAGAATTCCTCTGAGAAGAGTGAAGAGGAGGATTCTAAGAAGGGGCACTATCCTTTTAAGGAGAAGAAGAAGACTGTGATGACCAAGTCAATAAGAAAGAACTTGATCAGAAAGAGCAAAAGAAAAGCTAGGAAGGCTCAAGAGATCAAGGCTACTTTTGACTCTAAGCAGAAACAAGTTTTTATCTCTATAGGGTTTGAAGTAGTGAAGACTGAAGAAATCAACCTAAACTCTACTGTCAAGAGTTTTGGTTCATGTTCAAATCATCTCAGCACCAAGAAGAAGGCTGATCTATTGTGTACCACTACTACACAGCCTGGACCATCCAACGCCAAGAAAAGTCCTCATCCCAAAAGAACTGTCTCAGCATTTGCAAAGATGAAGGTGGAGAAGGGATGTGATCAAAGTCAGTCTTGTTCTCAGTAGAAGGCTCTTGGGAAGAAGAAAATGGAGTGTGTCATGTGTCAAAGTACTGCTCATCTTGCTAAGGATTGTCCATACAATCCTAAAGGTACTCTTCACATGACCAAGACAAAGACTTCCAAGAGTTCCAAGAAGATTCAAGCTTCGGAAGGAAAATCTATTTCCTTCGGAAGCTCCAAAACTAGAAGAAGGCAAGTGGAAAATTGCTTTTGGAAGAAAATTTGGTCTCGGAAGGAAGGAGCTCTTCCGAAGCACTGAAGTCTGCTGCAGTGCTTGTAGAATCTTCCAAAGGTCCAGTCATCAAAACTTCCGAAGTCTCAAAAGCTTCCAAAGTGTTAAAGGTCAAGTCCAAACTTCCAAAGGTGGCGTGGAAGTCAAAGAAAGACCAAGTGACTGGATGTTCTACATCTACAACAACTCAAGATTCTCCTAGCACAACTATAGGATCTATTACTGTTGCATTACCTTCTGTTTCCCTTAGTGAGCCCTAGACAAGTAAGGCTTGGGTTTCCAAATGTAACTAATCATTTTCTTTGTGCAGTGACAGCTCAAGACAAACAAGAATGTCTGGATCATTGATAGTGGCTGTTCCAGGCACATGACAGGCAATAGGTCACTAGTCTAGAACTTTGAAAGGATTGATGAAGGGCCAATTTATTTGGAGGAGATAAAGGTGGTTACATTTCTGGAAGGGTCAAGGTCTCAAATGGTAAGCTCAGCATTGAAAAGGTAAACATTGTCAAGGAGCTTAGGTACAATCTTCTGAGTGTATCCTAATTTGTAATCAGAGTCTTAACATGCTCTCTACTGAGCATGACTGCATTGTTCTTAAGCCCGGGGTGGTCATTCCTTATGAGCATATTCTATTTAGAGCCCCCAGGAAAGGGAACATGTACAAGATGGACTTGCAAGAAACATCTCCATCTAGAGAAGTTTCATGCTTTCTATCTAAAGCCAATAGTGATGAGTCTTTCCTATGGCATAAAAGAATTTGCCATGTAAACTTTAAAAACATGAATAAACTGATTAAGAATGATATGGTAACTGGAATGCCAAAGAAAGAGTTCACAAGTGATGATCATTGTGTTGCCTGCTTGAAAGGGAAGCAACACAAGGTATCTCATAAGCCTAAAGAAAGAAACTCCATCACTACACCCCTACACTTGTTACATATGGATCTCTTTGGCGCCACCAGTGTAATGAGTCTAGGAAGGACCTCTTATTATTTTGTGATCGCAGATGACTTTACAAGATTCACTTGGGTCTTCTTCCTTAGAACTAAGGACGAGACTCTTAAGATTCTGAAGAATTTCATCCTAAAGATTGAGAATCAATCTGATCACAAGGTTAAAACCATAAGATGTGATCAAGGAACTGAATTCAAGAACCAAATCCTTGATACATTTTGTGATGAAAAAGGTATTACAAAACAATACAGTGCTCCCAGGACTCCTCAGCAAAATGGTGTGCTGAGAGGAGAAACAAGACACTAATTGAAGCTGCAAGAACCATATTATCTGACTTTAAGCTGCCCATCACCTTCTGGGCAGAGGCAATCAACACTGCCTTCTATGTGCAGAATAAAGTTTTAGTAGTTAAGACTCATGGCAAGACTGCTTATTAACTTTGGCACAAAAGGAAACCTTGTATTGGTTTTCTCAGGTCATTTGGATGTCCTTGCACCATCTTGGATACCAAAGATCAAATTGCCAAATTTGCTGAGAAATCAGATTGATGGATACTCTTCCCAAGCTAAGGCTTATAGAGTATATAATCTTAGAACTAGAATTGTTGAGGAGTTGACCAATGTGACTTTCAATGAACACACACCCTGTGTGGCTGGTTCTAGTCCTGATTGGCTATTTGATCTTGATTTAGTTACCAACTGTATTAACAAATATTGTGAGACTGTTTCAGGATCTGCAGATATCTTATCAATAGATGATCCTGACCCAAGATTTGAGCTAAGAAGACCTTCAAGTAACACATAAAGTGTCTATCAGCATCACAATGACAAACTCAGCTGATACATCTAGGATGCCTTCAAATTCTAGCTCAGAGACTCCACAACCAGATAAAGATACTTCAAATGTAGAAGAAAATAATGGAGGTGGTGATGTGATCAGAAATTTCTTGATGCTGCTAACCACTCCATAGATGACAACATCAATGATGTCACACACTCATTGGATCAAGCCTCTCTTGATAAGAGTGCTGATGTGGTGGGAGAAACATCTATGCCAGATCTGAATTTCTCTAATTTAGATCTCTCTTAGCAACTTGCTGTGATCCCTCAACTAAGGATCCACAAGTCTCACCCCACCATAAACATCATTGGAGATGTTGACACAGGGGTAAGAACAAGAGGACAAACCCATGAAGCAAATGTTTGTCTTCACTCTTGTTTCTTATCCTAGATAGAGCTAGAGAAAATTGACGAGGTTCTGAAGGATGGAAGTTGGGTTGAAGCGATCTTCCAGCATCTGAATTGACCTTCGAAATCAATGACGCATGCCCGAAGCATATCTTCTAGCATCTGAATTGTCCTCTCCAAATGAGCATCCATCTGAGGATGATAAGCCGTGCCAATATGTAACCTCGTCCCCATCGCATCAAGGAATTCTTCCAAAACATAGATGTAAACCGAGTGTCACGATCAAACACGATAGATACAGGCACACCATGATGAGTTACAATCTATTTAATGAATAGACCCACTAACCTCTCAGATGAATATATCTCGCGGATCGGTAGGAAGTGAGCACTCTTCGTCAAACAATCAACTATCACCCATATGGCATCATACCCTCGCACAGTATGCAGTAGCTTTGTAATAAAATCCATGGTGATATGCTCCCATTTCCACTCCGGTATATCCAATAGTTGGATCTTTCCATATGGCTTCTGACGCTCGGCCTTCACTTGTAAACAAGTAAGGCATTTACTCACATACTCCGCTATATCGCCTTTCTACCCAGCCATAAATAATCTTTCTTCATGTCTTGATACATATTTGTAGCACCAGGATGAATAGAGTATTGAGTTTTATGAGCTTCATCCATAATCTTCACATGTAGATCCCCAAAACAAGGAATCCACATTCGTTCGAATCGGGTCCTAACATTGAGTGTGTTTTCACCCAATTTAGTGACTAGACCTCTCATTCCTTCAGAGTTAAGATGATCTTCCTTCAATGCTCATCTTGAAACTCCTTGACCTGCTTCATCACATCAGAGGTCATAACCAACTGATAAGCCTTCACCCGAATTGGCTCGGATCTCTCCTTTCAGCTATGGGAATCCGCCACCACATTGGCTTTGCTCGGATGGTAATGGATCTCGCAATCATAATCCTTTATGAGCTCCAACCATCTCCTATGCCTCATGTTCAAGTCTTTCTGCTCGAAGAAGTTCTTCAAGCTCTTTTTGTCAGTGAATATGGTGCATTTCATCTCGTATAGGTAGTGCCTCCAGATCTATAAAGCAAAGACCACAACCGCTAGCTCCAAGTCATAAGTAGGATAATTGACCTCATGAACCTTCAACTATCGGGATGCATAGGCTATAACCTTCCTTCTTTGCATTAATACACACCCAACCCTGAATAGGAAGAATCAGAATAAACCACCAGATCTTCACTTCCATCGGGTAATGACAGAATAGGAGCTTGAGTCAACCTCGCCTTCAATTCTTCAAACGCCTTCTCTTGAGCTTGGCCCCATACGAACTTCACATCTTTTCGGGTCAACTTGGTTAGTGGAGAAGCAATCTTAGAAAAGTCCTACATAAATCTTCTATAGTAGCCCGCCAAACCAAGAAACTATGAATCTCGGATGGCGTCTTTGGTGACTTCCATTGCATAACCGCCTCCACCTTTGTCGGGTCCACCATGATCCCATCAGGATTCACCACATGACCCAAGAATTGAACCTCATGCAACCAAAACGCGCACTTGGAGAACTTGGCATACAACTTCTCCTTTCTCAACGTCTCCAAAACCTCCCGAATGTGACCGACATGCTCAAGCTCGCTCTTTGAATAAATCAGGATATCATCAATAAACACAATCACTGATTTATCCAACATCTGCTGACACACCCAATTCATCAGATCCATAAAAGCAGCTGGCGCATTGGTCAAACCAAAAGACAAGACAAGAAACTCGTAGTGACCATAGCACGCGCAAAAAGCTGTTTTAGGGATATCTTGTTCCTTCACCTTCAACTGATGGTAACCTGATCGAAGATCTATTCTTGAGAACCAACTGGCACCTTGAAGCTGATCAAACAAATCATATATTCTTGGTTTCACCATCAACTTGTTCAGCTCACGATAGTCAATGCACATCCTCACATTACCATCTTTCTTCTTCACGAACAGGACCGGAGCACCCCAAGGAGAGGTACTCGGTCTAATGAACCCCTTGTCAAGAAGCTCTTGCAACTGCTCCATCAACTCTTTCATCTCCGTCGGAGCCAACCGATACGGGGCCTTCGCAATAGGTGGGCACCAGGTATCAGATCAATCTGAAACTCATCTCTCTGTCAGGTGGCACTCCTGATAAGTCTTCTGGGAATATGTCTGGAAAGTCACACACAACCGGAACATCGGATAGTTATGGTGTTAGCGTATCCATATCCTTTACATAAACCAAATAGGCACTACATCCACGCCTCATACACTATCCCGCCACCGCCATAGAGATCACCTTCGGAATTGTAGTAACCCAATCACCATAAACCGTTATTGAGCTACCGTCAGGCACTGTCAAACGAATCATCTTCTTGCGACACACAATGTTCACCTTGGAGTCTGCCAACCAATCCATCCCAAGAACCAAATCGAAACCACCTAAGGTCATCACAAACGGTCTAACAGGAAACTTATGACCCTCTAGCTCCACATCATAGTTCTCTATCATCTTAGAAATCCTGGTAGACTTACCTATGGCAGTTTCTACATCAAAGGGTGCATCAACACGTCTACTAATAACAGACAGCTTAGCACAGAAAGCAGCAGAAATAAAACTTTTACTGGCACCCGAATCAAATAACACAGAAGCTAAAGTTTGGTTCACCGGAAACGTACCGGACATGACATCAGGGTCCGTCCTAGCTTCCTCTTGTGTCATAATGAATGCCGTGGCGCTCACCCTTGGTCCTTCACCTCCCGTCTTCTTCGCCCCGAAACCCTTAGCCCTCGGCTTCTTACAATCCTTGCTTATATGACCAATTTCCCCACAGTTAAAACATTTGCCCGCAAGGCAATCCTTTGTGATGTGCCCTGTCTTCCCACACTTGAAGCACACATTCAATCCCATCGTACATTCTCCTACATGCTCCCTTCCACACTTGCCACACCTCTTTGACCCTGCACTCAAGGTGGCCCCACGACGGTCGTCCACCCATGCCTTTTTGTTACCCGTCGAGGCATCACCCCGACCAACCCTTTTCCTGCTCCAGTTCCATCACCACCACCCTTCTTGTTCGCTTCAGTCACCACCACCTCCCGCTCATTATATAGCCTCCCTACCAAATCGACCACCGACCTAAACATGCTTGGTTAGGCGGCGATCATATGCCTGCGACATCCACCGGTAAGCCCTGAATGTACCTCTTGATCTTCCGAGACAAAGGCGTCACCTGATCCGGCACGAGCTGTGCCATTTAATTGAATTGGTGGTGTACTGCTGGTGGTCATGGTTTCCACCTCCAGCTACAGGAGCTCTCTGTATCTTATCCATCTCCCTATGAGGGCAGAACTCCTGAATCACCATCTTCTTCAACTCCTCCCACCTCATCCTTCCTACACCCGGCTACCCTCAGCTTGGACTCTGTTGTCCCACCAGCACAAAGCCGAGTCCACCAAAGAATGGGTAGCGAACTTCACCTTTTGATCTTCATTAGTATTTAAATCCACCAACAATACATAACACATAACATGCACACAAAACACTGGTTAACTTTAAAGAAAATACCTGATGGTACGCAGCTACTCAGATTGGCATCACATTTCCTTTCGTCCCATTCTCAGTTTAAGTTAAGGTTTATTTTGAAAATTTACCCATTTCGCTTAAACTTTGGCTCTGATACCAACTTGTAAGGCCCCGTTCCTGGGACGCTTACAGTTGGTTTCTCATCGCACATAAACATATATTTACATTTGTCTTACAAAAAGGTTGCAACGAAAACATTCAAATATGACATCACATTTCATTATAAAAACTTTTGCCAAAAATACATTGTCAATCAGTTACAAAATACATTATTGCATTATATCACAAAATCATTAAATAAATGGATTCCATCCCAAAAGAGCTGAGTAGCCACCTCGCGCCATCCTCAGCAATCATTATCTGCCAACTGGAAACACATCAAAGTCAGCGTGCTGAATGAGTTTTAGTTTTATAAAATAAAACATACTTTACTTTCATTAAAACCGTTCTTTTCTTTCATGCGATCATACGTCATACGTACACATAGATAATAGTTATATTATCTTCTTCATTTGTTCATTCATCTTTATATCTTTTCTTGCGCATCGGATATCTTCCGTACCAATACCATATGCTACACCCCAAACTATTTAGCTATCGGGCCGAAGTCTATAAATAGACAGCTAAACATGGTGCCATAGTGCTAGAGGTAAGCGGTAGAGGTTCTATATAAATGTTCGATCACAGAGAAGAACCCCGATGTGCATCCTCCTAGGGTAGTGAACCCACACACCGTTGGGCTAACACATTTAATGGTGTGTCCCGATATCCAATACTTGCAAGACTTTCGTCACTTTCATCATTCATTAATGTATGCATTCATCATGTTCCACTTTTCATTATCTTCCACTTTACGTTACGTAATACTTCATTTCATTCATTATCATAACAAGTAAAGCCACAGGAAAGATAAACATACATCATAATAAGGAACATCAACATGCACAGTCATCATGTCATACATGGCAACATCATACATACATAACATGCATCATGCATAAACATGCAACATCATCATCATGTCCAACATGCTCTCTAAGGCCTCAATCGTCACCTTACATGAACCTACGGAAACCCTTACGTCAAAACTTACATTTGTACTTTTCCCCGAAAGTCGGAAGTTAAATAAACTTCTCCTCGGGTGCAACAGCCCTATTCGGGCGTATGGACACCCTTCAGTCGCATGGCCTCCATGCGACTGAACATCATGCGAATGAACCAATGCGGATGAGCACTCATGCGAATCAACACCCAATCATGCAAATGGACTAATGCGGATGGACCTTATGCGAATGGGACTAATGCGGATGAGCACTTATGCGACTGGACCTTCAATCGCATGACCTCCATGCGACTGGCCTTCAATCGTGCGAATGGACCTCAATCATGCGAATGGACCCCAATTGCACCCTATTCAGCCGTATAGGGCCTCCATTCGGTCTCAAGTCGGTCGCCTAGCCCTAGCTGATGCAAAATGCAGTTCAGCCGAACGCAAACTCCCCTTTTCTACCTCCAAACTCATCTAAACTCATTCTAAGCCCAAATCGACCATCCTAAACCTTAGGGATGCATACCACAACACCATTCAAGCACACACAAGCTCACAAACAAGGCTCAAACACATCATACACACATACACATACACAAACGGGTCAAACATACACACACTCAAAAACCCGATTTTTAGATGTTTTCAATCCCCAAATCATTCAAAAACATGTAAAAGAGGGGTCCTAGAACTCACACAAGCGACCACAATGAGTAGAGCTTCGATTTGACTCACTTCTCAACGATTTTGGCCACCAGAACCAACCTGAACCAACACTTCTTACTCTTTTCTTCCTTTCTCTCTTCTCCTCTCTTTTCTTGGATGAAATGTGAGTGTGTGGGGAGAGTATGGTTGCCCTCTTCCTACAAATATCACCACATTTCCAACTCTTCTTCGTTGGCGAGTTTGGTCCCTCGACTTTGGACCTTATTTCTTTTCTTCCTTCGTCGACCTCAAAATAGATAAATAACTGGGTGTTACAACTGTCAACTTATTCAGCTTATGGTAGTCTATACACATCCTCATACTACTGTCTTTCTTCTTCAGGAATAAGACCGGAGCACCCCAAGGAGATATACGCAG
The DNA here is from genome assembly GCA_025506515.1 of Flaveria trinervia. Classification (NCBI taxonomy): domain Eukaryota; kingdom Viridiplantae; phylum Streptophyta; class Magnoliopsida; order Asterales; family Asteraceae; genus Flaveria; species Flaveria trinervia. The sequence goes on from CM046455.1 coordinate 57,770,954, forward strand.
TCTAATGAACCCCTTGTGAAGCAACTCTTGCAATTGCTCCATCAGGTCCTTCATCTTAGTCGGAGCCAACTGATACGATGCCTTTGCTACAGGTTGGGCACAAGGTATTAGGTCAATCTGAAACTCAATCTCGCGGTCCGGTGGTAGTCCTGATAAATCTTCGGGAAACATCCGGTAGTCACTCACAACCGGTACATCAGATAGTTGTGGTGTTGGCGTATCCACATCCTATACATAGGCCAAGTAGGCGCTACATCCACACCTCAGGCACTTTCCCGCCACCACCATCGAAATCACTTTCGGGATCATAGTGATGCGATCACCATAGACCATCATCGAACTCCCTTCAGGTGCTGGTAATTGAGTCATCTTCTTGCGACACACGATGTTTGCCCATAGTCCGCCGACCAAACCATTTTTAGGACTACATCGAACCCGCCTAAGGTCATCACAATGGTTTAATAGGAAACTTGTGACCTTCTAGTTCCACGTCACAACCTTCTATCATCTCAGAAATCCTGGTAGACTTACCTATGGTAGTTTCTAGTTCAAATGGCACATCTACACTCTTAGTACTAACAGATAGTTCAGCACAGAAAGCAGTAGAAATAAAACTTTTACTAGCACCAGAATCAAACATCATAGAGGCTAAAGTTTGGTTTACTATAAACGTACTTGACACAACATCAGGGTCCGTCCTAGCCTCCTCCTGCGTCATCGTAAACGCTCTGGCGCTCGCCCTCTGTCCTTCTCCTCCAACCTTCTTCGCTCCCGAACCTTCAACGCTTGGATTCTTGCAGTCCCTACTCATGTGGCCCTCCCCGCCATAGTTAAAACATCTAGTCGCATGACAATCCTTTGCTATATACCCCGTCCTCCCACACTTGAAGCATAATTCGATCCCAACCTACATTCTTCGTTGTGCTCCTTTCCACACTTGCCACACCTCTTAATCCCTACACCAGATGTGACCACACGTTAGTCATCCACCCATGCACCTTTGTTACTCTTCGGGGCACCACCCCGACCAAACCTCTTCCCATTCCAATTCCGGTCACCACCACCCTTCTTGCTCACCTCAGCCACCACCACCTCTCGCTCGTCATACAACCTCCCCGCCAAGTTAACCGTTGACCTAAATGTGCTTGGTCAGGCAGCGATCATGTGCCTACGGACATCCATTGGCAAGCCCTGGATATATCTCTTGATCTTTCGTGACAAGGGTGTCACTTGATCTGGAACCAGCCGTGCCATCTCATTGAACTTGGTGGTATATTGCTGATATGTCATGGTTCCCGCCTTTGGCTGTAGAAACTCCCTTTCCACCTTATCCATTTCCTTATGAGGACAGAACTCCTCGATCACCAACTTTTTCAGCTTTGCCCACTTCATCCTTCCAATTGCACGACTACCCTCGACTTGGACAATATTATCCCACCAACACAGAGCCGAGTCCAGAAACGAGTGGGCAGCAAACTTCACCTTCTTGTACTCCGAAGACTTGCTGATATCAAGAACAACTTCCATCTCTCTCACCCATCGGTGAGCGGCAGTAGCAGTACCATTACCATGAAAAGTAGGGGGCTTGCATATTTGATATTCCCCGTAGTTGCAGCCTTGTGCCGCCTCCAGCGCAGGCTCTTCTTCCTCCTCCTCGTCATCGGAGAGAACCGTCTCAGTCTCCAGCCGCTCCCATCCTCCCAAGGACCTATTCCTCTCTTTTCTTTCTCCTTCTCTTATAGCCTTGATCACTTCAGTCACCACAAATGGTAAGATCATCTGCATGACCTGATGCACCTCCTCCACGATAGCCTCCTTCACTAAAGCCCTTAAGTTAGCACTCTCATCTCCGCCCTCTAGATGAGGGGTCTTGGGTTCTTCATGAACCACCTTTTCAACTCTAGGCCTTCCTTTTTTGGCCCGTGGTTCGGCACCACGTCCAGCACGACCTCCACTACGCGAAGCTTTAGATGATCTACCACCGGCCATCCTCTAAACACACTGAAAGATTCAAACACCAACACGGTCATTCAAGCGAATAGCTTAGTTTATGTCTAGTAAGTCCCTAATTACAGTGGCCAGTTGTGATTAGCCACTTACTTTATTCTTCAAACCCCAAACATTACCAATCCTGACTATATTAGTATCTAAATCTACAAACAACACATAAACCACATAACATGCGTATGTAATACCGGTTAACATTAAAGAAAATACCTTATGGCACATAGCTACTTGGGCTGGCATCCCTTCCCTTTCCGTCCCATTTTCAGTTTAGGTTTCTTTTGAAAATTTACCCGTTTCATTTAAACTTTGGCTCTGATACCAACTTGTAAGGCCCCGTTCCCGGGATGCTTACAGTTGGTCCATCATTGCACTTAAAACATATAATTATATTAACGTCAATAAAGCATTGCAGTGGAATCATTAAAACAAACATTTCATTAAAATAAACGCTTTTGCAAAATAATACAACATTTATTACAAAATATCGTTTGTTAGAATTAATGCAAAAGAATATCGTTTGTTCGCATTATAATGCAAAATATCCTTAGCAACCATTACCTGCCAACTGGAAACGCATAAAAGTCAGCATTGCTGAGTGAGTTCTAGTTTTATAATAAAACATACTATATCTTTCGTTTAAAACCGTTCTTTACAATCATACGTGATCATGCATCATACATACACATAGATAATATCATTATTTTCTTCATCATCGTGCATTCCTTTTCTTTTGTATCGTTCATTCCGTACATATATCATGAATCGTAGCTTTCATTCGGACCAATGCCATGTGCTTCACCCTATCGTCATGCATATAGCGGGTACTGGGCCGAAGTCTATAAATAGACTCCCATACATTGTGCCCGGTGGCCTGACCACAGTACTGGCGTAAGCGGTAAGGATCCTGTACGTATGGTCAAACACATGGATTAGACCCCAGTGTGCATCCTTACGGGGTAGCTAACCCGCACACAGTTGAGCTAACACCCTTCATTTGGTGTGAACCTCCAAACATTTGCTAGCAAGCCTTTCTTACTTTCATTCATTCATCAATGCATGCATTCTTTCGTTTCATTTCTCTTTTCATTATCTTCCACTTTACGTTACATAATACTTTCATTTCATTCATTAACATTCAACGTAAAGCCACGGGAAAAAATAACATACATAATCAGGAACATAAACATATAAAACATCGCCATACAAGGCACCATCAATCATACATAACATACATCATACACCCCATCAGGCATCAATCATACATCCCCTATCACATCATCTATAACCTTAAAAGTCAACTTACTTAGCCCCAGGAACATCCCAAGTCAAAGCCTACAAATCACCTTCTCCCGCAAAAGCAGAAAATATTCTAAGTCCATTCAGGCGCATGAGCACTATTAGGGCATATGAACACTTAGGTGTATGGAGGGCTTCCAAACGCATGGGCACTATGGGGCGTATGGACACTATAGGGCGTATGGACTCTCAGTCGCAGGACCCTCAGTCGAATGACTTCCAGGCACATGACCTTCAGTCGCATGACTTTTGGCCGTATGGCCTCCGGTCGCATGACCTCCGGTCGCATGACCTTCGGTCGCATGACCTCCGGTTGCATAAGGAAATTCCCAGTCACATGAGCCCTAACTGGGTGAAGAATGCAGTCTCATTCGGGCTAGAACAACATATTACAGTCTTCAAACCTTCTCTAACCTGTTCTAAGCTTAAACCATCCATCCTATGCCTTAGAAACCCAGTCGCATCATCCTTAAACACAATCTGCCCAAAAATCTGAACCCCACTCGAACGCACACAACACATAAACACACCACATATACATACGGGTACAACAACCAACATAACCAAAACAATTTCAAATGCATTTCTAGCCCTAAAATTCAATCAAAACATGTAAAATAGGGGTCCTAGAATTCACCTTAGCAGCCTCTTCGAGTAGAGCTTCCCACAAACCCGCTTGCTTCGAGTTAACACCTAGAAACCCACTTGGAATCGACTCTTCACCTTGATCTTCAAAACTCCCAAAAGTTTTCTGCCCTTCTCCCCTTTCTCTCCCTCTCAACCGATTGAAGACAAGTATGGGAGAGGGGAGTGGGCTGCCATGCCCTTTACACCCACTTTCCTAAAATTTTGTCCTTTTTGAAAAAAATGGTCCCCCTACTTGGGCTTTCTTTCTTTTCCTTCACTTTATTCTTCTTTTCTTTGACTTTAAAAATAACCGGGTGTTACATGTGTGTACAGTGGAAGCATAGGAAGGGATCTGAGTCTATGTAGGAGACGGAGGAGGAAATGAGATAGCATTACCCATAATTGTTTGAGGAATAACAAGTTTCAAGGACGAAACCTATATAAGGGGGGTGGACTTGTAACACCCGGTTATTTTTAAAATTATGAAAGAAAGAATAAAAGTGGAAGAAAAGAAAGAAATGCTATTTAACCCAAGTTGAGGGGTTAAATATGTAAAAGGTACAAAACTAGTAATATTTTTGTACAAAAGTAGCATGACTGCCCATGCCATGCCAATTTTCACCTTTTTGATATTGGATTTTAAAGAGAGAGAAAGCAAGAGCAGAAAGCTTTCAGATCTTTTGAAGAAGAACCAAAAAAGGATCGAACTCAAGGTAAGAATTTATAGTTTTATGATGTTCTTGACTGGCCTTAGCCTCGGTTATATGCTTATGTGTATTTGTGTGTGTTCGGGTGTGTTTTTGGTGGGTTTCTAGGCGGTTGACCTCAATTGCAAACAGGTTTTGAAGAAGTCATAACCAAAGGCTGCTAAAGTGAGTTCTAGAACCCCTTTTTTACTTGTTTTAAACTGCTTTGAGGCTGGATATGCATATGTATGAACATTTTTAAAAAATGGGTTTTCACTCGTATGTATGTGTGTGAATGAGTACATAGATGGGGTGTGATTTTGGGTACGTTTATGATTACGAGGGTGTGAATGTGTTTCTAAGGCTTAGGATGTATGATTTAAGCTTAGAACAGGTTATATGATGATTCGGGACTGAACTATGATGTTTAAATGTGATTTAGAAGGCCATGCACCTAAAAAATGGTCCATGCACCCAACTGAAATAACTGCCTAAGTGTTCCCATGCGCCCAAAACCTCATGCCCATAAATAGTACCCATTCGCCTAGAAATAGGCTGAAATTTACTAAGTGTTCATGCGCCTAAAAGCCATGTGCCTAGGCACTCATGCGCCTGCATAGTGCCCATGCGCCTAGAATTTGCTCAGAATTACTAAGTGTTGCCCATGCTCCTAGAAGGCTATGCGCCTGAATAGTGCCCATGCGTCTAAAGACTTAGAACTATTTTCTAATTTTGGGGAAAATGTAAATTGTAGGCTTTGACTTGGGAGGTTCCCGGGGGCTATGGAAGTTGACTTTTGAGGTCATAGATGATGTGATTTGATGATGATGTATGATTGATGCTTATGCATGATTATTATGTATGATTGTATGTTATGTTCCTTATTACGTATGATGATGTGACTTTACGTGGGGTGATTATGATAATGAACATAAAGTATTATCTTAACGAAGCGAAAGATTTAAGATTATGAAAGTGGAATATAATGAATGAATGAATGAAAAGTCTTGCAAGCAAATGAAAGGATATTCACAACTCATTAAGAGTTGTTAGCTCAACTATGTGTTTACAGCGTGCGATCTGGGCTTACCCTTAAGGGTACACACACAGGGGGAGTTAGTCTATGTGACTACTTCATACGTGTGATACGTTCGATATGTGCGATATTAGGTCCTTGTCGCTTAACCCTAGATGATATACCTTTGTGCTCAAGAGAGGGGTTAAGCATATGACAGGACCTAGATAGAAGTGAAAGATAACAAATGTACAAAATGTATGATAAGTACAAAATGTGCGATAAGTACAAAATGCGCGAAACGTGCGAAATGTACGAGACGAGCGATGATGAAGATAATAATTATTATCTTCATGTACATATGATGTGTGATCACGTGCAATAGAAAATAAAATGTTTTGACGAATGGAAGGTAATATATGTTTTATAAAACTAGAACTCACTTAGTAACGTTCACATTTATGTGTTTCTAGTTGGCAGGTAATTGTTGCTGAGGATGGCAAGGGGCGGCTACTTGGTTAATTTTGGATGTAATTCTTTTGTATAAGGTTTTTGCATTGTAATGCGAACAAACGATATTTTGTAATGAATGTTGTATTATTTTACAAAAGAATTTATTATAATGAAATGAAATGTTTGTTTTAATGTTTCCATTGAAATGTTTTATTTAAGTTGATGTAAGTATATGTTTTATGTGTGATGATTGACCAGCTATGATTTTCCCGGAAGGGGGCCTTACATGCATGCTTTAGTCACATACTCCATCTTCTTTGATGACAAGTGCACTTGAGGTCTGATCCCAAGTGCACTTGAGGTGGGTTGAGATGAAGATGAAAGTTGTTGATGATGTACAATCTGATGTTGTGCTTGGTTATGAATGATTGATGATGTGATCCTTATTTCCTTAATGTGAATGTGAGCTTTTATTTGAGGATGGATAAGGAGCTCTTGAATATTTGTTATGCCTGCTTCTTGTTGTATTGCATTCTCTAGAGAAATGTCCATTTGTAGCACGATTTTAACACTTAACTTTGGTTTTGTCAAATCAAAGCGTAGTGTTCTTATTCAAGCTCAACTTTTTTCCCATCCTGAAGAATTCCTTTGCTCCCAGAGTTATCATGGCCATTTTCCATTGAAGATCCTCTCTTTAACATTGTTAGAAACCTAAAAAGATTAGCATTTTAGTCTTTAGATAAGTTTTGTCATAGATTAAGGACTTATTGTGTAAATATATGTTCCTTTTTGTTTTCTTGATTATTAGTATAAATAGGATTGCGATGTATGTGCAGGTAACAAACTTTAGATATATTTCTCAATTTGCACTTTGTAATCCAGCTAATATCAATGAAATCTCTATCAATATTTCTGATATTTTGTTTGTTTGATTACATTTTTCTTATTATTATCAATTGCGTGATATCAATAAATAGATCGATCCATTTGAACCTATCAAATGGTATTAGAGCTTTCAGTTTAGCGATTGAAATTCAAAAACAACTTTTTGAGCATTTTTTATCACATGAATCTGTGAGCATTTTTTGTTCTCCCCAGTGGTAATAGTAACGTTCATCCAAAATTGGTGAAGGGATTCGGCATGTAGTATGGGATTCAGAAGAAATGCCGTATTGTATTGGGACTGAACCATAAGATCGATAGCAGTATCGAACTTAGTCCAGATAGGCGATTTAGTAAGGTAGGCAACACAGTTGTGTCGCGGTTTAATTTGCATGGACGCCATTGAGAAGAGGGAAGTTTTGGAGAGGAACGTTAGGTTTGAAGAAGATGAAGCATTGAGGGATTAGGTCAGGGGTATTTATAGGGTGTGGGTAATAAAACGACTGAAGGATGTGGTGTTAGTCATCAGTAGTTTTAAACGACCGTTGACATGGTATTATCCTTTCAGACGTTGAAACAGCTGAAGTCGTGGTGTTAGGCATCAGAAGTTAGAAAACTACTGAAGACCGTGGTTTTGACTTCAGATGATTGAAACAACTGAGGACTTGGTGTTTGTCATCAGTAGTTATGAAACTACTGAGGACAGTGGTTTTGTCATCAGCTGTTGTAAACAACTGAAAACTTGGTATTAGTCATCAGTAGTTATAAAACTACTAAAGACATGGTATTGCTTCAGTTGTTTAGAATGAAACAGCAGTAGTACAAACGACTGAAGAGAAATTTCTCATCAGCTGTTTTCGTCAATTCTTAGCTTTTCAGCTGTTTCATACTGTCCTCAACACATTCATCAGCCTTTTTGGCGGATTTCAGTTGTTTCATGGGACATCAGTACTTATCTGTTTATACTGATTTCAGTAGTTGTAACTACATCAGTAGTTTTAACTACATCAGTAGTTTGGAACAGATAAAGTACTTCAGTACTTATGAGACATTTAGCCATCAGTAATTATAAAAACTACTGAAGGGAAAAGGACTCATCGGTACTTATATGTGACGGGTACCAATGATCACCAGTAATTACTACTGAAATCATCAGTAGTTGTCACTTATTCTAGCTGCAGCATACCAAGCCTTAACACCAGGTTTTGGAAAGTTGAACTATCCAAAGGCTTAGTAAAAATGTCTGCAAGCTCATCAGCACTGGGCACAAACTTAGGATCAATCAGACCTTTTTCAAAAAATCCCTTATAAAATGATGTCTGATCTCTATATGTTTGGTCCTAGAGTGCTGGACTGGATTTTTGACAATGCAAAGAGCTGAAGCACTATCCATTAACAATGGAGTCTTAGTCTCTGTAATGCCATAATCCAAAAGTTGGTTTTGAAGCCAGAGTACCTGAGATGTACAACTTGCAGCTGCAATGTACTCTGCTTCAGCAGTTGATGTAGCAACTGAGGTCTGTTTCTTGCTCTGCCAAGAAATCAAGCAGTTGCCTAGGAATTGACATCCACCAGAAGTTGATTTCCTGGTCAACTTACACCCTGCATAGTCACTGTCAGAAAAAGCAACTAATTTACCAGAATGTCCAGTAGAATACCATAAACCTAGAGATGGAGTGCCTTGCAGATATCTAAAGATCCTCTTGACTGCAATCAGATGAGACTCTTTAGGTGCAGCCTGAAATCTAGCACAAACACATGTAGCAAACATAATATCTGGTCTAGAAGCTGTTAAATACATCAAGGACCCAATCATACATCTGTAAAGTGTTTCATCAACCACTTTACCTTTCTGATCTATATCAAGTTGTGTGGTGCTGCACATGGGGGTAGAACAGGGCTTACAGTTTTGTAAATCAAACTTTTGCAAAAGATCTTTTGTGTATTTGGACTGATGAATGAAAATTCCATCAGCCTTTTGTTTGATTTGCAACCCCAGAAAGAACTGTAATTCTCCCATGGCACTCATTTCAAACTTCTGTTGCATCAACTTTGTAAAGGCATCACACAACTTTGGATCAGAGGATGCAAAAATGATATCGTCTACATAAATTTGAACAAGTAGATTATGCTGTCCAGCTTTCTTAATGAATAAAGTCTTATCTATGGAGCCTCTAGTGAAATTATTTTCCAGAAGAAAGTTTGATAATGTCTCATACCAGGCTCTAGGAGCTTGTTTTAACCCATAAAGAGCCTTATCAAGCTTATACACCCAATTAGGATGTTTATTGTCCTCAAAGCCTGGAGGTTGACATACATAAACCTCTTCTTTAATTTTTCCATACAAAAATGCACTTTTGACATCCACTTGAAAAACTTTAAGGTTTTGATAAGCAGCATAAGCTAAAAACAATCGAATTGCTTCCAGTCTGGCTACAGGGGCAAAGGTTTCATCATAATCAATACCTTCTTCTTGTGCAAACCCCTAAACAACCAGTCTGGCCTTGTTCTTAACAATAAGCCCATTTTCATCAGTTTTGTTCCTAAACACCCATTTAGTGCCTATTGCACACTTACCTGGAGGTAGAGGAACCAGTTCCCACACTTGCTGTTTCTTGAACTGAAGAAGCTCAAGCTGCATGGCATCAACCCATCCATTGTCCTTTAAAGCAATGTGATAATTCTTTGGCTCTTGCTGACTGATGAAGAGAGCATAGAAGCAGAAATTTGACAATTGACTTCTTGTTGATACTCCAGCAGTGATATCACCAATGATTTGAGACATAGGGTGATTCTTCAGATCTTGATACACAATGAGATCTGTGCAAGTGTTTGTAGCAGGCTCAGCACTAACAGATGGTGATGGTGAATCATTTCCTTGAAACCAATCAGTGGATGGTAATTCAAAGGAAGTTGAATTCGAAGAGATCTCATCAGCATTTGTTGTGGATGGTGCTACTGGAGCTACAGGAACATCAGGTCTAGCTGAATCAGGCAGCTGATCACTAAACCTGAAGAGGTGAGTACTGCAATCATCATCATCAGCAGTACCACCAGGTGGTGAACTGTTGACAGGAGCAACAACAGGAGTTTGATAAGGAACATATTGAAGTATGTCCAAATCAAATAACTCCACAGGGCTTTGTGGAACCTTGTCCTTTGGAGATTCATTGAACTTAACATGTAGAGTTTCTTCAACCATCTTTGTTCTGCAGTTGAAGACTCTGTATGCCTTGCAAGTAGATGAATAACCAACAAAATACCCTGCATCCACCTTAGGATCAAAATTATGGAGTTGATCCTTTGTGTTGAGAATAAAACAGGGACACCCAAATGCTTTGAAAAATGAAATCAGAGGAGCCAAATGATGGAGAACTTCATATGGAGTCTTCATCAACCTCTGATTTACTAAAACTCTATTTCGCACATAGCAAGCTGTGTTGACAGCTTCAGCCCAAAAGGTCAGTGGCAAACCAGAGTCAGCCAGCATGGACCTTGCAGCTTCAATGAGGGTCCTGTTCTTTCTCTCCACTACTCCATTTTGTTCTGGAGTCCTTGGAATGCTAAACTGCCTTTTGATTCCTTTGAAAGATAGAAGTCATCAAGTGTATGATTTCTGAATTCAGTTCCATTGTCACTCCTAATACACTTGACTGGAAGGGAATACTGCTTCTCAATATACAACACAAAGTGAATAATCTTCTGAGCAGCCTCATCCTTTGAATGTAGAAAGAAAGTCCATACAAATCTGGAGTAATCATCCACAATTACCAGACAGTATTTCTTCTTTGCCATGCTCATTACTCTCACAGGACCAAATAGATCCATATGCAGTAATTGCAAGCAGGCAGTGGACTTAGGCACTTCAATAGGAGGGAATGAGACTTTGTGATGTTTTCCTTTTAAACAAGCAGTGCAGGTTTCATCACAGTGGAACTCCTTTATTGGTAAGCCTCTGACTAAACTATTGTGGGTAAGCTGATTCATGTTTTTGAGATTAACATGACCAAGCCTTCTGTGCCACAGTTTAGATTCTTGAGAAGAGGCTTTGGAAAATAGGCAAGGATTGCCTTTGAGATCTATTTTCTTGGAAAGATCTAAGGCATACACTCTTCTGGTCCTGTTGGCTCTCAGGAGAGTGTGATCATCCAACACCTTGTCAATCAAGTGCAAAACTTTGGATGACAGAATCCTATAGTTTTGACTGGTGAAAAGAGCAACATGGCCTTTATCACACATTTGACTGACACTCAAGAGATTGTACTTGAGATTTTCCACATGATTAACATCATCAAATTTGATTTCTCCATTAGAGACAAAACCCTTACCAATGATGTAACCCCTAGCATCATTGCCAAAAGAAACAAATCCCTTCTTTCCTTGAGAGTAGTCATGAAGAAGAGAGCTGTTCCCAGTCATGTGCATAGATCCCCCACTGTCTACATACCAGATGCTACTTTGGCATGTTGAAGAACCCTGCAATAATAAACAATCAGTTAGTTTTAGAGACCCAAACCTTTTTGGTTTTGGGCCTGGTCTCATCAATAGATGGTAAACTAACAGGTTTATTTGAAACAACAGCCTGAGAGGAAGAAGATGGTGTAGAAGAGGAGTCCTTTGGCTTGGACCTCCTTTTCTATGGTTTCAACATAGGAGGATCTAGTTGGTTAACTCTACCCAACAGATTTTGAACCATCATTACCAGCTGTGTCTGATTTTGTGATAAGGCTTTCAGCTCATCAGACACATTGCCAGTGGAGTTTGATAAGTTCCTATGTTGCACCTTCTTCTTCTGAGCACTCTCAGCTGTCACCTGTTTAACCCCTTCCTTTTTGGATATCTTTGAGGACTTAAGGGTTACAGGATTTGATGTTGCTGATACAAATGTGGTCTCAAACTCAGTTTTCATTTTTACCATTTTCTCATTAATTTCTTCTTTTTGTTTGAGTTTGGAACCTCTTTTGTACCAACAATCATCTGTAAGATGATTGAACAAACCACATACTTCACATGGTTTCTTCTTCATCTTAGGTTGATCATCAACTAAAGAGGGTGAAGCAACTGAAGACTTGCTCTTCAATGCTTTGGAAGCATTGTTTGCTTTCTTGACTGCCTCTTTAGTAGTCTTCAAACTCTTTCTACTGGCAGTTTTCTTCTCTTCAGTACTGACAGCAGTTGAAGTTTGAACTTCAGGTGTTAAATCCTGCTCTCTAGTCCTTTCAGGACCTTCAGAATTAACTCCTGAGTTGATCAACTCATTAATCATGTGAGTGTCAGCATTTGAACTATCAACATCAGTTGATAGGTTCAAAGAGGGCTTGATGCTGACTGCTACTTCTGATTGTGCTGTATCAGAAGGTAGATCACATGATGTGATGGATTGGTTATCACTCTCACCCTCAGATTCTGCTTCTTCTCTTGGAGTAAAATCTGTAGGTGGAGCAGTGTGATTGTAACCAATGCCAAACTTCACATTGGAAGCAGATTGCTTACTAAGAAGCATTTCAAAACCTTTGCATGATTGTACCCATCTATCACACTCTACCTGGGTAACTGCAAGGGTTTCCTTGAGATCTTTGTACTTCTCTAGAAGTACCTCTTCTCTAGCCTTATCATCAATTATTTGGCAATTCAGTTATAAATCTCATCATTTTTATCTTTAAGCACAGACTCAAACTCAGCTTTGTTTTTGGAAATTATTTGTTCTAGCTCAATGTTCTTATTAATTAGAGCTACATTTGCTTCTCTAATGGAAGCAAATGCTGCTATGCATGGTTCAGAACATAATTTGGCTTTTGCCTCAGAGGATACCTGTGATACCTGAGGTGTAGAGGCATTAGAAAATGAAGTATCAGCAGACTCCAAAGCCATAAGAGCTAGATTCCCAAAAGGACTGTCACCACCATGTTGACCAGCACCTGAGAACAGTTGGTCATGACCAGACATGTCATCTGGTAAACTGCTCCAGTCCACAACTCCTGGGGTGAAGAAGCTGTGTTGTTGAGGTTGAGTTTGTTGATGAGATTGGGATGGCTGAGGTTCTGGTAGTGCATGAGGTTGTGGTGCCATGGGAACTTGAACTTGATTTGACTGTGGCATGTAATAACAAGGGTACGGATATGGCATTTGACCCTGAGGAACAAAATATGCCAGAGATTGTTGTTGAGGATGATGACTAGAAGTGACAGGATGTTGCCCTCTGTGTTGTTGACTATTGCCAGGAAAAGTCACAAAGGGTGCAGTGGAGTTAGATCCAGTTGATCTACACTCTCTTGCAAAGTGTCCAAGCCTTTGGCATTTGTGACACCTTAACTTGCTCTTGTCAAAACCAACTTTGGTTTACAAAAACCACAACAAACTCAATGAAAATCAAGAGAAGATCTCAGGATGAATGACCAGAAATACAGAAAATTCAATCTCTATAACCGTTTCTTGCAAAAACAAAAGCTAATTCAATCAAACTTAGATCTTGAATAGCAGTTTCAATGATCAATTATTAGATCGATCAATGATTAACTGGCTCTGATACCATTTGGCAGGATCAGCGATCACAAGTTTGATGTATTAGCGTTCAAAGCAGCGGAATAAGAACAGGAATTAGACAAATTGTAGCAAGAGATCGATACTTGTATGCATTAAGAGCACATACGATTATAGTGAGAGAATATATTTCTGATTCAAGGAATGTTTATAGATATGGAATATTTCTCATCAAATCATTCATCATATTACAATAGGTTGTTACTCCTTATATAGAGTGCAACAACCACTGCTGTTATCACGGAAAGTGACAACTGGCAGATCTATTACAAAAATAACTAAATCTTAACAAACTACTGAAATGTTCACAACTACTGAGAACATATTAGAGTGTTAAGTACAGAATATAAAACTACTGATTAGAAACTACTGAAACTACAACGACTGAAGAACAAGCTCTTCAGTCGTTTTACAAAACCACTGAAACTAGAAATATAAAACTACTAATATCACAACTACTGAAGAAGTACTCTTCAGCAGTTGTGACAAACTACTGAGGCTTCAGTACTTGATCTTCAGACTTTGACCTTCAGATGTTTCATCAGCTGATGACTTTAGTAGATATCATCAGCTGATGTCTTCAGTCTTTGTCTTCAGACTTTGTACATCAGTTGTTGATCTTCAGCACTTGTAAACTCTTCAGCTGTTGTACTTCAGTACTTTGGTCTTTCAGCTTCAGCACTTGTGTTCTTTAGCTGTTGTACTTCAGCACTTTAGTTCTTCAGCTGTTGAAGTCTTCAGCACTTGATCTTCAGCTGTTGAAGTCTTCAGCACTTGTCAAACTGCTGATGAGGCTTTCAGTAGTTGTTGTGATACCATGTGGGACTTAGAGGTTTTCTGATCTTAGCTCATTGGTTCTTTTGGTCCAACAGGATTGCTAATCGGTGTTATTGTGACTTGATTGAAGAGTTTCAGATCATTTTATCAAGTTTTTGGAAAATTGGTTAGGATTAGGTTGTTATGAATTAGGCGTTTGAAGTGTTGAAATCATTTGAAAAATACCTAAGTGTTTAGGCGCATGAACATTGTTCAGACGCTTTAACAATGTTTAGGCGTTTTCAGAGTAGTCGCTTTGAAACTATGTGGATGTATTAGCACTGATTCAAATGTTTTTTAGAAGTAAGTTCCAGGAGTTTTGGAACTATTCAGGCGTTTTGACACTGTTCAGGCGCATCTACACTGTTTGGGCGCTTGACAACTGTTTAGGCGTTTGACAACTGTTCCAGGCGTTTCTAGACTTGTAAATCAAGTTGGGGAGTTTTCTACTATCTAGATGTTTCATCACTGTGCGGGCGCATCACTACTATTCAGGCACATCTAATTCAGACTTATCACTTAATACTTAGAAATTTTTTCAAAAATACAAAAAACCAAAAAGTATTTTCATTTCTTTATTTATTTTCAAAACTAAAATATCAAAAATAGTATATTTTCTTGAATAAAAAACATAATCATGGCTAAGTCTGAAGATTCAGAAAACAGAGTACCAAAGCTAAAGAATCGAGCCGATTTTAAAAATTCGTCACTCTGATTAAAACATCATTTGAACTCAATTGACACTGATATGTGGAAGTCAATTGAAAAAGGACCTCATATTCCAATCACCTCAGATGGACTTGATAGAGGATTTGTTTATACTAAATAAATTCAAGAACCATATCTTGAAGATGGCTTAATTGGTGATGACTTAAAGAAGGTGACGAATGATTTTAGAGCTTACCTCTCATGTGGAAAAGGTTACCTCTGGAAGTACTTTCAAGATTAGAGAACTATCAAACTGGTTATACAATGTATAAAGCTTTGAAAGTCATCTATGAAGGAGGTAAAGAAATCCAAGATCTCAAAAGACAAAAGTTAAAGAGATAACTTGAACTTTTTAAGCACATACTAGGAGAAACTATAAATCAGATGATCAATAGATATGTTCAACTCACATCTAAAATGTCAATGATCTAAAGATTTAAATGACACTACTGCATGCACTTCCATCCTCATGGAAACAAACTGTAACCCTGCTAAAGCACATTGAAAGATTTCCTATGGATCTTGATCTTCTTATAGCAAAGATTGAATTTGTAGAAATTGATGAGAGTTAAAGAAATAATGACAAATCTGTTTCAACATCACAATATAAGTATGCTTTTTCTCCAGTAAACACTATTGAAAATGCCTTTCTTTCCAAGAATGATGCTACTCCTGAAGATGAGGGTGTTCTATTCATGGGAGCTGGATTTTTCACAAGTACACCAGTCTATTCAACTCAGCCACAACAACAACAGTCTCTTCCAAAATCTATTATGCCTAAACTTCACAATAAGACTCCATCTTCTAACTGTGCTAATCCTAGCAAAATTAAAGATGTTATAAATATCCTATTGTAGGATGAAGAGTCCAAAACTTCTTTTACAACTTTTAAGGCAAGCTTCCAAGCCTACCAGGGTAGTCATTTAACTCAAATTGATTTTGTTTTGCAGGATTTATTTGAGATGGATCCTGATGACGTAGAAGAAATGGACTTGAATTGGCAAATGGTGATGATTGCTTACGGAACAAAAAAGCACTCATATGTCAACAGGAACTACAAGCCTAGTGCCAATAAAACAATCGGTTTTTACAAGTCAAAATCAAGAAGTTTCAACTACAATAGTTATGGTCATTTCTCAAGAGAATGTAAAGCTCCAAGAACTCAAAGTGGAAATGGTCAAAGCAGTTCAAATAATCAGAGACATCAACATCAGATTCAAAAGATATACTAGAAACCATATCAGAGTCTGCCTATGCCTGAATTAAAAGATGAACAAAAATTAGCTGAAGAAGCAAAGAAAGCACTGGTTGTAAGCATAAAAGATGGTTATGTCTGGAGTGCTAATGCTAAACAATTTACTTCTGATCTTATTTCAGGTTTAGCATTGATTTCAAAATAAATGAAGAATGCTCTGAAGACAAGGATCTAAAAACTAGTGAATCAGAAAATGAGTCAGACTATGACTGAGTGATAAGTCAGATCCAAAGGAGGAAGAAGTTGCACTTATAGCAAAGTCTGAACAACCAAAGGTTGTAAAATCTGCTTCTGACACCGAGTCCTCAAATTCATATACTGAAATTCCAACCGAAGTAAGAGAAAAACTATGCACAAAAGAATGTTTTGAACAGGTTGAACATTATAGAAATTACTCGTTCAAAATATGTGACAAATTAAAACAAGAAGAATCAATGCACAGAAAACTAAAAGATGATCACAAATTTGCTGATGAGAAAATAATGTCACTTCAAGCAAGTTGAAGTAAAACTCTAAAAGAACTTGAAATAGTTAAGAAACAACTTGAAGAAATAACAAAGTCACTTGAACAAGAAAAAGTGGCACATGCTGCAACTCAAGTTGATTTGGCAAAAGTAAAAAAGCTCAAAGACTATTGTTGAGCAGCTGGTAAATGGAAGAAAAGATAATGATAAATCAGGATTAGGCTTCACACATGAACCTATGCCTGAATCAATCTCTAAAACTTTACCAGAAAATTTCAACACTCATGATCATTTTCCAAAAAACAAGGCCAAACTTAAAGAATTTCAAGAGAAAAGGAAGACTGATCAAGAAAATGTTGAATGTGAAATTGAAAAAGTAAACATTCAAATATTCAAGGAGAATGATATGGAAAAGATTGGAAATGGTCATCCAATTAAAGTAAAATCATATGAACCTCATCTAAAGAACAAAAGCTATTCGTTCCAAAGAGTGAATGTGTCATTGAAAATTGCCAAACTGATCAAGAAATTGAAAGAGAAAATGAGATCAAGCTTAAACTGAAAGGAAAATATCAAGAAAAATCAAACACTTCATGTTCTGATGATTCAAGCTCAAAATTAAAAAGTGTGAAAATGAATCTTCTCAAGATTCAATTAAAACAGAAATTCCAAAGAAATCATCAAGAAATCAAAGGAGAAGAAAATCAACTCCTAAAAAGTCTGACCCAATAAACAAAAAAAGTCAAATTAAACCTGTGAAGTTTGTGTCAGCAGAAACATTTGACATGAACACTATATCTGAAACAATTACAAAACCAAAGATCAAATCAAACTTTGATCTAAAAATAGGTTTAGGTCCAAAGACTTCCGCTATACAAAATAGATTTGTATCTAAAGAGTTAAAGAATAGTGAACATGTTAAAAAGACAAATCCAACTTATCAAAAGACCAAACTTACACTGACAAAACAAAAGCTTAATCAGTCCACTCCTAAAATCAAACAAGGATCAGATGTAGCATCTACTTCAATGATTAAGCAAATGTTATTTCAAAAACCTTAAAAATACTATTATATATGTGACATGTATAATCATAACACTTCTGAGTGTTATTTCAACAAATACTATCACATATGTGACATGACAAATCACAACACAGTTGATTGTTATTTTAACAAATACTGTGCTTTATGTGATGAAAGAAATCACAATGCACATGATTGTTTCTTCAAGAAAAACTCACCTAAAAGGTTTTTGACAATCAAGGATATCCTAATCCAAAGTTTCAAAGAAATCATTATAATGGATTTCAAAATCTAACAAAATCACCTTCTCTACGTTTGAGATCATCTAGAAGAATCAATCAGTATAATGTCAGATCACAACAGTATGATCAAAGACAAGTTATTCCACGCTCAGTGAGAATAAAAAATGAAACATATAACAAGAAAACCTCTTATAATGTTTCAAACAATGGTTCAAAATTTCTTGATGATGAGCTTGAAAACAGACTTAATGTTTTGAAAACAAAACAAAGAAAACATAATCAAACTGTTTTCAAAAGCGGATTTGAAAATCACAAAGTTCAATATAGACCTGACGTAAACAAACTTCATTTCAAACAGTTTACCATTATTGATAAATTTGGAAAGCCCAAGACCATCTCGGCTCGGGTTACTAACTCATCTTAAATTTCTTGCATGCAGGTACGCCCACAGAGACCAGTATACACATTGTATGTTGATAGTGGGTGTAGCCGGCACATGACAGGCAATCATGCATTGCTTCAAGATTCTAAACAAAAAGATGGCGCTCATGTGGCAATTGGTGGAGATTCTAGAGGGAAGATAATCGGTGAAGGAACGGTATCTAACGGAATAATAAGTTTTGACAAAGTCAACTTTTGTGAACAATTAAATTTCAATCTTTTGAGTGTCTCACAAATATGCGATAAATATTACTCTACTTTATTTGATGATTCCTTCTGTTATATTTTAAAGCCAGGGTTTTAGATCAACAAAGAGTGGGTTGTTGTCAAAGCTATGCGTGACAAAGATGTTTACAAACTAGACGTGTCACAAGTTGATCCCTCTACAGAAACAACCTGCCTCATTACTAGAGCATCTAATGATGAAAGCCAGCTTTGGCATAGACGTCTCGGTCATTCAAATTTCAAGAACATGAACAAGCTTGCAGTAGGAAACCATGTTATTGGATTCCCTTCAAAGAAGTTCTTAACTTCTAATCTTTGCAAAGCATGTTTGAAAGGAAAACAACATAGAGCGTCTTATAAAACCAAACAAATAAACTCAAATTCAAAACTGCTACAAATGTTACATATGGATCTATTTGGTCCTGTAAACATACAAAGTATCAGAAAGAAATCGTACTGTTTAGTCATCATTGATGATTATACACGATTTACTTGGTTTTCTTTCTTCATTCAAAATCTGAAACAACTGAACTTTTAAAAGAATTTATCATTAAAATGGAAAATTAGTTAGATCAAAAAGTTAAAATAACTAGAAGTGATAATGAAACCAAATTTGCTAATATTGACAGCTTTTGTGCAGCAAAAGGAATAGCTCATCAGTTGAGTGCTCCTCGAACTCCACAACAAAACAGAGTTGTAGAAAGGAAGAACAGAACTTTGATTGAAGCTGCTCGAGCAATGTTAGCTGATACAATGATTCCTATCACATTCTGGAATGAAGCAATATCAACAGCTTGTTTTATTCAAAATCGCACTTTATTGTTAAAGACAAATAGAAAACTCCCTATGAGTTAATGTTTGGCTTGAAACCCAATATTGATTTTCTTAAATCTTTTGATGTCTAGTATTGATTTTAAATTCAAATGACCATCTTGGCAAATTTGAGTCAAAATGTGATGATGGATTCTTTCTTGGATATTCGTCCGCTTCAAAAGTGTTAGAGTTTATAACTCTAAGACGAATGTTATCATTGAAACGTTCAACTCCTTGAAAACTCTTTTCCATCTATTGCAAATGGTCCAAAGTGGTTATTTGATTTAGATTCACTAACAAACTCATTTAATTCTAATCTGTTTAAATCTTCATGTGCCAATAGGAAACAAGCAGGAGATCTAGGAACTTTTAGTAAAGATTCTGATTCAGATGATATGGATGATTCCAGCCCAGATTATCCATTTTTCTATTTTGCACAAGATCCTTTATTCTTTGCAAAGAATCTTGAGCAACAAAATCTTGATCATCAACAAGTTCCTGAAGATTCTAATAATTCTCAACCTCTTCCTAATGATGGTCCAGAAATTCTCCATCCTGAGTCTAGAACTTCATCTATATCAGGAGATATAGATGTGAATGACAAGTTCGATTACTTTGTCAATTCTCCAACTCAAGTTCCAAATAGTATTCCACATTCCTCAACTCTATTGCAATAGCTCTCCGAACTGAAGCAATCTAATCTGAATGTGAATGCTCAAAAATAAGAAGAGATTCCAACTATTCACATTCATAAGAGACATCCTATCTCTCTGATTATTGGTCCTTTAAATGAAAGAATAATAAGACATCACTCTAAACAAGCAAATGTGTGTTTGTACTCATGCTTTCTTTCTCAAATGGTCCCTAAAAACATTATGAAGGCTTTGAAGGGCAACAGTTGGATGAAGCAATGCAAGAGGAATTATTACAATTTAGAAAACAAGATGTGGAATCTGGTGGATTTACCTGAAGGGGAAAATGCCATTGGCACAAAGTGGTTATTCAGAAACAAATAAGATGATAGAGGAATTATCATTCGTAACAAACCTCGGTTAGTAGCTCAAGGATACACTCAGGAGGAAGGAATAAATTATGAAGAAGTGTTTGCTCCAGTTGCAAGACTAGAAGCAATTTGGGTCTTCGTGGCATATGTTTCTTATATGAAGTTTAAAGTGTATCAATTGGATGTTAAGGGTGCATTTTTGTATGGACCAATCACCAATGATGTGTATGTTAAGCAACCTCAAGGTTTTAAAGATGCTGAATTTCCTCATCGTGTGTACAAGCTTTGCAAAGCTCTATATGGTCTACATCAAGCCTCAAGAATCTGGTATGAAACATTGTCACAACACTTGCTCCAACATGGATATATACAAGGGAATATTGATCCTAATTTATTCATCAAGAAGGATGTATCTGATCTTCTCTGTGTACAAGTGTATGTGGATGATATCATCTTTGGATCAACCAGTCAGAAACTCTGTTCAAAATTTGAAGATATCATGAAATCTCATTTCCAAATGAGTTCTATGGAAAAAATCAAAATCTTTCTTGGATTACAAGTTACACAATGTGCAGACAACGTCTTTATTAATCAAGCAAAGTTTGTCGATAAATGTTGATGAAGTTCAAGCTGCAAGATTGTCAATCCATTAGAACTCTAACTGACATAAACACCAAGATTGATCCTAATCTTAAAGGAAAATCAATTGACCAAACATCATACAGATCTATGATTGGATCTTTAATGTACTTAACTGCATCTAGACCTGACATAATGTATGTTGTTTGTGTCTGTGCTAGGCATCAATCAGACCCGAAGGAATCTCACCTTATTGTTGTCAAACGCATATTTAGATATCTCAAAGTAAAACCATCCCTAGGGTTATGGTATCCTTATGAAGGAAACTTCGAGTTATATGGATATACTGATAGTGATTATGGGGGATGTTATCAAGATAGAAAATCTACCACAGGTGGGTGTTAGTTTTTAGGTCCTCGATTAGTTTCATAGAAATGTAAGAAATAGACAAACGTCTCAGTATCAACTGTAGAAGCTGAGTACATTGCTGCCTCAGCAGGATGTTCTCAAATCCTCTGGTTGCAAAATCAACTATTGGATTACGGGTTGAATTTTCTTAAAACTCCTATTTACATTGATAACACTATCGAGATTTGATATCATTTTCTCAGAGACAATTCTGAAAAAGGTTTAATCATTTTGGTTTAGATTTCAATAGAAAAACAACCGGCTGACTTGTTTACCAAATCTTTTCTACCAGGAAGGTTTGAGTACTTAGTTCAGTCAATTGGTCCTATTAATCATATTGAAAATTGATTTTTCTTTTTCAAAATAATCATAACCCTCCCTCCATTTTTTTAATCAAATCCAAGTTTAAGTGTCAATGTTAACTTCCTGATTATGTATATTGTGTGTGTGTGTTAAATGAAAAAGAAAATACAACATTAGAAAATGCAAAAACAAAGAGAAAATTATAAAATGAATATACAAAAATAATTGTATAGTAGTTATAAGTGTTTGGATTATATATGCCTTGCAATTTATGGGAAATGATAGTACATCAGCTTAATCAGTGGCATACTTCACTTGCTAATAAAGTCTGACATGATCAGATATGATTTGCAGGTAAGATCATGTAATTATACTAAAAAAGTAGATTCTTGTGATTGAACTAAATCATCTATGCATTTGTGTGTGTCCATCTTATTATTAATGAGTTGTCTTGACTTTTCTGATTGATTGCTAGTAAAGTCATAATCTCATACCTTGACTTAATATGTGGTACCATGAGATCTGTTACTGCATATGTTCACTTCTCTGTTATGTGTCATCATAGACCTGAAGTGATGAGATATCCTCCGTTGTAAGTCATCATAGACCTTCATCGGTGGTGCCCAGCACCAAGTGGTCATAGTACCTAAGGTAAAGTTCAAGTATACCATTGTCATATGCTATGCCCTTCATGCTCATGATACTGGACCTAAGCCTATAAAAGACCTTCATCGGTGGTGCCCAGCACCAAGTGGTCATAGTACTTAAGACACACAACAATGGTTCATCCATATGGTCAATCACAAAGAAGGACCCCAATGTGCATCCTTTGGGGTAGCTAACCCGCACACCGTTGAGGTAACACCTATAATGGGTGTGCACCTCCATACATTTGCTTGCAAGCCTTTCTTACATTCATTCATTAATGCATGCATTCATCATCACGTTCCTCTTTCATTATCTTTCACTTTACATTACATAATACTTCGTTCATTCATTATCATAACACGTAAAGTCATGGGAAAGATAAACATACATTATCATAAGGAACATAAACATATCATTCATACATCATCATGCAGGGCATCATACACACATAACATACATCATGTATAACCTTACAACATCATCTTCATAATCATACACAAACATCAAGCACATAACATTACATTCCCATCATACCATCTATGACCTTAAAAGTCAACTTACATAACCCCCGGGAATCTCCTAGGTCAAAGCCTACATTACTCCTTTTTCTCCCAAAAAGTTAGAATTTTTTTTCTAAGTGTTCATCCGCATTGACCCTATTACTCATCCGCATTTAATTGCTTCATCCACATTAACCCTTATTTGGTCATCCGCATTTGATGGCCTTATCCGTATTAACCCTTAATTATTCATCCGCATTTGATGGCCTCATCCGCTTTAACTCTTATTATTCTTCCGCATTTAGTGGCCTCATTCGCATTAACCCTTATTGTTCTTCCGCATTTAGTGGCCTCATCCGCATTAACCGTTATTGTTCTTCTGCATTTAGTGGCCTCATCCGCATTAACCCTTATTGTTCATCCGCATTTAGTGGCCTCATCCGCATTAACCCTTATTGTTCATCCACATTTAGTGGCCTTATCCGCATTAACCCTTATTGTTCATCCGCATTTAGTGGCTTCATCCGCATTAACCCTTATTGTTCATCCGCATTTAGTGGCCTCATCTGCATTAATCTTCCAAACAGTTAGGCAGATTTAAAGTTTAACATGCGAGCCTAACAACCTCATGTTCAATTTCAACTCACCTTTCATCATGTTCTAAGCTTAAATCTTACCCTCTAAGCCTTAGAAACATAATCGTACATCAGCAAACATGAACATAATCACATCATAACATCACAACATCATTATACATGCATACAAGCATATGGGTCCGAAACCCAATTTAGCGAAATTATACATTCATGCATATCCAGCCCCAAAATCAGTTAAAAACCAGTAAAAGAGGGGTCCTAGAACTCACCTTTGTAGCTTTTGAGTATGGCTTCTTCCAAACTCATTTGCAAATTGAATTCAACCGCTTAGAAACGCACTAAAAACATACCCGAACGCATACAAACACACATAAGCATAAACCCGAGGATAAGACCAGTCATGAACACCATAAAAGCATGAATACTTTGTTGGATCTTATATGCCTAAGACACATACAAGATTGATGTGGTTAGTATGTTATGATCCAAGTCGGGTCATACCCAATAACAAGCCAAACAAACACCAATAAATATTTATTCATAGATAAGATCATACAAATATATATTAAATACCAATTTAGAAAATGGGTTTTCTAAATCATTGCTTTTGTAAATGAACAATGTTATGTGGATAATTTGTTCATGAGAAGTTATTTGTTTCATTATATAAGTTAGTTAAACAATGAAAAATACAAGTGTTTTAGTATTATAAAATTAAAAAAAGGGTTTTAATTTTATAAAACAATGGGTTAAGAGTGTAATTTTATAAAACTAAAAATGGGGAGAAACCCATTTTGGGATGTAATTCTTGGCCGCCCAAAAGGGCCATTGGGACCAGCTTTGTCTTGGTCCTTGAAAAGCCTTTTCTCCTCTCAAACAATCTATCATAATACACACTTTTTCTCTCTACAAAACAACCTTTTGAACCTCAAAAAAGACCAGGCTGATTTTCAGGTTTTAGAGGCTGAAAAGGCTGATTGATTTTCGTTTTGAGGAACAAGAGAAGAGCAATCTTTGGTGTAGCATCCTAACAAGCAGGTGTTTGAAGGGCTTGTGGGTATCACCTCTTGAGGTCTTCTACTTTGAAGCTTTAGCTTTCAATCATCATCTTCCCTCTTCATCCACGAGTTCTAGGAGGTAGTATATGATGTTTTGAATGTTTGTTTGATAGCATGTTCTTCCATATAAAGATCCTTGTTAATGGGTTTTGTTTTTCACATGAATTTGATGTATAAATTAACTAATCTTAAAAATGGTTTTTGATTATTAATCCACTGCGTTTTGACATATTAATGGTTAATATGACTTTGATAAACCTCTACAAAACCCAACAATAGCATCAAGAGCCGGTTATATGGATACATGCTTCAAAAACGAAATTTTCGGGTCCTTTTTGTGTAAAAAGTGGGCTGGAAATTTCACCCATGGCAAACCCTTTGTTTTTCAAGATAATACTTTTATATGCATAGTTATGATCTTGAAAAATTAATGTCATAAGATGGCTTGTTTGTTTGGACAAAAACCCCTTATGTTTGGTTAATGTTGGCTGAAATTTTGGGGTTTAAAAAGGGTGCCATTCTCGTTTGTTTAGTATATATATTTGGATGTATTTTGGTGCATATAACCTAGCCATGACCTTGTGTTTGAATGTTCGTGATTGTGATTTCATTTGTTGTAATAAAGTCATGTAATTTATTTGTTTCATTTGGTATGTAATAAATAGATTAGTTTGCACTTTATTATCCTAGAAAAATGTATTATGTTTTTCTATGTAATTGTGCTTTGGGGCTGTTTTGGATGACCAAGAAGGTGCCTAAAGAATATTGTGAAATCACAACACAAAACGGTTACTTGAAGCATTTGGATACGGGTTCAAGTGGGAGTTCACCGACACAAGATTCTTGTCATGTTTTTACCCTTAGGAATGACCTTTTGACACACTTGTTATGGCAAGCAAGTGTGGTCAACATAGTTGGTTGTGGTTATGCAATTATATTGTATGTTTGGTTGTTTGTTTTGGTTGTTTGGATGTGTTTGACATTTTCTTGAAAATTGATAAACTAGGTAAACAACTATGATAAAACAAGCATAAAATTGGTTCTTTAGTATCATTAAAGGAATTAATAAAATGAGTTTATTAAGGGTTAATGATTTAATATAAATGATTTTTATTAAAAGGAACTATGAAAATAGTTTTTCATAAAATACCATGCATTTGAATGCATACAAATTGTATGGTATAAAAGGTTTTTCTAAAAACTATATTTTTAAAAACTATAAAAACCCTTTTCTAAACAAGTTTAACACCATCCTCTTAGACAACACTCGATTCACTAGCAACTCGTTTATGGGATAAAGGTCACCTAACCAGAAATGTAGATACTTATGAAGTTGAGGTGAAATTACCGTATTTGTGGGATAAAGGTCACCTAACCACTTATATTAGTAAAATCACACGTGTGACTAAGTAGGACGACTTGATTTGGATGTCATGCATTAGGATCACCGAAGCATGACATACAAAAGTGTTGATGGGATTAACATGCCTAACAAAACATACGATGTTTAAACCGATCCCATACACTAGAAATTGTAATAGGTTACAATTGTCAAACGTTGACTAACTTGTTAATTTAAATAAAGGGATAAAAGTCACCTAACCGATATTTAAATGTAACGTTGGATTCTAGATTTTAATCATTAATTATCTATGAGACATCAAAGGGTATTAATAATTAAAATACTTTGATATTAAAATACTAAAATTGAACTTTGTGAAATTGTAGATGACAAACAACAACAACTCGATCCCAACCGTCCATAACTTATCACTATGAACCATCCTTGAGAAGGAACATCTTAACCATGGGAACTTCATGGATTGGTACTGAAAGTTGAGAATCATTCTCAAGCAAGAAAAGAAGTCCTATGTGTTAGACGATCCCATTCCCGATCAACCTGATGAGAATAACGTGGAGGCCTTTAACGATTGGGTCAAGTACGTCAAGGACTCCGTGCAAGTCTCATGTCTCATGTTAGCGAGTATGATTCCCGATTTACAAAAGGACTTTGAGAACCACAATGCCTATGACATGATCACCCAGTTGAAGGAAATGTTCCAACAACAATCAAGGGTGGAAAGCTTCGAAACGGTTCGAGCACTCCATGCATGTCGGATGGACGAGACCCAATCGGTATCATCTTACGTTCTTAAGATGAAGAGCCACATTGATCACCTCGAAAGGCTTAATTGCTGTGTCTCCAACGAGTCGCTATGGATTTGATCCTCAACTCTCTATCCAAGAAGTTTGATAGCTTTGTTATGAACTATAACATAAATGGATGGGACAAGAGCATTGGTGAGCTTCATTCAATGCTCAAAACGGCCGAGGCGGGCATGGGTAGAAAGGTTCTACCGGTCCTTACGATCAATGAAGGAGGTAGAAAGAAAAGCAATCTTTGGTGTAGCATCCTAACAAGCAAGGTGTTTGAAGGGCTTGTGGTATCACCTCTTGAGGTCTTCTACTTTGAAGATTTAGCTTTCAATCATCATCTTCCCTCTTCATCCACGAGTTCTAGGAGGTAGTATATGATGTTTTGAATGTTTGTTTGATAGCATGTTTTTCTATATAAAGATCCTTGTTAGTGGGTTTTGTTTTTCACATGAATTTGATATATAAATTAACTAATCTTAAAAATGGTTTTCGATTATTACTCCGCTACGTTTTGACATATTAATGGTTAATATGACTTTGATAAACCTCTACAAAACCCAACATTCTTACCTTGAATTCAAATTCTTTCTTCTTGTTCTTCTTCAAAGCCGAGAATATTTCTGCTCTTCCTTTCTCTCACTAAAATCTGAAAGATTTGTGTGTAGAAAGGGTGATGGGCGGCCATGCCACCTTTTACACCCACTTTTCAAACATTTTGTCCTTTTGGACACTTTTTACCCCTAGACTTGGGTTTTATTTCTTTTCCTTCTTTTTCTTTACTTAATCTTCTTTCTTGTCTAAAAATAGCCAGGTGTTACAAGCCCACCCCCCTCTAATAGGTTTCGTCCTCGAAACCTGTTATTCCTCAAAGAATTGTGGGTAATGCTGTCTCATCTCTTCTTTAGTCTCCCACGTAGACTCGGATCCCTTCCCGTGCTTCCACTGCACACGCATAAGGGGAACCACTTTATTCCTCAGCCTCTTTTTCTTTCGATTATTGATTGCCACTGGTTGCTCCATATAATTGAGTTGTTCGTCTACTTCGATATCCTCCATTGGAACAATCATGCCTTCATCGGCTAAGCACTTCCTCAGATGAGATACATGGAATGTCGGGTGGATTCCACTTAACGTATCGGGTAACTCTAGTCTATAGGCTACTCTCCTACTCGAGCAATGATTCGGAAAGGGCCTATGTACCTCGGGCTCAACTTGCCCCGTTTTCGGAAATGAATAATACCCTTCCAAGGTGAGACCTTCAACATAACCCGGTCACCCACCTGGGACTCAATCGGTCTACGTCGTTTATCGGCATACGACTTCTATCTATCTTTGGCTGCCTTCATGAAGGCTTTAATCTTCTCATGCTTCTCAGTTGTAGCCTCGATTACCTCGATGCTCCCTAACTCTTTTTGACCAATATCACCCCAACAGACGGGTGTTCTGCATCTCTTACCATATAGCATCTCGTAAGGTGGCATACCAATGCTGGCATGATAACTGTTGTTGTATGAGAATTTGGCTAACGGTAGGTGGTCATCCCAACTTCCACCAAAGTCAATCACACATGCCCGAAGCATGTCCTCCAACGTCTGAATGGTCCTTTCTGACTGACTATCAGTTTGGGGATGATAAGCCATGCTAATGTGTAACCTCGTCCCCATTGCGTCATGGAATTTCTTCCAGAATTTAGATGTAAACTGGGTGTCATGATTAGACACAATGCACACCGGCACACCGTGACAAGTTACAATCTCTTTGATGAACAGGTCAGCCAACCTCTCGGATGAATATGTCTCGCGAATCGGTAGGAAGTGAGCACTCTTCGTCAGACGGTCCATAATCACCCATATGGCATCTTACCCTTTCGGAGTGCGTGGCAGCTTCGTAATGAAATCCATGGTGATGTGCTCCCACTTCCATTCTGGTATATCCAAAGGTTGGATCTTCCCATACGGCTTTTGATGCTCGGCCTTCACTTGCAAACAAGTAAGGCACTTACTCACACACTCTACCACGTCGCGCTTCATACCCGGCCACCAATAATTCTTCTTCATGCCTTGATACATCTTTGTGGCACTAGGATGAATGGAGTATCGACTCTTGTGAGCTTCATCCATTATCTTCACCCTTAGATCCCTAAAACAAGGAATCCACACACATCCAAATCGGGTTTTAACACCAAGTGTGTTTTCACCCAATTCCCCAACCAGACCTCTCATCGTTTCAGAGTTAAGATGATCTTCTTTCAGTGCCTCATCTTGAAACTCTTTGACTTGCTTCATTACATCAGAGGTCATGATCAGTTGGTATCATTTCACCCGAATCGGTTCGGGCCTCTCCTTTCGGCTAAGGGCATTCGCCACCACATTAGCTTTGCCCGGATGGTAGTGGATCTCGCAATCATAATATTTTATAAGCTCCAACCATATTCTTTGTCTCAAGTTCAGGTCCTTCTGCTCAAAGAAGTACTTCAAACTCTTGTGATCAGTGAAAATGGTGCACTTCGTCCCGTACAGATAGTGCCTCCAAATCTTTAGTGCAAAGACCACTCCTGCTAGCTCCAAGTCATGTGTAGGGTAGTTGACCTCATGAACCTTCAACTGTCGGGACACATAGGCTATAACCTTCCCTCTCTGCATTAACACGCACCCCAAACCCGAGTAGGAAGCATCCGAATAAACCACCAGATCTTCACTTCCATCGGGTAATGACAGAACATGAGCTTGAGTCAATCTCGTCTTCAATTCTTTAAATTCCTTCTCTTCAGGTTGACCCCATATGAACTTCACATCCTTTCGAGTCAACTTGGTTAGTGGAGAAGCAATTCTGGAGAAGTCTTAAATGAATCTCCTGTAGTAACCCGCCAAACCCAAGAAACTGCGAATCTCGGATGGCATCTTTGGAGATTTCCATTGCATCACTGCCTCCACCTTAGCCGGGTCCACCATGATCCCCTCGGGGTTTACCACATGACCCAAGAACTGAACTTCACGCAACCAAAATGCACACTTGGAGAATTTGGCGTACAACTTCTCCTTTCTCAACGTTTCCAAAACCAACCGAACGTGACCGGCATACTCATCCTCGCTCTTCGAATAAATCAGGATATCATGAATGAACACAATCACTGATTTATCCAGCATCGGCCGACACACCCGATTCATCAGATCCATAAAAGCAGTTGGCGCATTGGTCAAACCAAAAGACATGACAAGAAACTCGTAGTGACCATAGCACGTACGAAAAGCTGTTTTAGGGATATCCTGCTCCTTCACTTTAAGCTGATGATAGCCTGATCGGAGGTCTATCCTTGAAAACCAACTAGCACCTTGAGCTGATCGAACAAATCATCTATTCTTGGTAAGGGGTAGCGGTTCTTCACTATCAACTTATTCAGCTCACGGTAGTCAATACACATCCTCATACTACCGTCTTTCTTCTTCACAAATAGGACCAGAGCACCCCAAGGAGAGATACTCGATCTGATGAACCCCTTATCAAGCAGCTCTTGCAACTGCTCCATCGGCTCCTTCATTTTCGTCGGAGCCAAATGATACGATGCCTTGGCAACAGGTTGGGCACCCGGTATCAGGTCAATCTGGAACTCGATCTCACGATCAGGTGGCACTCCTGGTAAGTCTTCTGTGTACACGTCTGGAAAGTCACACACAATGGGTACATAAGACAGTTGTGGTGTTGGCGTATCTACATCCTTTACATAAGCCAGGTAGGCGCTACATCCACGTCTCATACACTTTCCCGCCACCGCCATCGAAATCACTTTTGGAATTGTGGTGACCCGATCGCCATAAACCGTCACCAAACTCCCGTCAGGCGATGATAGCTGAATCATCGTTTTGCGACACATAATGTTCGCCTCAAAGTTTGCTAACCAATCCATCCCAAGAACCAAATCGAAACCACCTAAGGTCATTACAAACGGTCTAACAGGAAACTTATGACCCTCAAGTTCCACGTCACAGTCCCCTATCATCTTGGAAATCCTAATAGACTTACCTATGGCAGTTTCTACATCAAAGGGCGCATCAACACATCTACTACTAACAGGCAGCTTAGTGCAGAAAGCAACAGAAATAAAACTTTACTGGCACCCGAATCGAATAACACAGAAGCTAAAGTTTGATTTACTAGAAACATACCGGACACAACGTCAGGGTCTGTCCTAGCCTCCTCCTGTGTCATGGTGAATGCCCTGGCGCTCACCCTTGGTCCCACCTCCAGATTTCTTCGCCCCGGAACCCTTGGCCCTTGGCTTATTTCAATCCCTATTCATATGACCCTCTTCACCACAGTTAAAGAACCAGGTCGTACGACAGTCCCTGGCCATGTGCCCAGCCTTCCCACATTTAAAGCACAAGTTTGACCCAAACCTACATTCCCCACCACGCTCTCTCCCACATCTACCAAACTTCTTCATACTCGCACCCGACGTGACCACACGGCGGTCGTCCACCCTTGCCTTCTTTTTACCCGTCGAGGCATCACCCCGACCAAGCCTCTTCCTATTCCAGTTTCTATCACCTCCACCCTTTCGACTACCTTCAGCCACCACTACCACACCCCTTTTGTCATATAACTTTCCCGCCAAATCCACCGCCAACCTAAACGTGCTCGGTCGGGCGGCAATCATGTGCCTGCGAATATCTGCTGGCAATCCTTTAGTGTACCTCTTGATCTTTCAAGACACAGGTGTCACCTGATCCAGCACCAGACGTGCCATTTCGTTAAATTTGGTGGTGTACTGTTGGTGTGTCATCGTTCCCGCCTCTAGTTGCAGTAACTCCCTCTCTACCTTGTCCATTTCCCGGTGAGGAAAAAACTCCTCGATCACCAACTTCTTCAACTCCGACTATCTCATTCTCCCGATAGCCCGACTACCCTCGGCTTGGACTATATTGTCCCACCAGCACTGAGCCGAGTCCACAAAAGAGTGAGTAGCGAACTTAACCTTCTGGTCCTCTCGGCACACGCTGATATCAAGTACAACCTCCATTTCCCTCACCCACTGGTGAGCAGCAGCAGCAGTGTCGTTACCATCAAAAGTAGGGGGCTTGCATCTCATAAACACCCCATAGTTACAGCCTCATACCGCCTCCTGCACAGGCTCTTCTTCTTCCTTTTCTTCCTCTTCTTCGTCATTAGATGGAACCGTCTCAGTCTTGGGCTGTCTTCTTTCGCCGTAGGTCTACTCCTTTCCCTTCTCTCCCCTTCTCTCCCTTTCTCTAACCGCCTTTATTACTTCGGTCACCACAGACGGTAGGATCGTCTGCATGACTTGATGCACTTCCTTCACAACTGCCTCCTTCAATGAGGTTCTCAGGTTAGCACTCTCATCTCCACCCTCCGGATGAGGGGTTTCTGGTTCTTCATGAACCACCTTTTCGGTCCTAGGCCTTCCTCTCGTAACCCGTGGTTCAGCACCACGTCCGCCACCACGCGAAGCTTTAGATGATCTACCACCGGCCATCCTCTAACTCGCACTGAAAGATTTAAACACTAATACGGTCATTCAAGGAAACGACTTAGTTTATGGCAAGTATAGTAAGTCCCTAATTACAGTGGCCAGTTGTGATTAGCCACTTACTTTACTCTTCATACCCCAAGCATTACCTGTCCTGACTACATCAGTATTTAAATCTACATACAACACGTAATCACATACCATACGCACATAAAACCAGTTATCTTTATGAAAATACCTGATGGCACGCAACTACTCAGATTGGCATCCCATTCCGTTTTCGTCCCATTCTTAGTTTAAGTTAAGGTTCATTTTGAAAATTTACCCATTTCACTTAAATTTTGGCTCTGATACCAACTTGTAAGGCCCCGTTTCCGGGACGCTTACAGCTGGTCTACCATTGCACATAAAACATACATTTATAGTTATTTTACATAAACATTCGCAACAGAAACATTCAAAAATGGCATTTCATTTCATCATAAAAATTTTTGCAAAATAATGCATCGTTTGTCGGTTATAAAAGTACATTTGTTGTATTACATCATAAAAGCTTTAAATAAATGGATGCCATCCAAAAGAGCTGAGCAGCTGCCTCGTGCCATCCTCAGCAACCTTAACTGCCAACTGGAAACACATAAAAGTCAGCGTTGCTGAGTGAGTTCTAGTTTTATAATAAAACATACTTTTCTTTCGTAAAACCATTCTTTCCCTTGAAATTATATTATACTTTACATTCATTCGTGATCATACATCGTATGTACATACATATAATATCATTATTATCTTCATCATCTTTTCGTTCATACTTTCATTCATCATTTCATTCATTACTTTCATCATCACCATCAACTTTACCCTTCATGCTCGTGATACTGTGCCTAAGCCTATAAAAGACCTTCATCAGTAGTGCCCAGCACCAAGTGGTCACAGTACCTAAGGTAAAGTTCAGGTATACCATTGTCATATGCTATGCCCTTCATGCTCATGATACTGGACCTAAGCCAATAAAAGACCTTCATCGGTGGTGCCCAACACCAAGTGGTCACAATACCTAAGACACACAACAATGGTTCATCCATATGATCAATCACAAAGAAGGACCCCAATGTGCATCCTTTCGGGTAGCTAACCCGCACACCATTGAGCTAACACCTATAATGGGTGTGCACCTCCATACATTTGCTTGCAAGCCTTTCTTACATTCATTCATTCATTCATTAATGCATGCATTCATCATCATGTTCCTCTTTCATTATCTTTCACTTTACGTTACATAATACTTCGTTCATTCATTATCATAACACGTAAAGTCATGGGAAAGATAAACATACATTATCATTAGGAACATAAACATATCATTCATACATCATCATGTAGGACATAATACACACATAACATACATCATGTATAATCCTGCAACATCATCTTCATCATCATACACAAACATCAAGCACATAACATTACATGCCCATCATACCATCTATGACCTCAAAGTCAACTTACATAACCCTCGAGAATCTCTTAGGTCAAAGCCTAAATTACTCCTTTTTCTCCCAAAAAGTCAGAACTTTTTTTTCTAGTGTTCATCCTCATTGACCCTATTACTCATCCACATTTAATTGCTTCATCCGCATTAACCCATATATGGTCATCCGCATTTGATGACCTCATCCGTATTAACCCTTAATTGTTCATCCATGTTTGATGACCTCATCCGCATTAACCCTTATTATGCATCCGCATTTAGTGGCCTCATCCGCATTAACCCTTATTGTTCATCCGCATTTAGTGGCCTCATCCCCATTAACCCTTATTGTTTATCCGCATTTAGTGGCCACATCCGCATTAACCCATATTGTTCATCCGCATTTAGTGGTCTCATCTGCATTAACCCTTATTGTTTATCCTCATTTAGTGGCCTCATCCGCATTAACCCTTATTGTTCATCCGCATTTAGTGGCCTCATCCGCATTAATCTTCCAAATACTTAGGCAGATTTAAAGTTTAACATGCAAGCCTAACAACATCATGTTCAATTTCAACTCACCATTCATCATCTTCTAAGCTTAAATCTTACCCTCTAAGCCTTAGAAACATCATCATACATCAACAAACATGAACATAATCACATCATAACATCACAACATCATTATACATGCATACAAGCATACGGGTCCGAAACCCAATTTAGCGAAAACATACATTCATGCATATCCAGCCCCAAAATCAGTTAAAAACCAGTAAAAGAGGGGTCCTAGAACTCACCTTTGCAGGTTTTGAGTATGGCTTCTTCCAAACTCGTTTGCGAATTGAATTCAACCACTTAGAAACCCACTAAAAACATACCCGAACGCATACAAACACACATAAGCATAAACCCGAGGATAAGACCAGTCAAGAACACCATAAAAGCATGAATTCTTACCTTGAATTTGAATTGTTTCTTCTTGTTCTTCTTCAAAGCCGAGAATATTTCTGCTCTCTTTCGTTCTCACTAAAATCTAAAATATTTGGGTGTAGAAAGGGTGATGGGCGGCCATGCCACCTTTTACACCCCACTTTTCAAACATTTTGTCCTTTTGGACACTTTTTACCCCTAGACTTGGGTTTTATTTCTTTTCCTTCTTTTTATTTACTTATTCTTCTTTCTTGTCTAAAAATAAGCCGGGTGTTACAGCATGCATGTTAATAAAGAATGGTTTTAATTCAAATATCAACTTTTATAAACTTCTAAGTTTCGAAACTTAAAAGTTTAGGGGAAGTAGCGATGATAAATAGTTTATCAAAATAAATGTTTGTATAAAAAAGGATGATGCAAAAATATTCAAAGTTTGTGTGTGCTTGAGATGTTTAAAAATGAATCTAAAAAGATTTAAAAATATGGAAAAGCTTCTTGCAAATAATTGAGAATGTTTGTAATTTTTATGAAATTTTTGAGACTAAAATGACAGGAAATGAATTAAAAATAAGAAGGTCAAAAAGTCAAAATTTTTGGTTAAAAAGTCAAAATTTATTCAAAAAGTCAAAGTTTTGGTCAAAGAGTCAATGCATTAGTAAATTGTTCAAAGTTTGACCAAAGTTTGGAAATTTGTTTGAAGAACAGTGATGTTAATCAAAATTGTGATTTGAATGAACTTGGTGGAAAATAATACAAGTGCTAGATGTATGGATGTTTCATACGCCTAAACAGTGGTCATAAGTCTCTGTTTAACCGTATGATGAAATTTCAGTTTTATGTTAAGTGTTAGACGTTTTGAGTAATCCTCATATGCCTAAACAGTGTTCATAAGTCTGAAATTCTTTGTTAAGTGTCAGACATTTTACTCAATCTCATACGCCTAAACAGTGCCAGACATCTCTCAAAATAAGTCTAAGTGTTAGGCGTTTCATGCGCCTAAATGGTACCAGACATCTCTTAAAATAAGTACAGTGCACATGCGCCTACATGTCTTTCAAACAAAATTGACCGTGTATCTCATGTGTCTGAGGTTCATACGCCTGAACAGGGGTAAAACGCCTAAACAGTGCCAATGCGCCTAGACCTCATGCGTCCAAACAGTGGTCATGCGCCTAAACAGTTGTAATGTATCTAATGATTTTTACACGTATAAATTCAACACTTGCTCAAAATTCATTTCATTCAAATATTTCATATTCACTTTGTTCATACTCTCTGTGTACCGACTCACTCAAATTCCATCTTATTACCTAGTTATTTCAAGATTGTATGATCGCATAAGGTAATATGAGAGAATGCGATTAACATCATGAGTGTACATCATCAAATCAGTGTAAAATAACATCATAATCAATCGGGCGTTTGAACCCTATTTTGGGCGTTCGAACCCTAATAACTTGAATAAATCTGAAATGATCGATTACTGATGTTTGTTTGTGACAAATTAAATATGAAATTGTTAATGATCATCCAGTGCGAACATGTTATAATCATCAAAACATGATTTTCATCATAAAAAATTTTCTGATGATACAAAGAATTTTAAAGTCAAAATAATAGTTAAATAAAATAAGAAAATTGAATCAACAAAATTTAAAAAAAAAAATCAAACTTATCTAATAAAGTCATCAAAAATTCAAATGTAAATCTAAATCAACAAGAAACAAATTTCTTAATTGATTATATATCTTAAAATTGGATTAAATCATAAAATAATAAGTTCAAATAATTCAAATTTATTAAAATTAATCAAATTTTAAAATATAAAATTTTGTTAAGAAAAATTAAAAATTAGTGATGGTTTTATTCATTTTTAAACATTTGATAAAAATGTAACTAAGTTAAAAACTTCATACTAATTCATGTTTCTTTTGATTGACAGATGAATCCGTTAAAGTTTGAGCCAAAGCATAACGTAACTGCATTTCTTAATGAAGATGTGAGAGAAGATGTTGGTTATGAAGAAATGATTAGATTTCTCTTAAGGACCAAATATGTCTATGCTATGTGTGCCAGGCCGACCATATATGGAAGACTAATTAAGAGGTTTTGGAGAACTGCTGAAGTTGAAATTGATGATAAGAGAAGAAAAGTGCTAAGAGGGTTCATTTCAAATGATAGAATGATAGAAGTTTCTGAAGATTTTATTAGAACTGCTTTGAGGTTGGGAGAAAATGAAGACCAATATCTATCTGAATACACTTTCAGTGAGTGTAGAGAGACTTTCATGCAAATGGGTCATCCTGACAATTTTCCAAAGAAACAATTTTTCAGAGCAAGAGTATACAACCACTGGAAGCTACTATGTTATATATTTTAGCATTGCATGTCTAAAAGAAGTTCAGGACGGAATTCATTTCCAGTTGATATAGCATCTCCTATTGTTGCTCTAGTCATAAACAGAAGATTCAATATGACAAAGTGGATAATGAATGGATTTATTTTCAATTTGGTGAAAGGGAAAAGAAACAAGTATTTGATGTATCCAAGATTTCTTCAGTTGATTATTAATGAAGAATATCCAGACATTTATGCATATGGAGTTCAAGGTGATAAATTTGAATTAGAGCATATGTCTGAGATAGTATACAAGAAGTTAACAGTGATTACAGGAGCTGAGAATGTACCTTTATTTGAGTACATAAAGAATGTAGCTGATGATAATGTTGACACTAATCGGCAACACTTTCATTTATCTAAAGATAAGCCTCTTAATCCTAATGATTTGATTGAGGATGTAATGAATGAGACTGTTGAAGCATCTGAAGAAGAGAATGATGATGAAGAGGATGATCATGATGAGGGAAATGATAATAATGATGATGAGAATGATGATAGCAATGATAATGATGATCAAGGAGGTGATCAAGGTGTTGAATCTGAGCAAATTGTTGAAGAAACTATTCAAGAAATGGATAATGAGCAAACCATTTCTGATCAAAGAATTGAAGAAGAAAGAAATGTAGATGAAGATGTTAATACTAAAATGAATGATCAACAAGATAATGATCAAGTAGCAACTGAAGATATTGTGAATGTTGACTTTAATCAAGCATTTAACTTTGATACTTTATGGGCTGAGCCAATCACAGAGAATATTATTTTTGTTGTTCAATCTAAGAGTCTTGAAGTTGTAATTGTTGAAAAAGAACAAGAGATTAAACAATTAAATGATGCTTGTGTACAAACTGGTCTAGATGATGATTTGGATGAACTTGAAGAGTTAAAGTCAAAGATTGTATCTTAAAATGAAGAAATTGAAAGGTTGAAGAAAGAAAACGAAATGTTGAAAGCTAATGATGAAATGAAGAATGTTATGATGGCTAATCGTGAAGAATAGTAAAGATAATGTTTGAAGAAATTGAAAAGCTGAAAGTAACTCTACAAGAGCCTGCAAAAGAAAGTGAAGTAATTTTTGTTGAGAAAGAATCTTCTTAAGAGCCTAAAGGAACTACATATGTAAAGTATTCTCAAGCTGAGAAAGGTAAAAGAAAGATGACTGAAGTTGAAACATCTAATGTTCGAGCGAAATCTCAGATTACAGTTGATATAAATGTGAATGTAGAGGAAGAAGAAGTACAAACGGTAATTGAAGCACTTGATGGTATAGATACTGATCTACTTGACGAATGGTATGATGAAGTTTTAGAAGATAAAGATGTTTGTGATGTAGTAGACTACCAATTGAAAATGTTCAAGATGATATTCCTATAGACTTTGAAGACAGATACAATTATCTGGTCAAGAAAAGTATAATAGAGTGTTTCTAGACGGGCTGATAGTGACTCAAATAAATGAAGAATATGAAAAGTGTGTGATAGCAGAGTCCTTAGTGGCGGCATATTCAAATGAAATCAGTCTAGAACATGGTGAGCAGGCTCAAATGAATGAAAGCATAAATATTGATGATTTTCCTGTGGTAGAATTGCACCACCCAAACCCTGAAGATATGAGCATACCTGCTCCGAGAATGTGGTTGCAGTCAAGGAATTATCCAAGAAAAAGACTGAATAAGCTTCAAGGCGAATCATTAAGAAGGCTGGTGAGGAGCTTCCAAGAAACTAAGAAGATGTACAACAAGATGATCATTCTTGATATCGATAACCCTTAGTATCTTGAAATAACCAAAAGAACAAAAATGCTAAAGCCTCAGGTAATCAAATCAATGGAGTTGGTAAGAAAAACTCATGAGCATAGAAAAGAACTTATGGATATGTTTTCAATGTTGAAAAGCAAGGTTACAAAGTCTCTATAGATCAAAAAAGCTATGGAATAAAGCTAGATCAGCTGGAGATCTTGTGAGAAATGTGCTACAAATAGGACTATCAATCTCTGAATTGTTGAATGCAATGATTGTGCCTGATAAATCCAAAAAGGTGAAAATTATAGCATGGAAATATGATGAGATTTTTTATGCTTTTCTTATCAAACGAGTTAATGCTATTTGCGATGTATATCATTTCTATTCAAGCATAATTTCCTTACCCGTACAAGACTTGAAAGAATTGCATAAGTTACTACTGATAAATATTACAAAGGCTGAAAAAGGAGAAGTGTTTGTGAAATTACTTGATAGAGGAATATCCAGGATGACATCATTTCTTAAAACTCGTTGTGATCAAGAAGACAAAAGTTATTTTGCTAAGATGAAAAAGAAGTCAAAGAAAGGTGAGACTAGTGAGGGAATGGATGATTGTTACTTAGAGACGTTTAGTGATAACTATTTTGAAAAAGTAACAAATCCTAGACTGAAAGTTATAGATGGTACACAATCATCAAAACCAATTTTGAGATGGTTTTTAGTGAAAAAATACTTTTTGATAATTATAAAAGTAATGAATGCTGCATTGGAGAGGATCTCTTTGAGGAAAGCAATGGCCTATGCAAACATTGTAAAGAAAGACATAAAAGATATTGAATTCATGAGAATCTCTCGCAAAGGAGTGCTGGAGATCTACACAAAAGAGAATCCAAAACCAATTGAAATGTATGCTAATATGGATATTGCCGGATTATCTAAAGAAACTCTGTTGAAAATGGATGCTATGGAGATGAAGACGAATGATTCCAAGCCAGAGCAAGGAATTCTAGCAAGAAAGTTCAAGTCTTTAATAAAGAAAGCTCTTAAAGAACTAGAGCTGTACAAAGAGAAACCAATGTTCAAGGTTAGAGAAGAACCTGAAGACTATTTTGACTGAAGACAAATGCAAATCTTAGGGGGAGTATTGTTAGAAACCTAGAAAAAGTAGCATTTTATTCTTTAGATAAGTTTTGTTATAGATTAGGGACTTATTGTGTAAATATATGTTCCTTGATTATTAGTATAAATAGGATTGCTATGTATGTGCAGGTAACGAACTTTAGATATTTTCTCAATTTGCACTTTGTAATCCAGCTAATATTAATGAAAACTCTATGATTTTTTTTATATTTTGTTTGTTTGATTACATTGTTCATATTATTGTCAATTGCTTGATATCAATCATAGATCGATCCATTTGAACCTATCAAGCATCATCAGGATCCATCTTTCAAAATAAAACAGGATCACATGTGCAGCTTTGAGTCTTCCACCGAGATAGGCTTCAAAACTTGACAAAAAATCATTGTGAGTTGTTTTTTATCATTATTAGTGTGATTACATGATGGGAATTTTTGATTTGAAGATTGTGTAGTAGGGGGTGATGGCTTGTTAATCTTGACTTGAGGTATTGACACAAATGTTGTAGATCTTGGGTTTCAGATTCAAACATGAAATTATCTCTTTCTATAATAAAGGAATTTACCACTTAATGACTTTCATTAGGAAATTTATATGCGTTTATGACTTGTGGACCACTAAGATTTCTTGACTTTTCAACAAGTTCTAATGCTTTAATCTTGTTACCATGATGTCGAAGCTAGTTTATTCCAGGTCAAGCGTGTTCTTGTCATCATATTTGCTTCCAGCTTTCAGGTAGAATGAAGCATCTTCTTTAATCTTTTTTCCCTTGTAGGTCATACCTTTGATCTCTGAATAAACCTATGTAGCTGTTTGGAGACTCAATCGCCTTTAATGTGATGGAATGTTCATACTGGTGCACAAGGTTATCTTTGTTATCTCAGTAACTTCACTTTTTTTTCACACATGATGCAAAGAGCATCCCATACCCCTTTAGAAGTGTGATGCTTCTCCAATCTTTTGAGCACATCTATGTTCAAAGATTGAGTGAGTAGAGAGTATGCCTTAAGATTAATTTTGGTCTTCTTGTAATCTTTTGAATTGAGGATCAAGTTAGGATCTTTTACTGGAATTCTAATTGTATGATACTGATCAACATCCAAAGTAGTAGGGATGAAATGAACTCTCAAGATAGACATCCAAATCAACACTAGAAAGATAATTCTTAAATGGCATTTCCATTGTTTAAACTTTGATTTATGTTTCCACATGAATGGTTTTGGATTATGATCTCTATCAATTTTATCTTGTACATCTGCATTTGTTTTTATGGATGTACAAGTCTTGTCCATATTTCTTGTGTTAGGCACAAGTATTTTGTTTTAGTTCACCCGCATTAGTTATTTGCGGGTATATAGATACACATCCGCATTTGTCATTGTTCACCCACAAAGACTAATGTAGCTAAACAATACTTAACCTATTTATTCATCCGTATTTCTTCACTTCATCCGAAAAGTTCCACATTTGTATGTCTTCCAACCAGAACATAATCCATCACAACTTGAATTGGCATGCATGATCCTTTTAGAATTTCCTACACTTTTTATACAACTAAATATGTTTTCTTCACATTCCATTCAAAGCGGATTTTCAGCAGCTCTTGGTCATCAAAATCGACATCCATCATCATCATCATCAATCTCATCTAAGCACTTGTAGTATGCATAAACACC
Source organism: Flaveria trinervia (assembly GCA_025506515.1). Lineage (NCBI taxonomy): Eukaryota > Viridiplantae > Streptophyta > Magnoliopsida > Asterales > Asteraceae > Flaveria > Flaveria trinervia. Next base: position 57,812,543 of record CM046455.1, read on the forward strand.
TTCTTTGAGTTCCTACATGTTTTAGTGATTTACATACTTTTTAATCTAATAATACTATCATCATTGACATACAAATGAAAATATATAATTTCCAGCAACAAAATGCATATAAAATAATGTAAAAAGCTAAAAATATCATTATTTAATGAATTATGCAACTTAAAATAATTATATATTAATTTACATAACTAAAAGGGTCAAAAATATGATTAAATAATTAAATCATCTCAAAAGTTATAATAAAATGATTTTAGACCTAATGTAATAAATTTAAAAGAGTGGGAAAAAATATTTATTTTAATAAGTTTTATTTCTAACGGTTCCTACTGTTTAATTCAATTTAATAACCGAATAAACTAGCTCACAGTTTAAGAAAGCTGACTCGTGACTTATACCTAATAATATGGTATATCAACATTATTAGTTTGATAAAAATATTTTCTACATGAAGGTTGAATACTATTTGTGGCCCGAAGGTTAAAAACCGTGTTTTAACGCTTAAAATACAAAAATAAAATATTTGATGAACAACAAGCGATTTTAGATTTTATGATATTTATAAATATTTTAAAGTGTTGGAAAATGATTTTGAATAATTTTTAGAACACTATATGAGATTCATTTGCTATATTTTAACAAAAATGCGTCTATCGGCATTTAAACCGGCAAAACTGACAACAATCTCAAAACTAAACTTTTTAAACTAATTTAGTAAAAATTATAACATATAGTTTTAGTTTCTAAAAGGTTCGGGATGAGTATACAACAACCGAGATGATAAATATTAATTTATACCTAAAATCATTGTATCGATACTTACAATTAGATTACTTATGAAAATTGAGAGTAAAAGTAATTTGGACATTTATTACATTTTAAAACAGGTTATTATGTATAGAAATATTTGGAAGTAATTTGTTCATTTGGGCTAAGAAGCCCATTAAGTATTTCTAGTCCAATATGTAAGTCTTCGGCTTTTTATGTTGGAGCTTACAATCCATTAATGGTTCATTATAGGTGTTAGTGGACTTAGTACAATTGAGTTTAATAATGATGACTCATCCTTACATTTTATTGGGAAAGATTCTCTAATGCATGCATGCTTACTAAGAAAAAATGTACCGATTGTGGGGGATATAGACATGAGATAATAACTATAAATGACTAGGACATTGTACGTGTATGACAGTGTGCCTAGTATAGGTTTGGATCTATGGCTTATTTATGTTCTAGTAAACTTGTTAATAAAATGTTTTATAAAAATCTTGTTCAATATCATTTAAATGTTTTCAAATACTCTCGAGTTCTCACGAGCATTTTTGCTGATCAAATATTTTTAAGCATGTATTTCAGGAAGATATCCATTAAGGCGGATGCATGTTGACTTGGACTAAAGCCAAGTGGTCCCGCTAGTTATCCCCACTTATGATAAAACACTTTGATACTTTAAGACAAATTACTTACGTTTTATTTTAGACAATTTAATAACACCATTACCTTATAGGTGTGTACTAGACATATGATATTCCGCAAGTGTTGCTAGGTGTCAGACCTAGCATCTTTTTTTAACTTATGATATTAAATATTTATGTTAAATCTGATATGCAATTTGTTTACCCTCACACCTCAGTGACAGGATGTGACAGATTCGAATTAGAGCTATTGGTTTTAGCGAATTAGGTTACTTAAGGTTACCTAGGCTTTAACTGAGGATCTAAAAGGAACCACACTTGGGTTGCTAGCTCCAAAGACATAAGTTAGTTACCAAGCCTAAGACATGATCATTAGTTACCGGTACATTATAAGTTAAATTTGATATTTATCTTTGTTCACTAAGATAGATCAAATTTCACACGTTGAAAGTGAGTATTTAACCATGATAGACTTAGTGATAGACCATAGAAAATAGATTAATAAATGTGTATAAGTCCTAATACTAACATTGAAATTCTTGATTATGAGATGAAAGTTGTTAAGACTTTGTATCATCATTATTAACATTGAACATATGATTGTATTGCTAATGAACTTTTGACTTTAACATAGACATCTTGTATTGTGGTATTTCAACTTGTTAGGGATCCTAAAAGTATTTCATGCAAATTAAATTAAAATGCTTTAAAAGATTTGAACATTATTTGTAAGGACCGTTTTCGTACGGAGTACTAACGGATTCTGCGTGAGACTAGATCAAATAGCGTGGAATCCTATTTGATAGGCGATCCAATCAGTGAGAACGACAACCTGATCGATCGAACGATGAAACAAACATTAAGAATTGAGTAGAAATTGATCAGGAACGAACTATGAAGTTGGATAGGCTGCTTATGGCGCTCTGGATGGATAGGGTTTGTGAATATTCAAAGTCTCTCATTTTTCCACGAATTATGTGGTATTTATAGGTTTTCAGTTTCATTCGTATGATGAACCATTAGCATGGTTCAGTCGTGCGACTGACTCATGCGGTTGATTCATACGCACGACTGAAGGTTCAGTCGTGTGCCTGAATCAACCTTATGTCTCAGTCATACGACTGATCTAGTCTCTTGGTTTAGTCGTGCGGCCGGTCCATAAGTATGATTCATTTGTGCATATGGTCCATAAGTATTGTCCGTTAGCATAAATAACCACCTGACTAAGTTGAACATATTTCTCAATCATTATTGACTTAGAAATATGTACAACAACCTCAACCCTATATATGATGTTCATACATATGAATTATACTAAATACAATAATAATATGAAATACTCAAAGACAAATAAACATCAAGATGCATATCATATTTCATTAAGTAGTCACATTACATATGTGTAAGAAATCAAATTTACATTTAAGACCATAAACTAGGAACATGATGTATCAACATTATGAAATGACATAGCACGACTGGTATGAATACATATTAGAATTAGGACTCTTAGTGTATTAATGCATTGCCTATTTTAGAAACTAATGGTAACAAAGAAAGTAGTCATAACCGGAGGGATCGACCTTACCTAAAATAAGAAACCCTAAAACGATCTCACCATATTGTCCTTGATGAATCTTCGAGAACTGAGAGTCACCACAAGGATCATAGTGATGCCAGAATTAAAGAATTAGTGGAAGGTCGTGTTGCTGAAGCACTAAAGCAGCTAAATCTAGAGAATTTGTTCAAGAATCAACGTGATGATGAAATCAACGTAAAGAGGAAAAAAGGCACCTACAATATGTACAAATCTTGTTGGACCCTACTAATTTCATTGGAAAGGAAAAAGCTACTAAAGCTTTAATGGCTAGAGGAACCTAAATCTGTTTTGGAAATAAGTAAGTGCCGTAAGGAAGACAAAGTGTGATTGCTGCACAATCTTTCAAAGATGAAGCCTTATTTTGGTGGAAGATGGTTTTACAGACAAAAGGCATGGATGCTATTGATCGGATGAAGTGGGAAGAATTTAAGGACATGGTAAGGGAAAAGTATTATGCAATAAATGAAATAGAAATACTTGGAGGCTAATTCTTAGAGCTAGAAATGGCAAAAACCCGAACAGGATGCATATAACTTGAGGTTCTTAGAGTTTCCAAGGTTAGTGCCAAACTTAGTTACACCTGAATCAAAATGCATTGGTAGATATATTTAGGGTTTGACATCTCAAATCCGTACTCATGTGAAGGCTTCTAAGCCTGTGACTTTTCAATGTGAAACTGCAGAACCGTGAATGATGACTATGTAAGGGTAGCAAAAAAATAGTGGTTCTCAGAGAGTTTGATGTCAGAGAAACTGATAAAGGTTCATCGGTAAAAAGATCCAAGTTTGGATGTGATAAGAATGGTAACTATCAAGGAAACAAACCAAAATTAATGAGCTTATTGTCATGATACATTCGTATTTCATAAAATTCTATATTTTGGAAGTTATAAGAGGAAAATAAGATAAGCTCTCATTCATCAAAAAGGATCTATAACTTTGTCCATTGTGCTTCTAGCCATGATCTTAAACATCAAACAAAAAGAAAACAAAGATAAAACAAAAAAAGATTAAAAAATTACATAAGAAAGGAAATAAAGAAACTACAATGAACCTTCGTAAGATGAGTCCCGGTGAAGGATCAAATAGCTAGTAACGAAAGCATATTCTTAGATACACCTATTCTCGCCAACATTAATAAAAATTTTGACTTGTAGTAAATTGTGCCAAGTTTTACTATTTATAAAAGACAATTTAAGTGTGACTTAGTTAAGACTATTATAGGTAATGAAAGTTATCATATACATGTTCAAATACACAAAGCAAATCATCAAGCATATAGTCATAGTTCAATAAGTCAAAATACCGATCTAGAATCCAAATATAAAACCATCAACCACATATGAACATCAAAGGTTATATCATATGCTAGAATTAAAAGAGATTTAAAAAGAAAGTTCTAAATCAATTGATTAATCTCATATAAAGGATTTTCAACCAAAAGAAAAAGAGATTTAAAAAGAAAGTTCTAAATCAATTGATTAATCTCATATAAAGGATTTTCAACTAAAAGAAAAATGTCTTCCCAACTCATTTTTATTAAAATAATAATTAGAAAATCCCAACTAAATTCTATAATTAATTTTCAATCAAATAGTTCAAGAGTAATTACATGTTTATTTTTGATGTGGTTGGTGTATGTAATTAACCAACTTGAGTAGTGTATGTGTAAGGCCCCATTTCCGGGACGCTTACAGTCGGATCCTCATCGCTCATAAAACATAATATTACATTTAACTTTCATAAAACATTGCAGCGGAAACATTAAACAACACTACATTTCATTATAAAAACTTTTACAACAGGATAAATCGTTTCCCAATCACAAAAATTTTTGTTTCATTACAGTACAAAAGCTTTAAACAAGGAATGCCATCCAAAATACGCTAAGTAGCCGCCCCGTGCCATCCTCAGCAACATACCTACCAACTGGAAATACATCAAAGTCAGTGTTGCTGAGTGAGTTCTAGTTTTTAAAATAAAATAAAAAATACCTTTCTTTCATAAAACCGTTCTTTTACTTTCTTTCAAAATCATGCAGTACTTTACATTCGTTAGTGATCATACATCATACGTACATACAGATAATATCATTATTATCTTCATCATTACGTTCGTTAACTTTCGTTCATTCAACGTACGTCATTATCTTTCACTTTTCTCAAAATCCAATCAGACTTTACCCTCTTCGTGGCACTCAGCCACGATTACTGAGGTCGAATGACAAGGATCTGTATCGCACATTATTATGATAATTCAATAACGTTCGTTACATACATAGCGCACGTTCGCACATTTCATACTTTTATTATCATTCATTTCTCATCTAGATCCTATCAAGCTTTACCCTCCTCATGGCACTCAGCTATGATTATTGAGGTCGAATGACAAGGATCCCGTTCGTTCATTATTGCAAGTTTGCTCAAATCGCACCTTCGCTTCATCATACCCGAAGTACATATCACACGGATCGCACACATAAGGAAGCTAGAATCACACGCTATCTCATGGGTTAGCCAAGATCGCACGGTTTAAAAACCACATGAGGCAGCCAAAATCGCACGCTACCCTTATGCCGTCCATTATACATATCACACAAATCGCACCATCGGAGTGGTCACGAAGACCGACTCCCCCATGTGTGTGTGGAAACTCTCGGAGTTTAGCCAGAATCGCACGCCATCCCATGGGTTAGCCAAGATCGCACGCTATATAAACCACATGAGGCAGCCAAAATCGCACGCTACATAGCACACGGTAAATACCACATCGCACGTATCAGAGTAGTTACTAAAACTGAACTCCCACTGTGTCTATGTCCCCTTATGAGTAAGCCAAGATCGCACGCTATGATACACACACAGTTGAGCTAACAACTCTCAGTGAGTTGTGAACCTCCTTTCTTTCTTTCGCAGGCCATCCTTTCTCTCATTCATTGTTTATACTCGCATTCATTCATTACGTTCCTCTTTTCAATATCTTCCATTTTACGTTACATAATACTTTTATTACATTCATTAACGTTCAACGCAAAGCCAAGGGAAGACATACATACATAATAAGGAACATACACATAATCATAAACATACATCATCACCATACAGGTATCATCATACATACATAACACACATCTGACATACAATGCATCACACGCAGCGTGAGGCATACATCACATATAACATCATACACATCATCGTCATCAACTCATCATCATACGTCGTTTTGCATCATCCATGCCCATCTCATCATCTACAACCCCGAGGGCCCGAGTCTAAGTCCGCACTTCCGAAAGTTGGACAATACTACGGTTATTCGGGCGTATGGACACCCTTCAGTTTCCTAGCCTCCATGCGACTGGCCTTTCATCCGGGCGAATGGCCCTCCGTTCGGGCGATTGGACCTTCATTCGAGTGATTGGACCTTCATTCGGGTGACTGGACCTTCATTCGGGTGACTGGACCTTCATTCGGGTGACTAGAACTTCATTCTCCCTCCAGTCAGTCGAATCGCCTTCAGTCTCCCTCCTTTCGGGTGACTGGCATTCAGTCCCCCTCCATTCGGGTGACTGGCCTTCAGTCTCCCTCTATTCGGGTGACTGGCCTTCAGTCTCCCTCCATTCGGGTGACTGGCCTTCAGTCTCCCTCCATTCGGGTGATTGGCCTTCAGTCTCCCTCCATTCGGGTGACTGGACTTCAGTCTCCCTCCATTTGGGTGACTGGCCTTCAGTCTCCCTCCATTCGGCCGAATGGCCTTAGCTGATGCAGAATGCAGTTCATCCCGACTGCAGTCGAGGGTTTTCGGCCTCCAAACTCATCTAAACCCATTTTAAGCCCAAATTGACCATCCTAAGGCTTAGGGAAACATACCATGACCTCAATCAAGCATAACCAAGCAAGAAATCAAGCCCCAAATGAATCATACACATACACAAAAGCATAAAAACGGGTTTACACCTAAAAAATCAAAAAGGGTTTTCAGATGCGTTCCAGTCCCAAAATCAGTCAATATCGTGTAAGAGAGGGGTCCTAGAACTCACCTTAATGATCCCGTCGAGTAAAGCTTCGATTTCACACGCTACACGTTGATTTTGGCCGCTCGAACCAACCTGAACCAACACTTCTTCTATTTTTCTCCTTCTCTTCTCCTTTCCTCTCTTCTTGGCTGAAAATGGTAAGAATGGGGTGTCTTCCACCTTTTATACTCTCATTCATCAAAGTTTTTCTCGTTGGCAAGTTTGGTCCCTCGACTTTGGACTTTATTTCTTTTTATTCTTTCGTCGGCTTCAAAGAAAATTTTTGGGCGTTACAGTATGTAATTAACCAACTTGAGCATGTCTACCATAAGAAATCTTGCATAGAAGATATAAAGTTTGGATAATATCACATATGAACAATATTTTTACTGTTTTTAAATTCAGGAAGTAAACTCTCCAATTTAGTAATTCAAACTCTTTAATTTAGTAATTCAAACTCTTTTAAATCCATACAAGACTTTTTCATTTTCTAGAAACTCAAAATATAGAGATGGTCACAACACAAGATACGAGAAAAAGGCACAATTTGTTGTTAGGCGGTCACTTACCTGTAATGACCGCCGTTTAGACAGTCCACATCTCTAGATTTTTCTTGTATTGTGGTTATATATAGAAGTCTCCCACACCCTTTGACCTAACCTGTTTTACTTTGAATATGTAATATTGCTTATACATATCTCACTTTAATTTCATAATATACGAACATCATTTGAGGAGATAAAACCAAGATCAAAGATTAAAGCAAAAAAAGATGTTTTGCTTCAATTTCTAACATTTTAGTCTTTCATTGTATTGTATTTGAGTGGTGGTTTTCCACTATGAACAATTTAGAATTCTAAGGGACTTTATTGTATGGGGTTAGCTCAAGAGAAGGCGTTCGAAGAATTGAAGGTGAGATTGACTCAAGCTCCCGTTCTGTCATTACCCGATGGAAGTGAAGATTTGGTGGTTTATTCTGATGCTTCCTACATGGGGTTGGGGTGTGTGTTGATGCAGAGAGGAAAGGTGACAGCCTATGCATCCCGACAGTTGAAGGTTCATGAGGTAATTATCCTACTCATGAATCGGAGCTAGCAGCCGTGGTTTTTGCATTAAAGATTTGAAGGCACTATCTATACGGTACCAAGTACACCATATTCACTAACCACAAGAGTCTAAAGTACTTCTTTAAGCAGAAGGACCTCAATATGAGGCATAGGAGATGGTTGGAGCTCATAAAGGATTATGACTGTGAGATCCATTACCATCCAGGCAAAGCCAACGTGGTGGCGGATGCCCTTAGTCGGAAAGAGAGACTCGAACCGATTCGGGTGAAAGCATATCAGTTGATCATGACCTCGAATGTGATGAAGCAAGTCAAAGAGTTTCAAGATGAAGCATTGAAAGAAGATCATCTTAACTCGGAAAGAATGAGAGGTCTGGTTGCGGAATTGGGTGAAAACACACTTAGTGTTAAAACCCAATTTGGACGAGTGTGGGTTCCTTATTTTGGGGATCTACGCATGAGGATCATGGATGAAGCTCACAAGACTTGATACTCCATTCATCCAGGTGCCATAAAGATGTATCAAGACATGAAGAAAGATCATTGGTGGTCGGGTGAAGGCCTTACTTGTCTACAGGTGAAGGCCGAGCACTAAAAGTCTTACTTGTCTACAGGTGAAGGCCGAGCACCAAAAGCCGTACAGGAAGATCCAACCTTTGGATATACCGGAATGGAAGTGGGAGCACATCACCATGGATTTCATTACAAAGTTCCCGCGTACCCCGAAAGGGTATGATGCTATATGGGTGGTAGTTGACCGTTTGACGAAGAGTGCTCACTTCCTACCGATCTATGAGAGATATTCAGCTAAGAGGTTGGCTGATCTATTCATTAAGAAGATTGTAACTCATCATGGTGTGCCGGTGTCTATTGTTATTGATCGTGATAGCCGGTTTACATCAAGATTATAGAAGAAAGTTCCATAACGCGATGAGGACGAGGTTACATATTAGCACGACTTATCATCCTCAGACAGATGATCAGTTGGAAAGGACCATTCAGACGTTAGAGGATATGCTTGGTGCTTGTGTTATCGACTTTGGGGGAAGTTGGGATGATCACTTCCCGTTAGTTGAATTCTCATACAACAACGGTTATCATGCCAGCATTGGTATGCCACCTTATGAGATGCTATATGGTAGGAGATGTGAACACCCATCTGCTGGGGTGACATTCGTCAGAAGGAGCTAGGGAGCGTCGAGGTGATCGAGGCTATGACTGAGAAGCTTGAAAGAATCAGAGCTTTCATGAAGGCAGCTAAAGATAGACAGAAGTCGTATGCTGATAAACGACACAGACCGATTGAGTTCCAGGTGGGTGACCGGGTTATGTTGAAGGTATCGCCCTGGAAGGGTATCATTTGCTTCCGAAAGCGGGGAAAGTTGAGCCCGAGGTACATAGGCCCTTTCCGAATCGTTGCTCGAGTAGGAGAGGTGGCCTATAGACTGGAGTTACCAGATGAGTTAAGTGGAATTCACCCGACAGATGAAGATATGATGTTCCACTGGAGAATATCGAAGTAGACGAACGGCTCAATTATGTGGAGCAACCAGTGGCAATCATCGATTGAAAAGAGAAGAGGCTTAGAAATAAAGTGGTTCCTCTTGTGCGTGTATAGTGGAAGCATAGGAAGGGATCCGAGTCAACGTGGGAGACTGAAGAAGAAATGAGGCATCATTACCCATGTTTGTTCAAGGAATAATAGGTTTCGAGGAGGAAACCTATATAAGGGGGGTTGACTTGTAACACCTGGATATTTTTGTTAAAGCCAACGAAAGAAGAAAAAGAAATAAAATCCAAAGTCGGGGGACCAAACTTGCCAAAATGGGAGAAAGTTTGGAACAGTTAAGGAATAAGAGGGGAGGGCAGCCCACACCCTCCCCATATCCACAAAATTCCGCCAAAGGAGAAAAAGAGAGAATCGAAGGAGAAAAAGGGAGAAAAGCTCGGTTTGTGTGGATGCAAGCGTGCAAAATCGAAGTGTAGTGAGTCTAATCGAACCTCTGCTTGTTGTGGTAATTTTTGTGAGTTCTAGGATCCCTCTTCTACACGTTTTTGAATGAATTTGGGGCTGGAACACATCTGAAAATCATTTTGAAGTGTGTGTGTGTGTGTGTTTGACCCGTGTGTATTTGTTTGTGTATGATGCGAGTGATGTATGATTTCGGGCTTGTGTGATGCATTCCTAAGGTTTAGGATAGTTGAGTTGGCTTAGAAGAGGTTTGGAAGAGCTTGGAAGTCGAAAATGGTAGATTGGGTTCGGGATGAACTGCATGCTGCATCAGCTAGGGCTAGGCGATCGAATGGAGGCCATACCGCCGAATGGGGTGAGATTGAGGTTCATTCGCACGATTGAGGTTCATTTGCACGATTGAGGTTCATTCACACCATTGAGTTCATTCGCATGTGAGTTGTGCGACTGGAGCCATACGCATGCTAGTCGTGCGACTGAGGGTCATTCACATGGGAAGTCATACGACTGAGGCCCATATGCCTAGTTCCATCCGCATTAGGTCCATTCGCACAAGTATTCATCCGCATTGGTTTATTTGTATAGGTGTTCAATCGCATATTATCCATTCACATGGTGTTCAGTCGCCTGGAAGGCCATGCGACTGAAAGGTGCCCATACGCCCAAGTAGGGTTGGTGTACCCGAGGAAAACGTAGTTTATTTACTGACTTTTGGGGGAAAGTGCAGTAGTAAGTTTTGATGTGGAAGATTCCCGGGAGTTCATATATGTTGACTTTTGAGGTCATAGATGCTATGATGAGCATGTTTTTGATAATGATATATGACGTTGTGTGTTTATGGTTGTTGTATGTTATGTATGTATGTTGATGCCCTGTATGATGATGCTATTGGTTATGATGATGTTCCTTGCTTTGTATGTATGATTATTTTCCCTAGGCTTTACGTGGAATGTTAATGAATGAAATTAAAGTAATATGATGAATGAATGCATGCATTAATGAATGAATGAATGTAAGAAGGCTTGCAAGCAAATGTATGGAGGTGCACACCCAATGAAGGGTGTTAGCTCAACGGTGTGCGGGTTAGCTACCCTGGAAGGATGCACACTAGGGTCCAATCTTTGTGATTGACCATATGTATGGGATCCTTTCCGCTTTCCCTAGGTGTTGGAGTCATCTTCGTGCACAATATTCGAGGTCTATGAAAGACCTCAGGCCCAGTTACCTGCTTCGTGCCCAATGTTCGGGGTATAGCCTATGTCATTGATCTGGAATGAAAGAGAAAAGATAAATGGTGAATGTACTTGCCCTAGGTACTGGAGTCAGCTCCATGCCCAATGTTCGAGGTCTATGAAAGACCTCAGGCCCAGTTACCAGCTTTGTGCACAATGTTCGGGGTAATGTACATGTCATCGAATGAAATGAACGTACGAAAGAAAGAAAGAAAGTATGAATGAATATGAATGAAGTAATGACTGTGAATGATAATGACGTACGATGAATGAACAAAAGTTAAAGAATGAATGATGAAGATAATAATGATATTGTCTATGTGTACGTATGATGTATGATCGCATGAAAGTAAAGAACGGATTTAATGAAAGAAAAGTATTGTTTTACTATAAAACTAGAACTCACTCAACAATGCTGACTTTTATGTGTTTCCAGTTGGTAGGTAATGATTGCTGAGGATGGCACGGGGCGGCTACTGAGCTCTTTTGGGGCGGCATTCTTTTGTTTAATGTTTTTGCATTGTAATACGAATGAATGATGTTTTGAAATGAACGCTTGTATTATCTTGCAAAAGCATTTGTAATAATATGAAAATTTATTTTATGTTTCCATTGCAATGTTTTATGAATGTTAAACGTAAAATTATATGTTTTATGTGCAATGATTTACCAACTGTAAGCGTCCCGGGAATGGGGCCTTACAAGTTGGTATCAGAGCCAAAGTTTAAGTGAAATGGGTAAATTTTCAAAATAAACCTTAACTTAAACTGAAAATGGGACGGAAAGGGAAGGGATGCCAGTCTGAGTAGATGCATGTCATCAGGTATTTTTTGTAAAGTTAACTGGTATTACATGCGCATGTTATGTGGTTTATGTGTTGTTTGTAGATTTAAATACTGATGTAGTCAGGATAGATAATGCTTGGGGTATGAAGAGTAAAGTAAGTGGCTATTCACAACTATCTACTGTAATTAGGGACTTACTATACTTGACATAAACTGAGCTATTTCCTTGAATGATCATGTTGGTGTTTGAATCTTTTAGTGTGCTTGTGAATGACCGGTGGTAGATCTTCGAAAGCCTCTTATGGTGGTGGTCGTGACGGGCTTGGTGCTGAGCAGCGACCCAAGAGGGGAAGACCCAGAGTCGAAAGGGTGGTTCCTGAAGAACCCGAGACTCCTCATCCGGAGGGTGGCGATGAGAGCCCTAATCTGAGAGCCTCAGTAAAGGAGGCTGTTGTAGAAGAAGTTCATCAGGTCATGTAGACGATCTTACCGTCTGTAGTGACTAAAGTTATCAAGGCGGTCCGGAAAGGGGAGAGACAAGAGAGGAATAGGTCCTCGGGAGGACGGGAGCAACCAGAGCCTGAAACTGTTCTCTCTGATCATGAAGAAGAAGAAGAGCCTGCGCTGGAGGCGACACGAGGCTGTAACTATGGGGCGTTTGAACGATGCAAGCTCCCTACTTTTGATGGTAACGACACCGCTGCTGCTGTTCACCGGTGGGTGAGGGAAATGGAAGTTGTTTTAAATATCATCGAGTGTCGAGAGGATCAGAAAGTAAAGTTTGCTGCCTATTCTTTCGTGGACTCAGCTCTGTGCTGGTGGGACAATATAGTCCAAGTTGAGGGTAGTCGGGTTATTAGGAGGATGAGATGGTCCGAACTGAAGAAGTTGGTGATTGAGAAGTTTTGTCCTCATAGGGAGATGGATAAGGTTGAGAGGGAGTTCCTGTAGTTGGAGGCGGGGATGATGACACATAAGTAGTATACTACCAAGTTCAATGAGATGGCATGTCTGGTGCCGGATCAGGTGACGTCTCTATCATGGAAGATTAAGAGGTACATTCAGGGTTTGCCAGCGGATATTCGTAGGCACATGATCTCTACCTGACCGAGCATGATTAGGTCTGTCGTGGATTTGGTGGGGAGATTTTATGATGAGAGAGGCGTGGTGGTGATGGCTGAAGGTAGCAAGAAGGGTGGTGGTGTACAGAACTGGAATGGGAAGAGGTTTGGTTGGGGTGATGCCTCGACGGGTAACAAGAAGGCACGGATGGTCGATCGCCGTGTAGTCACACCGGGTACGCGATCGAAGAAGTGTGGCAAATGTGGGAAAGAGCACAATAGTGAGTGTAGGTGGGGTTAAACATCTGTTTCAAGTGTGGAAAGCCTAGTCATATGGCTAGAGATTGTAGGGGTACGAGGTGTTTCAACTGTGAGGAAAGTGGTCATATGAGTAAAGACTGTAAGAAGCCGTGGGCTGAGGGTTCCAGGGTGAAGAAGACGGGGACTAAAGGACCGAGGGCGAGCGACAGGGCATTCACTATGACATAGGAGGAGGCTAGGACGGACCCTGATGCTGTGTCCGGTAAGTTTCTAGTAAACCAAACATTAGCTTCTGTGTTATTTGATTCTGGTGCCAGTAAAATTTTTATTTCTGCTGCTTTCTGTGCTAAGCTGCCTCTTAGTAGTGGATGTGCTGATGCACCTTTTGATGTAGAAACTGACATAGGTAAGTCTACAAGAACTTCTGAGATGATAGAGGGTAGTGACGTGGAGTTAGAAGGTCACAAATTTCTGGTTAGACCATTCGTGATGACCTTAGGTGGTTTTGATGTGGTTCTTGGGATGGATTGGCTAACATACCTATGAGATGGTTGGGGTTTGACAAGCAGTCTACTAGTGGTTGTGAAAAGGTCATGGTTAGCATGTGTTGCTCCTAGCCTAAATATCACTGCCCTAATTTGCATGCATGTCAATCATGTAAAATTAAATTGTATAACATGAGTTCACTTGTATATAGTTGATGAAATTTTGAGTATACTTATCACAAGTAATCAATGAGATAACCCTAGAAACAATACGAGGACAGTGAACCCGAAGCCATAAAAGTATTCCTACTTGTTCAATATTGTAAATAAATAATGTTTTGTACTTAGAATGTTGTAATTTATAAAAAAAAATAATTTTGCTTTGGTTGTAAGTTGTATGAGTTGTGCATAATCATCCATGTTACGGGTGGGGTGTCATAGGACTGACCCATCATCTTTTTAAACTATTTTCACCATTCATCTCTTCCCAGCATAGATCACAGATCTTTTAATCCAGTGACATTCATTATCAAACATAATTGAACAAAGTGGAACACCCACACTCAAACACCACTCCCATTATGAAATATGTGAATTTACAGGTAAAATGTGCCAAAGTTTAGGTTTTAAAACACAAAATAAATATGTTGATTTGGTGACACCTATAGTCGAGCACCTACCGCCACCATAAACAACTATTATTTAAATATACAAATTAAGAAATCAAAAACTTCATATGCGAAACCAAAATCAATATCAAGAATAACTTGTTGGAATTATTTGCACCCATGTGTGAAATCAAAATAAAAAAATCATATTGAAAGGAAAATTAAATCGGAGAAAATAAAGATGAAGAAATCTAGAAGAAAATTAGAGTGGGTCCTAGGGTTATGATAGTGTTCAGGATGGTGGTGATAGAGTAGGGTTGACTCAGTTGAATAGCTTCAGCCACATTATTTCATCACCAACATCCTAACCTTATTCCTATTATTCAACATTACCACAACTCGTAAAGAAGTTCAAGTTTTGATTTGTTTGTGGAAAGTTGGTGGCGATGGTAGCCAGAAAGGGGTTGGTAGTGTTGGTGATGGTTGGCTAAGAAAAAATAAATAAAAAGGAAGACATTAAATATTGGTAGGCAGGGGTGTGGGTTTGATGGAAAAGCTATTTGGAGTTATAATGATAAAGCTCTCATTGAAATCAATGAATTAAGGCCAATAACTGACGGGATGATGTAAATTAGTTATGCTGTAGAATTTAAGGTATGCTAGATAAGTGTGTCAGTTATGTTAGTTAATTTAAGAGGGACCAACTTATTTAATTTATTTGTTTTTTAATAGTGAGTAGTAGTTTAGTCTTTTTAAATTATTTAGTCAAAAAATTTAATGTTTATATACTCTTCGGACCATCCGTGTTACATTCGTGAAAACAAATGGACCACTACTATTATAACCAAAGTTAAAGACCATAGGTGCATTATGGGTAATTCATAATGACCATATGTGTAAATAGGTCTTTTTTGAATTCAACATTTTTATGATAGGATATCTTTAACAATTTAAAATTTTCATAATGCTCTTATCTATTCATTCATTTATACATTAAATAAACAAACACAAACAAATGTATTTTTTTAAATAACATACAAGAAAATGCATTTCTTTGAGTGTGAATGCTCATTTGTTTTATTGATTAGATTATGCGAAGATATTTTAATAAAAAATTTTAAACGAGTCTTAACTAAAAAAATCAACTAATAAGGATATATCTTTTTAAAACAGCTAAAACATAAAAGGTTTCTAAGTATACTCCTAAATCTACATCAATGTTCATTATAAGACTTAAAACCTCAAAGACTTAAGAACAAACATTTTTACTATATTGCGATACCATTAACTCATAAATCTATAATATTAAATCAAAATCTTTGAAACCACATGTCATTTTTCTAAGATGTCCAACTAGGCTCCACTTAGGATTTAAACATATGTCATCACTACAATAAAAGAAACAAATTAATATATCATAATAGTTTCCTTAATAAATACCCAATTACTATTATATTATCAAATTAACTTTTTTCTAAGAATAAATAAAATGTTTCACTAATTTTTTTAATGAGATTTAATTTTATTAAAGTTAAATTTAACTTGTAGCTGATCATTATTAAAATTAAAATACTTTAAACATTTAAGATTCGTGAAGCCAAACTCTATTGCAATGACCAATTACTCATAATGAAATAACATCTCCACTTCAATGTACATCGTGGTTCTACCTTCTCAAGTCTTGATATGTTTTACTACCTTATAATTTCATATTCACAATTTCATGTTCTCGCGTATGATGTTTACTGTTTCAACCTATTTATCACACGGATATCTAGCCTACTGTGTAATAAACAAATTGTCAAATTATAAACATACAATAATAAATAATTGAGTTGTCCCTAAGGAGTAATCCTAATGGTAAAGTGATGTACTCTTTGAACAAATGGTTGTAGGTGTAAATCTTGTAGAGTGTAGATGTCATGATTTTATAAATGTGAAGTTGGTATAGAGTAGAGAGTTTGTGTTTGCCGGTAAAGGTAAAAAATAAATAAATAAGTTAATTAAACCATAAAAAAGAATGTGCATATCAAATTTATGGTCTTAACTTTTAAGAAATTACAACAATAAGAAATTACAACAATAAGAAATTACAACAATGATCCTAACCTTTTACAAATTTCTAACATCAGTGATCCTTATGTAACACCCAAAATATTTAAAGGTAAATTTTTAAAGAAGTAAAGGGCTCTTGGGTAATATATAAAAGAGTAGCAACTAAGGATGTGGAAATGGGCAAAATTTCCCCTATAAAAGGAAAAGAGCCCCCATGCTCCTCACTTCTTGCATACAAAGTTTACCTAAACCGATTTTAAAGAGAGAAAATGTAGTTAGATAGAGAAAGTTCATACAAGTAAAGAAATGAAAGATTTTTACCTTTGATCTTCATGGATCGATGCTTGTTACGAGTATATTGTTGTAAATAGTAAATGTTTAACATAAAGTTTGCATCTTTGATGCATGTTATATAGACCTCGATGTGGGAAATTGGGTTATAGAATCTTCTTTTCTAGTGAATAACATCAAGAGGTGTGTTGTAGATCCCTATTTTTACTCAATTTAAAATGTTTTTGGTTAGTGTGTATACATATGATAGTTTTGTTAAATAAGGATGGATTTTGTTTATAAATTTTACATTTTATGGGTTATGTGACGTGTGCATGTATGTATGTAAAACTGATTGCATGAACCTTAAATTATAACACATTTGATCTGTTAAAGTTGCTAAAGTTGAAAAGATTGTGTTATGATTTGGATAGTAGAATTTTACTCATCGACACTTAATCGTTCACCGGTAGGTGATCTCCTTCACTCGTACCAGAATAGTTATCTACATGTGATTTGGTCACATGTATATGATAGTTCATCGATATCTTATGACATAGTTTAAGTTTGAAAGTTATTGTTCACCGTGATGGTTTTGTTCTCTTACTTAGTCGCGCTTATCTGACGTAGTCTCCCGCACTCATATCTAACTTAGTCACCCGTGTTTGAAGTAGTCACTCATATTTGATTATTCATTCATAGTTAAGTTTACTCACCCGCATCTAATAATTCACCCATATGAGATTTGCTTCACACGTACACTGAATAGTCATACGCATAAGAATACTCACCCACATGTGAGTTTACTTTACTAACGTTAACCTTACTTTGTATATTTTCATGATATTATTTAATGATTTATAAAAGCTTTCATGTTTAATGTGACTTAAATATAAAGGATCAAAGTTAACCATATTAAAGAAAGCTGAAGCATAGTTAAAGAGTTAAAGTTGTTCATAGTTAAATAAGCTAAAGTAAATATAGAAAGTTGAAGATAATCATAGATAAAGAAAGATGAAGTTAGACTTCAGATGTGAAATGATAAAGAAACTTGAAGTTACCCTACTAAAGCATAGTGAACGTTTAAATATGCTAAAGGAGTCTTGCAAGCACAAATATCTTGTCATATTTTAAGCATCGAAATAGAAGTCTTGCATAATAACAAAGCGACATGAGTCTTGCTTTTGCTACAAATGACAGTAAAAGTGTTTTGCATACCACACTAATAATGGTTAAAGGAATCTTGTATGTGTATTAATTCATGATAAAGTAAAGATAAACTATAGTTAATTAACTAACATAATAATAGCTAAAGAAGTCTTGCATAATAAAATAAGACACAAAAAACTAATACTTGATAAAGTATGGTATGAAAGCTAAAATTTATGCACAGGTAAAGTATGATAGAAGATAGGCAAATTGAATTTTAATCCAAACTATTACATATTGATCGATAATAATCCATACTACCAATTTGGCCGGTAACACTCCCAACTTTCATTTTTATTACTAATAACAGTTTTAGTGACATAATTTTTAAATTTTTACATTTGATTTGGACTCGTATAACACCCTGAAAAGTCAAAATGAGTTATTAATGATAATGGGCTTAATTAAGGGATATTTAATAAAAAGAAAAGAAGGGAATGGGTCATGGGCCAAACTAGCCTTATAGGCAAGGAGATTTAAGTGGTTAAATGCCATAATCAGCCACTTAAACCACTTAACTAGCCATCATTTTCTCTATTTTCATCCCTAGCCATCAACATCTAGAGAGAGAGAATAGAGAGAGAAAGTGAAGAAAATTTAAGATTTGGACCTTCATTGTTTAAGGGATTGAAGATTTGAGTGTTAACTTATATGCAGGACATGTACGGCGATCCTAGCTTAGTAATTTAGACTAGAGGCTACTCATTATAACCAGGTGAGTTCTAGATCCTCTTATTTACAAGTTTTTTTTTACGTTTTGGGGCTATTATGCATGCTAAATATATGTTTTTAATGGCAAAGATCTTAAGAGATTATAAGAGGAAGATAGAATTTTCTATAACAAATTCTGCTATATATGTAAGGCCCCAATCTCGGGACGCTCACAATTAGACAATCATTGCACATAAACATAAAATATACATTTACATCTATGAAAAACATCACAGTAGAATAACTTAAAACCATTTCATATATTAATAACTGTTTTTGCAAAATAATACATCATTGTTACATCTACAAAATACTATCATTTGCATTACATCACAAAAATATCATAGTTATACAAATGGATGCCATCCCAAAAATCAAAGTACCTGCCCCGTGCCATCCTCAACAACAATCACCTACCAACTAGAAAATACATAAAAGTTAGCGTTTCTGAGTGACTTCTAGTTTAATAAAATAAAATACTTTTACTTCCATTTAAAATCGTCTTTTACTCTCATACGCGATCATACATAATACGTACAAATAGATAATTTATTATCATCTTCCATCATTATTCACTGTTTTTCGTCCAATGTACACCATCATTATCATTCGCTTTCATTCATAGTCTTCCTTACTTATCTTTCATGCATTCATCATCTTTCTTACTTACATTCCGGACCAATGCCATGTGCTATACCCTAAACATTGTGCATGAAGCTGGTTACTGAGCCTGAGGTCTATCAATAGACCCTGAACATTGTGCACAAAGCTAACTCCAGTACCTAGGGTAAGCGACAAGGATCCATACATATGATCAATCACAAAGATTAGACCCTAGTGGGCATCCTTCTGGGGTAGCTAACCCGCACACCTTTGAACTAACACCCTTCATTGAGTATGCACCTCCTTATAGTGCTTGCAAGACTTTCTTACATCCGTTCGTGCACTAATTCATGCATTCATTCTTTCTTTACGTTCCACTTATCATTATCATTAACTTTCGCTTTACATTACATAATACTTTTCATTCATTTCATAATCATAACACGTAAGTCACGAAATAATACATAATAGGCACGTAAGGAAACACAACATGAACATACATAACATCATTTAAACATCACATACCCCATCACATATGATCATAAACATCATGTATCTCCTATTCATATACACATACACATGCACAACAAGTACAAGTCATCATAGAACATAATCAACCCTCCGTGGGATAGCGGGGGTTCGAATGCCGCAGCCCCTAACATCGGGGTCCTAGGGGCAACGCCCCTAGCTGGGGTCGTGCTTTCTCAATTAAGTTTAAAACCTTTAAATATGGGATCTAGAACTCACCTGAACTCAATGAGTAGCTTCTCAATCAAGCTTTCTAAGGAAGGGTCACACTACGCAACCTGCAGATAAGTTAACACTTAAAAGAGTTAATTTCTGCCAAATTTCGCTACATGATGAGCGTTTCGCTACTAGTTTCGCCAGTAGTTTCGTTGGTAGTTTCGCTAGCATCTTCGCTTGTCACACCCCCGCTAAGAGCGGAAACACGGGGGCGTAACGAGACGGGAATCGTCATAACGCATGGGAAGTGGTAGAGATGCAATAATAATAATGATAACAAGCGTGTCATGACGACACCCGACAACAAGGGGGCTTGTTTCGTGTTAGTCAGTATTCACGACTACATAGCCATAAGCATAAACATGATACATAAATCATAATACACAGATGATAACATTCGGGAACAAGTTACAAAGTATAATGTTGTTTGAAATTGTTAGAACTGGTATTTGAACGAAATACCTAGTGATTAGCGTGTAGACCAGATCAAATGGTGTGGAATCCTATTTGATTGGCGATCCAATCAGTGAGAACACACGAAGAATCAATCAAGAATTGAATCTAACGTTAGAAGTCGATTGGGAATCGATCTAATGTGTTCTGTGAACTTGGAGAACGAATTGTGAGGCTTCTAAACGGCTAGGGTACGTCTGGAATCGTAATTAATCAAAGCTCTCTCTTTTTCACGAATTGGGTTGTATTTATAGGTTAGTATTGTTCATTCGTGCGACTGAACCATTAGTATGGTTCAGTCGTGCGATTGAACCATGCGGTTGATTCATCCGCATAACTGAGTGTTCAGTCGTGCGACTGAGCCAATCTTATGTTACAATCATACGACTAATCCAGTCTCCTGGTTCAGTCGTGCGACTGAGTCATTCGCATGAAGTTATTCATGCGTATGGTCCATTCGCATGGGCCACTCGCATAAGAACTTCATTCTGTTAAGTTTGAATGTATTAATTAATTAATATAACATTATGTGTAACAATTTTCAAACAACCACAAACCTAATTAACTAATTCAACATCGACTCATTAATGAAATATTAAACATTATAAATAACAAACAAACAATATCATTTCATTAATCATTCCAATCATTACCTTAGAATCAGACAAACAAGATCTATTACATTCATATCATGATCTAGGGATATACATGTATCAACAAACTCCCCCTTGGACCTAGATCTCTCTAATCTCTTGTTTTCTGCATAACCTCCTTGTATTTCTTGTACTTCTCCTCTTTTGTGACTCCTGTGTGAATCTCAAACGCGAAGCAGAGTCGTATAACATTCTGGAACTAGAGGGCTTGTACAATCTCTTGCGTATCATAGAACAGTGGCCACTTGTATAGCGTATAGACATCATTATCCGACAAGTTAGTAAGCTACATCGGGTCGAATACCCTGATCGTATCCATTTGTCCCTCTTTGCTTAGAACTATGACCGCTTCAGCTGTTCTCCAATCGTAGTACCACCACTTAAAATGTGGAGTGAAGTCCTGTGGCATTTCCCTAAGTTGGATTCTTGACATTGTGCGCGGAGGATTCCACTTCAACACTATCTGGGCTTGCCAGTAATGGCATCAACCTCAGACCTTCTGATATACCTAGTAGGCTGTTGGGGTCTGAAGTTAACCCATCGGGTGTGGTACTCCTTCTTTAGGGTTGCCTCAAACCAGCCTGACATCTTCCTTGGTTCAACATACAAAAGTTTTAGCTTAGCCAGCTGGTTGAGCTCAAAACCTGGTAGTCTTTAGATCATGGGGAATCTGAAGTACTCTTGCCCTGTTCTCTCTAACCGCATAAGC
Source organism: Flaveria trinervia (assembly GCA_025506515.1). Taxonomy (NCBI): domain Eukaryota; kingdom Viridiplantae; phylum Streptophyta; class Magnoliopsida; order Asterales; family Asteraceae; genus Flaveria; species Flaveria trinervia. Next base: position 57,834,443 of record CM046455.1, read on the forward strand.
ATTAAGATCCTCAAAATACACCTATGCTATGATCCTTCCTGACACCTTGTGATGTTTCTTGACTCTGTAGAGTTTGGTGTAGGCATCCTTCTTTGGTGTAGCACGTTGGGTTCTAACTTCTTCAAAACATGCAGCCCACTCAGCCTTTCGAATATCGACATCATCATTTGAGGCTTGGGCTGTTCCTACTGCTTTCTCTGTTTCTTGCTCCATCTTCTTCAACACCTCAAAAGTATCGCTGAAAAGGGATTCACCCAGATTGGGGACCATATTACCCTCATTGTCAGCGTACTGAGGGTAATCCTCGGCAGTGACATCTTCGATCTCGACTTCATCAACATCATTGAGCTCTTCGTCACTAGTCGAATCGCATGTCGGAGCATCTTCCACTATCTCATCTGGATTTAGCTTGAAAAGCTCTGCGAGTTGCTCGTTTGATAGGTCATGAATTATTTCCCCTTCTTCAGTGGTATAATTCACTGACCTCCTAACAATCCCTTGCAGATCAAGAATCATTGTTAGCTGTGTCTTGACCTGCTGAAGGGGAGCAAAATCAAACTCATCTCTTTGGTAATTTGGATCTGTTTGATTTAAACATTCAACACATAAATCATTAGTAATTAATCAAACAGAAATGCATTAACTTAATATAAACATTCAATACATAAATCATTAGTAATTAATCAAACAAAATGCATTAACTAATATAAATATTCAATACATCGTTTTCAATACAGGATTCAAATACAAAAGTAAATAAATACATAAACATCTACTCTTTACTTTTATCATGTATCATCGTCTCGTCACTTGAAGGAGCAGAAGTAGAAGCAGGTGGTATTGTCTGTTCTTTGACCTTTTCTCTTGACCTGAAGCAAGGACGATGCAGCTGCATCCCCTCCTTCTGCTTCATCATCATCATCCTTCTCCTCTGTCCTATCTCCTTCGGTTTCCTCATTCTCCTCTGTATCACTTTCATCATCCTCATCATCATCTTCATCACCGTCCCCTTCCTTGATCTTCAAGGGATCCTCCTTAGATCCTTTCAACTTTAACATGATAGTCTTCTTTGCCTCCTCCAACTCCTCTATCTTATTGCTGGATGTGACATTATGTGCTTGGAGTTGGGCTATCTCAGTGCTCTGAGCAGCCATCTGTTGGGCCTGCTCCTCGATAACTCGAGCCTGCTCTGCAATCTGGTGAGATTGTGCAGCAGTCAGGTCAATAAGCTGGCGGATCTGGGCTGTCTTCTCCTCATCTGCAGCCAGTAAGCGCATCACCATCATGTTCAGCGCAGACAGCTGTTCCTCTACCCCGATTGGAGGTAGAGGTGATCCATAAGTATGTGAGGGATGGCTGAGGGTCCTGCTTGGTGTGAAGTGGTGGTGGTGGTGGTGGTGGCTGTAGTGAAGATAGGTATGTGAAATGGTGGAGGTGATGTGGGAGTAAAGGATATGGTGGGGAATGGAATCTGTACTGTGGTGGGAGGTATGGTGGTGGTTGTGGTAGCTATGGTGGAGGATGGTATCTGTATGTGGTGGGTGGTATGGTGGTGGCTGTGGTAGATGTGGTGGCTGTGGTGGTGGATGGTATCTGTACTGTGGTGGGTGTATGGTGGTGGCTGTAGAGGCTATGGTGGTAACGAAGGTCAACCGATGCTTCTTCTTCGTCTGACCATGGGGCTTAGCCATCCTCTTTCTCCTCGTCCCCGCTGAGGTGGATGCTCCCCTTACAACCCTGCCTGCTGACCCCGGTGCATAGCTTGGGTCAGTATTAGTCTCTCCGGAGTCTCTCGGGTGTTCACCAACCACCCTTAGCCCATGTTCTGTGGGAACAACTTTGCTTCCCACAGTTCGCGTTAGGGGCTCCTCATCCGACTCCTCTTCCTTCTCCGCACCATGAACAAAATCCTGATGAAATCCAGCTGACTCGGCTACTCTCCAGCTGTGACGGACACTGGAAGTACAACATCAGACACAGTGCCTCTAGGTGGAATAGGCATACCGTCTCCAGCATCCCCACTATCATCATCATCATCCGAGTCATGAGTGGGTAGAGCAATCTGCTCCACATCAGAGTCACTATCATCGTGGCGCCACTTTCTCTTTGCTGGCACCACGTAGTCATCCTGGGCCAGATGCCCAAACAACCTCCTGACAGGGGGTTTCACTTGCTTCCCCCTGTACACTTTCATCCTCCCCAGGGTAGTATCACCCATCACCTCGAGGACTACCGCATCCTCCTTCTCCTTTGGTAGGTAGGGAAGTTATTGATCTATGATCATCTGCATAAACCTCGGGTACATACAGAAGCCTTCCTTCCCTTTCCTCTCAATGTTCTCCACCAGGTAGGTGAAGATCATCTTGGAGAAGCTGAATGGGTGGTTCAGCACCAACGCAACATACACGTTCTGTATTTGGTCAGATAGCTCGTCAAAACCTCCCTTCCTGGAAGCTATGCACTTAAGCAGTACATGTGCAAGATACTTAAACTGGGGACAGAGGTTACTCTAGTTGAGTACCCCAGAATTGATGTCCCTAGAGTATTTGGCTCTAAGAAAGCATCCTCTGACTGTGAGGGGGTGTAATCGAGTCGGACAATCAGTGTCATCCCCCAACTGTAATACGATCCTTAGATCCTCCTCTGAGATCGTAATAGCCTCTCCAAAGATGGTACTTCTGATGCAATGAGTCTCAGACGATCTATCAACTGTAGCGCCTTCCCAGAAGGCCTGCTGAATGGATCGATAAGGAGTACAAGGAGTAGATATGGCATGTGCAATCTTCGATCTCAGTAGAAATGTGATGATGCCAGAGAAATCGGCAGCGTTTCTGGATGTCAAGTCCAGATGAGCACATATATTGTGCTTCGTGCTCATAATCCATCGACTCGCCATCTGTTACACAAAGATAGTAAACATTAGTACCATTGGCTAAGAAAGTCATGAAACACTTAAACTTGAAGAAAATCTTTCTATCATGCGATTGAGATTGTGCGACTAAGATCAGTCGTGCGATTGAACAGTGCGAATGGGGTTCAGTCGTGCGACTGATCCCATGCGTACCACTGACTGTGCAACTGGGCTCATACGTATATAACCTCATGCGGTTACACCAGTCGTGCGACTGAACTTCATACGCATGGTTCAGTCGTGCGTTTAAGCAGTTCGCACCCTTCAGTCGTGCGACTGAAGTTCATCACTCTGTCCATTCGCATGATGTACTAACTGTTCAATTCAAATTCACTTTTTCACCATTTTTGAGTTTTAGACATCGTTATCTGGTTCATTTGACTCGTAATACATTCTTATGCCACCTAACATCTTTACTTTCATTTGTTTGAGTCATTTAGTTAGGTTATTTAGTCACTTAAGTCTCGGTTCTTTTGCGAGTTCGAATGTACCGATTTTTCATCAAATTTAAAGTTATGGGAGTGCTTCTTTACCGTAAATTACCTATAGAGTCGATGTAGATGGTCAATAATCAAGAAACGGGGGGTTTAGAGATCAAAGGAAATTTGGGCAGAGTGTCGTTAAGTCGTGCGATTTAGGGTTAATTTGAGGGTGGTGAGTCTCTGCGACCGACTCCCCCTCTATTTATACTAACCCTAGATTCAATTGTGCGACTGAGCTCATACGCACCTTTCAGTCGTGCGAGTTTTTAAACTTTTAAAACACATGTGGTCTTCTCAGACATGATCCTTTTAGTGAGTTGATCCCTTACTGATTTTCCTGATGTAGTCCGACAAACAAACAAACTACAACGACTAACTAAATTAGAAAATTTAAACTAAAGAATGAAAAATAGGAATTGTTTTTGCTTTTTGTGAGAGATAAATCCTAAGATGGAAATCTACGGGATTTGGTTCCGGAATAGGCAGCTTCAACTTAGATTTACCACACCTGGACCAAGTCAATTTTGGAATCATACATGCAAGTCAAATCATTTGGGACTTGTTGTAAAAATCTTTTGATGCTCTATTCTTGGTTTTCATCCAGAGTCATTAGCAGCTTTTAAGAAATCATACTGGAACTATTAGATTACCACATTGATTTGAACTTTCAAGAATTGCAGCCACAATGATTGTTAATATGTTTGTCCTCTTAAATCCATACGCAGACTTTTGACATAGACTGGTGATAGATTTAGGTTTAATTATTTCAACTAACATTTGTGGATCCCACACTTATATGGTAATCAACATTCCTCAGGTATGCTTATCCTCAGGTCAGTGCCATCGCACAGCAGAGAGGTGGCAAACAATAATGAATTCTAGAATATCTTGGTTATGCTTATCCTCAGGTCAGTGCCATCGCACAACAGAGAGGCACACAATCTATCTCCTTGTTAGAGCAGCTTAATTTTATTTTGCACAAAATGCACCAACAACATAAGTCATTAGCTTGATGGCAAATTTCGTTCATTTTTTCGTGCTTTGCTCTATTTATGGTCATCCGCACACATTTGTGGCGTTTACATGCTCATTACCCCTTATTGGAATATTGTTGATTGTGTTAACCAGTGATAAGATGGAAGCCCACAGTCAGTTGAATAACTTAGTTTGATCTTTAGATCACCAGTCAGGTCTAATCATCTATTGTGTTGAATCTACCGACATATCAATTGTGGTCTAGCAACCTCGCGGTCTACTCTCGTTGTGTTACCTTAGGAGTTACTAGTTTTTCTATCATCTTCCTTTTATATTGCTTGGACTACACAGACTTATACTTTGAATGTTGCATCTTTTCTAAATTAAAATTTAAAGTCCCTCTTGATTTATTCCTTTGTACTATCATATTCCATAGAGTTTGAATCGGTATCACAGATATGATCTACCATATATCAGCTTTCCACTCCTTCTCCTCGTTTTTTTGTTTTTTTTAAATGTTACTTGCTAACTTAGTCTCCCCCTAAAATACTAAAATCAAAACTGGTTTAATTATTTTAGGATTTTAATAAACAGCAGAATAACATGAGGTTAATTTTAAAACAGACTATATTAATCAAATAAAGTAAAATAAAATGAGAAATTTACTAAGCTACATCGGACTACACATGATCATCATCAGGAATAACATCACTTTGCTTTTTAACGCCGTTGACCTCTATCAAATATTGAAAACGTGGTTTATCAAAAGCTTTAGTATAGAGGTCAGCGCGTTGAAAATCAGTATTAATTTTTACCACATCAATTATGTTTTTTTCAAAACAGTCTCTTATGAAATGGTATTTAATACCGATATATTTGGTCTTAGGATGTTGGACCGGATTTTTAGTTACTGCAATTGCAGCAGAGTTATCAACACAAATAGGAGTAGAGGAGAACTTTAAACCATAATCCCGCATTTGCTGTTGAATCCAGATGATTTGTGAACAGCAACTTGCAGCAACAACATATTCGGCTTCACAGGTTGACAATGTAACCGATGTCTGCTTCTTACACTGCCATGTAACTAGTCCTCTCCCAAAGAATTGACACCCTGCGGATGTAGACTTGTAGTTCATCTTGCAGCCTCCGTAATCCGAGTCACTATACGCCGTGAGCTCAAAGTCATCATCGTGAGGATACCACAACCCAAGTGTGGGTGTACCCTTCAGATAACGAAAAATCCGTTTGACCCCGATCAGATGGTTGACCTTAGGCTTAGCCTGATATCTAGAACATAAACATGTAGCATACATGATATCAGGTCTTGAGGCAGTGAGATACATGAGGGATCCAATCATTCCTCGGTACATCGTGGCATCTACAAGGTCTCCATTTTCATCAAGTGCTATGTCGTGATTCGTAGCAAGTGGAGTCCCAGCAGCAGATGCATTCTCCATGTCAAAACGACTGAGAATGTCTCCTACATACTTGGTCTGATGTATAAAGATCCCATTTGGGGTCTTATCCACCTGTAACCCGAGAAAGAACTTCATCTCCCCTATAGCACTCATCTCAAACTCTTTCTTCATAACTGCTTCAAACTCTTTGCATAATTCTTCGTTCTTTGAACCGAATATTATGTCATCAACATAGATTTGTACTAGCAGTAGGACTCCATCTTTTTCTTTGATAAACATTGTGCAGTCAATGACTCCCCTGCGAAAGCCGTGTTTCACAAGATGAGTCGAGAGTTTCTCATACCAAGCTCTTGGAGCTTGATGAAGCCCGTATAAAGCCTTGTCGAGCTTGTAGACTCTATCCCGATGATAAAGATCTTCAAATCCCTTAGGTTGACTGACATAGACTGTTTCTCTGATTTCCCCATGAAGGAATGCACTCTTCACATCTAATTGATAGACTTTAATCTTCATGTACGATGCATAGGCAAGGAAGATACGAATGGCTTCCATCCTTGCCACAGGTGCAAACACCTCATTGTAGTCAATTCCCTTGACTTGGCGAAATCCTTGAACTACCAATCGAGCCTTGTTCCTGATAATGACCCCTTGGTCATCTTTCTTGCATTTTAAAACCCATTTGGTGCCAATGACCTTAGCACCTTTAGGTCTATCAACCAAAGTCCATACACCTAACTTCTTGAACTGAAGAAGTTCTTCTTGCATGGCACTCACCACGCCTCATCATTTAGTGCATCACTGACGTATTTTGGCTCAAACTGTGAGACAAAACACCGATAAGCACCATCATGAATATATCCCTTTTCCATAACTGAGGCGTAATCAGCTGAGTATAGCTGATTTCGGGTTTGCACTCCTGATCTGACATCCCCAATGACATTGTTTAAGGGATGATAGACGTTTAGTCGTGATCCTGGAGTAGTAGGAACTGCTACCTCAGAGCCAAGATTATGAACATTTGGTTCTGCAGCTGAGGTAGTTGGAGTTTGAGGCTCCGAGGTCGAAGGTACATCACTTGTAGATGCTTGTGGACTTTCAGGAACTGGAACCTGTTCCTCTTGACTATTCAGATAATCTTCTTCAGCTTCATCTTCAGAGGAGGAGTCACTGTCGTCAACTACTTCCCCTGACTGAGTAGATGATCCTCCCAGTGAGCTTGACGTTAGTGTATTCACGGTATCATACATCATCCGTGTAGCTAACTCGTCATCCGAGGGAGAGAGAGAGAGATGTTGAAGGACTTGAAGAATCCATCATAGTCGTAAAAGTAGGCGGGTCCTTTGCCAGTAGGTGGTGTGGTATATCTCTGAACGTCAACATTACACCACACTTCTACTAGACCCGTTGAGTTGTGTAAACTCGCTTGTTCAGTATGTTGTATCCTAGAAAGATTCCTTCATCTGCCTTCTCGCTGAATTTACCTTCTTGTGTCTTCTTCAGAAGTGTGCATGACGCGCCAAATGGTTCGAGATACTCCAAATTTGGTTTGCGTCTTTGTAGTAGCTCGTAACATGTCTTTCCGTGGCGCTTGACTATCAGGACTCGATTCAGTGTATAACATGCATTCGCCACTGCCTCATTCCAGAATTGGATAGGCAGTTTCGAGTCTGCCAGCATAGTCTGTGCTGTCTCTATCAAGCTTCTGTTCTTCTCTCAGCAACGCCATTCATCTGAGGCGTGTAGGAAGAAGTGAATTGATGCACAATTCCCTTTTCCTTGCAGTATGCCTCCATCCACTGGTTCTTGAATTCTGTTCCGCTGTCTGAACGTACTTGTCTACCCTTCAACTTGTAGAGAGATTCCAGTGTGGTTACCAACTCCTTGAATGACTCAAATGTTTCTGATTTGGATTTCAGAAACATTACCCAAGTGAACCGTGAGTAGTCATCAGTGACCACAAAACAGTACAAGTCGCCTGCAATGCTCTTTGTACTGACTGGACCAAACAGATCCATGTGAAGAAGTTCAAGAGGAAGTTCTATTGAATGAACTTTCTTTTCCGTATGAGACTTCTTTGTCTGTTTGCCTTTCTTGCAAGCTACACAAAAGTCAGGAAGCTGGAAGTTCTTGACATTAACTCCTCTCACGAGATCCTTCTGAATCAAGTGATTCGTCTTCCTTTGACTAATGTGTCCCATTCTCCTATGCCAGGAGATGGAATCCTTTTCAGTAGCTTTAGATAGAAAACACTGAACCTCATGATCCGTTGTAGAAGCTGTTGACAGATCCAAAACATAAAGGTCTTTATATCTTGAAGCAGTCATCAGAACTTGGTCCTCTGGGATCACGTAGTCTTTCTTTAGCACGTAACACTTCTTGTTGTCGAAGATGACTTTAAATCCCTTATCACATATTGGGAAACAGAAAGTAAGTTATTTTGTAGTTGTTGAACGTAGTTCACCTTATCAAACTTAACATTCTGATTCCCCACTTCTCCCTGGGCTGTGATATAGCCTCCCTTGTTTCCAGCAAACGAAACATGACCTCCTTTTATTTGCTTGATGTTTGATAAAAGAGCCCTGTTTCCTGTCATGTGTCTGGATGCTCCGCTGTCTACAATCCACGTGTTAGTTTCAGCACTGTATCAAACACCCTGCACATACCAAGTAAAGAATTAGTTTGGGTTAGGAACCCAAGCCTTTACTGGCTTGGGTTTCCCCGAGGCATCACACATCATAAATTTCACCCATTGACCCTTAGAGGATGAGGGTAGCTCAGGTTCCTTCTTGTCATCATTATCAGACACAGAGGATGTCTTCTCTTCCATAATCCAGATTTGTGCAAGGCCTGTTTGTGATAAACAGTCGACTGACTTACAGGTTGAATTTTAGGTTCACTAGTTCTTCTAGGTGGAGTCAGAGAATTCCTCTTAGAAGACCTAGGCTTTTAAACCTGAGGTTCAATCTTCTTCCTAGGTGTCTGATAGAAATGACAATAGGAGGCAATGTGTCCATATTCACCATAGTTGTAGCACGATCTGCTATCAACTTTATGATTAAACTTTCTTTGTGGAGAAGTGTGTGACACTCTAGTAACATCACTCACTCTAGGTTTTGACTCTGGTTCTTTGGATGTTCTCTCTGGTTTAACAAAGTTAACTGTGTTAACCTGTTTAATATTTTTTTCTTTTTGGTTAAATGATTTTTGACTTGAAATATGTGAAAGATTAACCTTAGAAGTCTTTTGGGTTCTGATTTGACTCTATTTGACTCTGACTTTAAGTTAACTTTTTCAAATTCCTCTTTCAGATTAACACAAGGCAATTTACCCTTTGCTTTTGAAATTGCCTCCTTCTATTTGTTTCTAGAGTCAATAGATGAACATAAGGAATCTGGATCACTAACAAGAGGAGTAGACACCACATGATCCTTGATGGTATTATTTATTGGTCTAGTCTTAGTGTTCATCAAAGTCTCAGGTGATGGTGGAACCACTTTATAACCCAATCCCTCCCCGTTGTTCCTTTCTCTCACTAAGTGTTGGACTATGTGTGAAGAACTAGTCCAACTATGCAGTTTTGTTTTAATGAATTTACTTCTACTTCTAGAACTGCCTTCTTCTTCTTAGTGTCTTCTAGGGAGTTTAGATAATACCTAATGTCATTAGCTTGGTTAAAAGCAACTACTTCGGTTTCCCTAAGCTGTTTAGTCAAAAGGTCTATCTTTTCTTTATAACTCTGCTCATTTAGTTTTAATACTCTATTAGCCTCAGTGCACAGTTGCAAATCTTTTACTAAGTTATTATTATGATCTAATAACCTAGCAAAATTTTCATCTATGCTATTCCTAAAAGTATCACAATCAGAACAAGCATGATTATCAAACATTTGGTCAGTAGTACTTACCTGAGTTGATTCAGAAGAGTTAGCCATCAACGCCGCATCAGATGTCTCTGGTTCTAGTGATTCTGTCTTTTCTGTCTCTGATGTGGTAGTCTCCTCTTTAGGCTTGTTACTGACCTCGGTAGCAGTTGCTTCTTCATAATGTGACATCACTATCTCAACTGCTAGATCTCCTTCACTAGTGGAATCATTGTCAATATCTTCTACACTTGCAATGTTTGATTCCCCTGGAGAGACAAACCTAAAGCTCCAATCATGTCCTTCATCATCATGAGCAGTCAAGGCTTTTGGATCCTTGCTTGATGAAGTAGAACTGGTAGCTTGCTTGTCTTGACGGTGAAGGACGAGAACGGTTCCTGTTACCCATCTTCTTAGGCTTGACACATTCTCTTTTGAAGTGCCCCTTCTCTTCACAGTTGAAGCAGGTCACTTTGCTCTTGTCAAAGCCTAATGTGGTATCCTTAGTAGCTACCAAGTTCTGTCCGGTTTGTTTTACAAACTTCTTTGCCCTCCGGACATCACTAGCTAAGGCCCACATTATGTCCATCCTCTCAAGCTCCATTTCGTCCACCTGCTCGTAGTCCTCGTCTACCAGATGACAGTTTCCAATCTTCCAGCAACAAGTTCATCATAAGAATGAACCACTGCAGCCAAAAGATCCATGTGTTCTCGAGCTACTTCCACAGTCACATTACCGAGATTCTCGGTCTTCATTTTAGTAGCACTTGCTTCGGATCCAATATAGTGGGTACACGAAGGTCCCAACGTGTCTGATTCTGAAGGAGACGCATGTGAAGGACCCGATGAGCTAGACACAAATATAGTCTGGAGAGGTGCTCCAGATGTCTTAGCTTGAGGCGTGGCGTTGTACAAAGCTAGATTTTGATTGTACGAAGACTTCTGAGCTCTGTACTTCATCCTAAGTGCCTCTTCTCGCAACTTAAGAATGAAGTCATTAATATCCAGTTTTGCCAGCATTCCATTCTGTCTAAGGTTAGACACGAATGAAACCCACTTTTCAGGCAATCCGTCTGCAAAGTTAGTAACTTTCTCTTCCATGGTAGTAGCCACCCCATGTGTATGCAGTTCACTCATCAGATGGTAGAATCTATCTATAACGTCATCTAAACTCTCATTTCCATCGATGAGAAGTTATCGAATTCCTTCTTTAACTCCTTAGCCTTGATTGCCTTCAACGAAGCATTCCCGTCATACCTCTTTTCTAGCTCATCCCAAAGTTTCTTGGACTGCTTATTCTCTGAGTACTGGTGGAATATGTCTTTAGGAATAGACTGTGTAATCAATGCATAAACTCTTTTCTCTGCATTGTATTTAACTTTCTGCACGTCCGTCATCCCTCCTAACGTTAGCTTAACTCCATCAGCTCCCACCGGTGTACTATATCCAATCTCGATGGCTTCCCACAGATTCGGATCCACTCCATTGAGGTAGATCTCAAAACGTTGTTTCCAGTAGGGAAACTCATCTAACGTCAAGAGCTTTGGTGGTTTATTATGATTACCCACCTCACTCTCAAGCAACAGCAGGTTCTGTATCCTAGAGTCCTTCCCAGCAGTAAAGGCTGACATTTGATCTTCCATGGCGAATAACTTTAAGTCTGATGAAACAAACTGTCACTGGTGCGACTGAAGGATGCGAATGGTCTAGTCGTTCGTATGAACTCTGCGACTGGTTCAATCATGCGGCTGAACTAAGCGATTGGCTCAGTCGTGCGAATGAATCTGATGCGAATAAGCAATGCGAACGAACGGTTCAATCGTACGAATGGAGATGCGACTAGGTCCAATCGTGTGTGTGGACTATGCGAATAAGGTCCAGTCGTGCGAATGGACTCTCGTGCTGAAGCTGCGGTTTTGCGAAATTTTCTAGGTTAAACATGTTTCATCCGTAAAAATTCGAATTTTCGCAAGGTCTAATCGCCTAAGTCCGTAGAAACCAAACTTTGCTGAGCAGGGAACGTCCAAGATCACTTTTGACACCAAAAATTGCGTTTTAATGCAAAAACACAAATTTTTATCAATCTTGATTGAATCACACGTAATCAAGAGCCAAAGCTCTGATACCACTTGTTAGAACCTGGTATTTGAACGAAATACCTAGTGATTAGTGTGTAGACCAGATCAAATAGTGCGGAATCCTATTTGATTGGCGATCCAATCAGTGAGAACACACGAAGAATCAATCAAGAATTGAATCTAACGTTAGAAGTCGATTGGGAATCGATCTAATGTGTTCTGTGAACTTGGAGAACGAATTATGAGGCTTCTGGTCCGGCTAGGGTACGTCTGGAATCGTAATTAATCAAAGCACTCTCTTTTTCACGAATTGGGTTGTATTTATAGGTTAGTATTGTTCATTCGTGCGACTGAACCATTAGTATGGTTCAGTCGTGTGATTGAACCATGCGGTTGATTAATCCTTTTCTCTGCTCCCCTGCCCAATACCCCTGTTCTCACCATCTCATCAGTTAGAGCGCCAGCCTTCAAAATCGCGCTCTGAATAGTAGGAGGAGCAGTAGCGGTTACCATTGCCCGGATTTGAGGCGCAAGTCCCCAAATGTAACTCTCTATCCTTTTTGATTCCGGGATGACTAGATGCGGAACCAACCTTGCTAGCTCATGAAAACGATCGGTGTAAGCTACGTGCCCAGCCCCCACCATGGCATGATTCCAGAACTCATGCTCAAGTTTTTGCATCTCATTGAGAGGATAGTACTCGTCGGTGATTAGGGCCTTGAACTCATCCCACGACATTTGCATCGCCGATTCTCTTCCCCTAGCCTGAATCTGAGTGTTCCACCACGTTAGTGCCTTGCCCTATAGTGAGCAAGTGGCGTACTTAATCCTTTGACTATCGAGGCATTCGCTGATGTCGATCACGGCCTCTATCTTTTCAAGCCATCTGGTTAGGGCTATGGCTCCCACTTTGCCATCAAACTCTCTTGGCTTACAAGCCACACATTCCTTGGATGAACATCCCCGTCTAACATTCACAATTCCAGTTTCATTACCAGTGTACCACCGTTTCCGGTCTCCTGATTGCTTTCGTTCCCAGTCGGGTTCCCGTTATCCTCGTTATCATTGCCACTATCCCCGTGGGGGTGAGAATTCTGAAGAGCATCGCTCACTTGGGCCACGATAGTCGGAAATAGTGCGGCCAGCTGTTAAGCGATTAAGGCTGCCATATCAGCGTTTCCTGCTCCTGGAGTGACATTGGTAGGACCATCACTTGTTCTCGGTTCTCTACCTCTCCATCTGCCTCTACCTCTCGGGGCTTCACTTCCGCCACTGTGTCAGGATGAATAGAATATCACGTCTTATGTGCTTCATCCATGACCAAGGTACGTACACCTCCCCACTTGGGTACCCATATACGGTCCACGAAGTACTGTACGCCATCGTCCTTGCACATCAGTTGTTTATCCAACCCTCAGAATCTTCTTCCCGCAAGGTTTTCTTCTTTCAACGCCTCACTTTGTGCAATTTGGGTCTGAGCTTTCAAATTTGTTTGAATGGTCAATCCCAAAGCTCGAGCACGTAGTGGTTTCACGCGTTCTTTGCGGCTTAGAGCATCAGCCCCATATTAGCTTCCCCGAATGATACCGATTTCACAATCTTAGTCACTAAGAAGCTCTACCCAGCGTCGCTGTCGCATATTGAGTTCCTTCTGATCCAGAATATGTTGAAGGCTTTTATGATCTGTGTATATGATGCATTTGGTTCCATACAGGCAATGCCTCCATATTTTAAGTGCGAATACTACGGCGCCCAACTCAAGATCATGAGTCGTGTAGTTCTTCTCATGCACCTTAAGTTGTCGCGAAGCGTAGGCAATAACCTTATCTTTCTGCATTAGTACACATCCCAACCCTTGATGCGAAGCATCACAGTACACCACAAAATCATCAGTTCCGTCTGGGAGGGACAATATCGATACATTGCACAGCTTATCTTTCAGCGTTTGGAACGCCCGTTCTTGCGCATCTCCCCAATCAAACTTCTTGTCGTTCTTAGTCGGCAACGTCAACGGTTGAGCGATCTTTGAAAAGTTCGCAATGAAACGACGATAGTATCCAGCTAATCCTAAGAACTGTCGTATCTCTGAAGGTGTCTGGGGTGTATCCCATTTCTTTACCGCTTCGATCTTGCTGGGATCTACATGAATCCCGTCCTTGTTAATCACATGACCCAAAAACTTCACCTCTCGCAGCCATAATTCACACTTAGGGAACTTGGCGAAAAGTTTCTCTTCTCTTATCAGTTCCAGTATTGCCCGAAGGTGTGCTTCATGATCCTCTTTCGATCGAGAGTAGATAAGTATGTCGTCAATGAATACGATCACAAACTTATCCAAGTAAGGTTTGCACACCCGATTCATCAGGTCCATGAACACAGCTGGTGTGTTAGTCAATCCAAACGACATGACCAAGAACTCATAGTGCCCTTAACGAGTTCTAAACGCTGTCTTCGGTACGTCCTCCTCGAAAACCCTTAGTTGGTGATATCCAGATTGAAGGTCAATTTTGGAATAATATGAAGCTCCTTGTAACTGATCAAATAGGTCGTCGATCCTGGGGAGAGGATAATGATTCTTCACAGTTAGTTTGTCCAACTCATGGTAGTCGATGCACATACGGAACGACCCATCCTTCTTCTTGACAAATAACACTGGTGCTCCCCAAGGCGACTGACTCGGCCGAATAAAACCCTTCTCCAGTAGTTCCTGTAACTGGCTAGATAACTCTTGCATTCCAGACGGTGCCAACCGATACGGTGTCTTTGCTACCGGTGTAGCTCCAGGAACCAACTCAATATGAAATTCCACCTACCGTGGAGGAGGCAAACCAGGCAAGTCATCAGGAAATACATTTGGGTAATCCCACACTACAGGGATATCTGCCAATTTCTGCTCCTCTTCCTTCTTTTCCACCACATGAGCCAAAAAAGAGTAGCACTGTTTTCGTAAACTCCGGCGTGCTTTCATGCAGGAAATAAGCTTTAAGTTTCTCCCCGGTCTTTCTTCTTGAATTCTGAGTACTCCCCCGTCTGACATAGGGATTCGCACTACCTTGTCCCGAGACAATCTCGGCTCTGTGTTTCGACAACCAATCCATTCCCACAATCACGTCGAAACTTCCTAACTCGAAGGGTATCAAGTCTATATCGAAGGCATGATTCTCTAATATTATCGAGCACTTTCTAATAATCTCGTCGGCCTAAACAATCCTACCATTGGCCATTTCTACAGAGTAGCTAGTTTCTAGCCTACTGGACTCAAATCGAGCAATTCCACAAATTCAGAAGATATAAAGCAATTGTCTGCTCCAGTGTCAAATAATATAGATGCAAAGGGATTATTGAGTAAGTGTGTACCCGTGACAACATTTGGGTCCTGACGGGCATCATTGGCTCCAATGACAAAAGCGCTTCCCCGAGCCGCGTTCCTCTGGTTTGTCGGGCCTTGATTTCCAGCTATAGCATAGTCTGATGCTGGTTGTTCCCTTGTGGGCCGATGCCCGATTCAGTTTGGGGCACATGTTCCGGTAGTGCTCAGGGCTTCCACACTCATAACAGCCCCAGCGTTCCAGCGGGGTTACCGCGTTGACCGGTGCGACCATATTCGACGCTGTTCTACGTCTCTTGCTAAATGTCCCGGGCGTCTACAGTTAGCGCACACCCGCACAGCATAGCTGGGGATGATGAAAGTTCACCTATCGCATCGGGGGTGCGGACCCACATATTCTCGCCTGCCTTAGGTCACGGCCACAAAATTTCTTGTTGTCTTGGCCCTTTTCTCGAATTTCCCGGCACTCGACCGACTCGTTTCCCTAACTTCTTTCCTTTTCTCTGCTCCCCTGCCCAATACCCCTGTTCTCACCATCTCATCAGTTAGAGCGCCAGCCTTCAAATCGCGCTGAATAGTAGGAGGAGCAGTAGCGGTTACCATTGCCCGGATTTGAGGCGCAAGTCCCCAAATGTAACTCTCTATCCTTTTTGATCCGGGATGACTAGATGCGGAACCAACCTTGCTAGCTCATGAAAACGATCGGTGTAAGCTACGTGCCCAGCACCCACCATGGCATGATTCCAGAACTCATGCTCAAGTTTTGCATCTCATTGAGAGGACAGTACTCCTCGGTGATTAGGGCCTTGAACTCATCCCATGACATTTGCATCACCGATTCTCTTCCCCTAGCCTGAATCTGAGTGTTCCACCACGTTAGTGCCTTGCCCTGTAGTGAGCAAGTGGCGTACTTAATCCTTTGACTATCGAGGCATTCGCTGATGTCGATCACAGCCTCCATCTTTTCAAGCCATCTGGTTAGGGCTATGGCTCCACCTTTGCCATCAAACTCTCTTGGCTTACAAGTCACAAATTCCTTGGATGAACATCCCCGTCTAACATTCATAATTCCAGTTTCATTACCGGCTGTACCACCATTTCCGGTCTCCTGATTGCTTTCATTCCCAGTCGGGTTCCCGTTATCCTCGTTATCATTGCCACCTTCCCCGTGGGGGTGAGAATTCTAAAGAGCATCGCTCACTTGGGCTACGATAGTCGGAATTAGTGCGGCCAGCTGTTGAGTGATTAAGGCTGCCATATCAGCATTTCCTGCTCCTGGAGTGACATTGGTTGGACCATCACTTGTTCTCGGTGCTCTACCTCTACATCTGCCTCTGCCTCTCGGGGCTTCACTTCCGCCACTATTTCTGCGGTTAACTCTCGAGGCGGCATGTTCTAATCATAAGAGTAGCAAATGCATAAGTTTTACCATTGCAGGACACATTATCCATGTCACATTAAGGTCTAACTTTCCGGTTAAGACCATACTTATGGTTGTCACACATCGCATACAAATTGAAATTTCTCACACCATGTATAAGTAATGTCCAAACAGTAGTCCATCATAATGATGGCATGCCATGCATGAAATCAAGTTTAGTCTAGCGGAGGTTGCCTATTTCCTCCTCTCTCGAGGTCTTAGACATAACCTCCTCAGGGTAAATCCCAGTGCTTAAGGTCAAACGCAATAGCATGATCTATGAAGATCTCTTTGGGTTCAATACCTGGAATGATAAAGCAACTCGGTGCGCAGAGGGAAACGGAAGATCCAATATAAACATCCCGTAAAGAGTGAGCACAAGGGCTCCCTC
This sequence comes from Flaveria trinervia, assembly GCA_025506515.1. Classification (NCBI taxonomy): domain Eukaryota; kingdom Viridiplantae; phylum Streptophyta; class Magnoliopsida; order Asterales; family Asteraceae; genus Flaveria; species Flaveria trinervia. Next base: position 57,851,305 of record CM046455.1, read on the forward strand.
ACGAGGTGAAATGATCACGAAACAGATAGTTAATCGAACAAGTAATGAGGAACACGTATGAGATACAAAATGCACACAACCTGGCATGCAAATCTACATGAAGGTTCCTAGGTTATAGTCTAGGTCAAGTGTATTGCCTAATTCTCTATAACCAATGGCTCTGATACCAGTCTATCACACCCCGCTAAGAGCGGAAACACGGGGGCGTAACGAGACGGAATCGTCATAACGCATGGTAAGTGGTAGAGATGCAATAACAACAATGATAACAAGCGTGTCATGACGAAACCCGACAACAGGGGGCTTGTGTGTGTGTTTAGTCAGTATTCATGACTACATAGCCATAAGCATAAACATGATACATAAATCATAATACATAGATGATAACATTGTATGCAATTCCCACAACCGAGAACAAGTTACAAAGTATAATGTTGTTGAATAGATACATCAATTGTTTTCAAAATGACAAGTTTGGCCCGTAAATGCATCCTAGGTCTCCACTAAGATAGCACACCTAGAACCTCAGCTAGCATGATCACCTGAAAAGATATGCTCAAAATGGTCAACAAAATTGTTAGTGAGTTCGTAGGTTTAAAGTAAATAAGTAATTGATGCTGTAAAGTGTTGCAGAATACCGTGCATACAGTTATAAGTAAGCAAAATCACATGACAAGAGCTTTACAACCAAACCTAATGACGTACACAAAGAATCTTGTCGGAATATATTCACCCAAGGCCCGTTCCTGGCTTTTGTTGGTACTAACTAGTATACCAACACGAGGGTGGGGGTGTCAACCCAGTAGTACTACCAATACCTAACCGTCGGTTCCACACTAGAATTAAATGGTTGTAAGAAAGAACCACAAAGCAGACTCAAGCATGTATCAGATAAGTACCCACAAAACAGTAGCACGTTGATTCCAAGTATGTAAATTGTATGTATGTTGTACAGCATAGAAAACGGGCGAGCATACTTTTCCCCCATGTTTGTAAATGTTTGCAAAGTAGTATAAGCACAAAAGGGGCCACGAAACTCACTTGTTTAGTGGTAGGTATGAATGATCGGATTCCCAACAGTTGTATGCAAAGAACAGTCAAACACCTATTGACAGTTATTGTTAAGCATTAATGACGTGTATAAAGTGTATAGTAATGTTTGGTCGGTTCGGGTTGTATCGGTTCGGTCGTGGGTAGCACACACACACAAGCGAACACACGTATCAGATCTTATGTAGATCCAAGTACTAGGAGTAGTCATCATTGCTTATGACATCCGTGAAATGATCTCGTGGTTATGAAAGATAGCACTTGTTAAGTATTTGGAGTTCCAATTGGGTTGTCGATAATTGTAAAATGTTAGGTTGTTTCCAATTTAAATAGTATGTGCATGTTGATAGCGTTGACTTTAATCTTTGTGGTCAAGCAATGACACTTTTACTGATGTTACCTTATCATCATCAGACGTTCAAGGGGAAATTCACACTCAACATCATCAGTCACACAACAGGACCAGACGCTCGACTCAACGCTCCAACCGTACGAATCAACCTTCAATCGTACGAATCAGCTTCATTCGTATGATTGAGTCTTCATTCGCATGACTGGCATTCAGTCGTACTACACAACACACATTCGCACGACCCAACCTCCATGCGCACGAATCAACCCTCAATCGTGCGAAATAGCTACATTGTGCGATTGAACCTTCATTCGTGCGATTGGACTCCAGTCGTGCGAAACACGCACAATCGCATACATTCAGTCGGTCACCTGACTCAATCGCACACACACTCATCCGCATTGACTCAATCGCACACACATTCATTCGATCGCAAAACTTAGTCGCATGACATCCCTAGTCGCACGATTCAGTCGCCCGAAAGACACCATCGCATGACTCAGTCGCACGACTCACCCAGTCGCACGGCTCAGTCGCATGATAGACCCAGTTGCCTGAACTGCAGGTCCGCGACTGCAGAAGTGCAGAGCAGCCTTCAGCTGCTCCGAGCACGGGTTTTACACAACAAGGACTTGCAGAAACACTCTACAAACATACACAAACATGAAACACAAGCAGAAAGACCTCACATGCACCCACACGACCTCATGTGTTCGAGTTGAACCCGAACACCCAAAACCCTAGTTTGGATAGCCGTGAATAAGCAAGGAAAGGGACAACCAAGGTCGTCTACCTGCTGAATAGAGTAGACTAGGCCGTAGATGGAGTCTAGACCAAGAACAAGACCAAGCGGGTTGGATTTGGTGCTAGAATGAAGAAGATGTGAAGAAGAAGGTGAAGAGGATGAAGAAGATGAAGATGAATGAGATTAAGGGCTAGAGTATGGGCTTATATACCCAGCCCAAGTTTGCAAAATGGCGAGTTTAGTCCCCGCACTTAACCCTCGAGTTCCCCAAAATTTGTTTCGGTTGATTACGATCTTAAAATGTTCGTTATATTAGGGTTAAAGCGTGTTTAATGGTATTTGATAGTCTAAAATGGTTTTATTAATGACAATGGTTGAAATTAAAAATGATATTTTGGTGGTAATGGTGAATGAAATTTATAAAAGGTTTTGCTTAGCACACGTTCTCGGAGGAAGTACAGGCACAAGGGAAAATAAAGCGACATTATTCCTTAAAGCAGGAGTTCATGAAGAAAAGGAAGAATAATTAAAATAATTCTATGCTTATTTATGTCGTTCGAAGGACCTTAAGGTGACGGATGTCACAGTATCCCCCAGTTGAGAGAATTTCATCCCGAAATTCAGCTGGAGTTAGGTCCAAGAGTGTCATCCACGAATAGGTGTGGGTATTTGAGTTTCATTTGATCTTCCCGTTCCCATGTAAACTCTGGCCCTTGTTTTGATTCCACCTTACGCGAACAATTGGTATTCTGCTGCGGTTCAACTGTTTGACCTTACGATCCATGACCTCAATGGTTCCTCAATAAAATGATGCTTTTCGTCGATTTTGATATCGTCAATGGGTATGTGAAGTGATTCGTCAGCCAAACACTTCTTGAGGTCGGCACATGGAAAGTATCATGCACACCGTTGAGTTCTTGTGGTAACCTTAATCTGTAGCCACTGGACCATTCTTTCTGTAATCTCGAATGGTCCAACATATCTTGGGGCTAACTTCCCTTTCTTTCCAAACTGAAAAACTCCTTTCCAAGGAGAGAATTTGAGTAACACTCGGTCCCCAACGTTGAATTCTAGAGGCTTCGACGATTGTCGGCGTAGCTCTTTTGGCGATCTCTAGCGGCTTTCAGCCTATCTTGATTTGGAAGATCTTGTCGGTTGTTTCCTGGATGATCTCCGGGCCTGTTAACTGACTTTCACCATCTCGGCCCAACAAACGGGTGATCTACACTTCCTTCCGTACAAACGCTTCGAACGGAGCACACATAATACTGGTGTGGTAGCTGTTATTGTAAGAGAACTCAATCAATGGCAAATGAGTATCCCAACTACCACCAAAGTCGATTACACACATTCTCAGTATGTCTTCTAGCGTTTGATGGTTCGTTCACTTTGTCCATCTGTTTGAGGTTGATAGGCAGTACTCATGTCTAATCGAGTGCCCATCGCTTTCTATAGTGTTTGCCAAAATCGTGAAGTGAATCGGCCGTCACGGTCAGATATGATTGACACCGGCACTCCGTGTCTTGTCCGACCTCTTTTATGTACAATCTCGCCAACTTGTCCATTTTGTATCTTCTCGTTGGCAAGAAGTGTGCTGATTCATCATTCGATCCACTACGACCCTATCGAGTCATGCATGTTGCTCCTCGAGGGAGTTTGGTAATGAGTCCAGGCTATGTTCCTCCCTTTTCCATTCGGGAATCTCAGGTTGCGAACAGCCCCGATGGTTTCTGATGTTCAGCTATAACTTTCAAGCATGTCAAGCATCTGCTGACATACGTGGCAATGTCTTTCTTTAGCCTAGCCACCAGTACAGATTTGAGATCGTGGTACATCTTGTTTGCGCCAGGATGAATAGAATATCGCGTCTTAGTGTTTCATCCATGACCAAGTACGTACACCTCCCACTGGGTACCCTAACGTCCACGAAGTACTGTACGCCATCGTCTTGCACATCAATTGTTTATCCAACCCCTCGATTCTTCTCCCGCAAGGTTTTCTTCTTTCAACGCCTCACTTTGTGCAATTTTGGTTGAGTCTGACTTTCAATTTGTTGGACCAAAAGAACCAATGAGCCTGATCAGAGAAACCTCTAAGTCCCACAAGACATCACAACAGCTGAAGAAGACCTGATCAGCTGTTCTACAAAGTCTGAAGAATACAACTGCTGAAGTACGTCTGAAGTACTGAAGACAAAGACTGAGACAACAGCTGAAGATCTAAAGTCTGAAGACTTCAACAAGTACTGAAGACAAAGACTGAAGATCAACAGCTGAAAGACAAAGTCTGATGCTCAAGTACTGAAGACATCAGCTGATGTTAACAGCTGATGACAACAGCTGAAGAGGGCTTCTTCAGTTGTTGTGATAGTTTTTCTTCTTCAGTAGTTTTCTTTTCCTTTCAGTAGTTTGTTTATTTTTCTTTTCAGTATTTGTAAACAACTGAGAGGTTGTTCTTCAGTTGTTGTAGTTTCAGTAGTTTTATGTTTTTCAGTAGTTGTAATGAGATGTTTAACACTTAGGAACATTTGTAAGAAGATGTCAGTTGTTGACATCTTCAGTAGTTGTTAACATCAGTAGTTATAAAAACGGTTACATGTCACTTTCAAGGTGACATCAGTCTACGTCATTCTTTCCTTTAAGGAAAGATGACTCACATGTAATCGTGCCTTTGAGGCCGACAATCTTAATGCAATATTCCTTTTGTCGGATATTCTCTCTTTATAACAAAATTCTTTTATCGTTTTATATCAATTGTTCTTGTTTGAATTGTCTAATTCTGAGCTATTCCGCTGCTATATCTGTTCAATCGATTAAACCAAGGGCTGAGATCCTAACAAATGGTATCAGAGCTGGTTAATCATTGATCGATCTAACAATTGATCATTGAAACTGTTCAATCGCTCTAAGTTTAATCGAATTAGCAATATTCGCAAGGATCTGTTATAGAGATTGAGAGTGTATCGCTTCTGGCCGTTTTATTTGAGGTTCTGTGTGGTTTTGAGCTAAATTTATTGTGATTTTACTTGAATCTGTCTGATTTTCACAATGACTACTTCTTCTAATGATCCTTTCAATACTGGATCCTCTACCAAGCCTCCGATCTTGGTGAGGAATGAGTATAACATTTGGCAGAGAAGATTGCTCCATCACCTGTCTGTCAATAGCTCAGGTTGTTGGACATCTGTGGTACATGGCCACATAAGCCAATGGTGAATGATCCGGAAACAAAGCAGTTGGTTCCAAAGAAGAAGGAGCAATACTCTCCGATGAGGACAAGAAGTTGTTTGAAATCGATGCAAAAGCCCATGGAATTTTGGCTATGGCTATTCCTAATGAGATTTACTCTGGGCTTCTGCATTGTGAGTCTGCTCATGACCTCTGGAATGCCATCAAAGAACAATTTGGTGGTACTGATGAGGTTTTAGCAAACAACAGGGAAATCCTCGCCCAACAATATGAGACTTTCTCTCATAGAAAGGGTGAGACTCTGACTCAACAATTTGAGCGGTTTTCATGTTTAATCTCTGAATTGAAAATGGTTAAACATGAATATACCAGGAGTCAGATGAACCATAGATTTTAAGATCACTGCCTGAGAGATGGAACACATACCATTGTTCTACGCTCAAATGCTGATGTTGATCGCCTATCTCTCACCCAACTTCATGGGAAACTGCTTACATTCGAGAGAGAGATAGAGCAGAAAAGGAAATTGGTTTCATCTGGCAAGCTCACTGAGGATTTTGTCCAAGGGAACACTGCCCTGATTGGACATCAAGAGTCAGAATATGCGTCATCTGAAAGCCAGTATGATGAGCATATTGATTTCTCTACAAACACTTCTGAGCCTGCCTTTGTGAGTGTTGATAGTTATTCTGCTGGTAGTAATAGTGACAATCTATGTTTCATCATGGATGATCTCAAGGGGATTGCTGATGATGACTTAGAAGAGATGGATATTTTGAGCCAAATGGCCTTGATAAATATCAGATCTCAGAAGTTCTACAAAAGAACTGGAAGGAAATTCCCAGGACTCTCTGGCAAAACCAAAGTTGGTTTTGACAAGAGTAAGTTGAAGTGCCATAAATGCCACAGGCTTGGGCACTTTGCAAGAGAATGTAGATCATCTGGATCTAACTCTCCTGCACCTTTGTGACTTTCCCTGGCAATAGTCAACAAAACAGAGGGCAACAACCTGTCAATTCTGGTTATCATCATCAACACACAATCTCCTGCATATTTTGTTCCACAGGGGCCAATGCCATATCCATACCCCTGCTATTACATGCCACAACCAGGCCAGGTTCAAGCACCCACTGCTCAGCAACCACATGCACTCCCTGAGCCTCAACCATCCCAATCTCATCAACCTAATCAACTTCAACACACAGCTTCTTCACACCAGGAGTTGTTGACTGGAGCAGTTTACCAGATGATGTGTCTGGTAATGAACAACTGTTCTCAGGTGCTGGTCAACATGGTGGTGAGCATCCTTTTGGAAATCTAGCTCTCATGGCTTTGGAATCCTCTGATGGATCATCCTCAAATACCTCTTCAACACAGGTATCACAGGTATCCTCTGAGGCTAAGGCCAAATTATGTTCTGAAACTTGCATAGCAGCATTTGCCTCTATTAGAGAAGCAAATGTGGCTTTAATCAATAAAAATGTAGAGCTAGAACAAACAATTTCCAAAAATAAAGCTGAGTTTGAGTCTGTGCTAAAAGAGAAAACTGATGAGATTTACAAATTAAAATGCCAAATTTCTGATGATAAGGCTAGGGAGGATGTACTCTTAGAGAAGTACAAAGACCTCAAAGATACTCTTGCTGTCACCCAGTAGAGTGTGATCGATGGGTACAATCTTGCAAGGGCTTTGAAATGCTTCTTAGTAAGCAAACTGCTTCCAATGTGAAGTTTGGAATTGGTTATAATCACACTGCTCCTCCTACAGTTTTTGCTTCAAGAGCAGGAGCGGATTCTGATGGAGAAAGTAATGACCAATCCACCTCATCATGTGATTCACTACTTGATAAAGCACCATCAGTAGTTGAAGTCAGTAGTAATCCCTCTGTGAACCTATCAGCTGATATTGATGGTTCAACTGCTGACACTCACATGATCAATGAGTTGATCAACCCAAGTGTTATCCCTAGAAGTACTGAGGGTACTGGAGAGCAGGGGATAACATCTGGAGTTCAAATCCTAATGACTGACAGCACTGAAGAGAAGAAAACTGTCAGTAGGAAGGATTTGAAGCCTACTAAGGAAGTTGACAAGAAGGCAAAAAGTGCTTCTAAACTGCTGAAGAGCAAGTCTTCAGTAGTTTCATCTTCTTTAGTTGATGATCAACAGAAGATGAAGAAGAAACCATGTGAAATATGTGGTCTATTCAATCATCTCACAGATGATTGTTGGTACAAAAAGGGATCCAAACTCAAACAAAAAGAGAAAATTAAAGAAAATTTGGCTAAAATGAAAACTGAGTTTGAGTCCAAGTTTGTACCAGCAGCATCAAATCCTGTTACTCCTATGACCAAAAAGAAATCTAAAAAGGAAGGAGTGCAACAGGCAATAGCTGAGGTTGCTCAAAAGAAGATGGTGCAACACAAGAACTCATCATCAAACACCAATACCAATGTGTCTGAAGAGCTGAAAGCTCTCTCCCAGAATCAGACACAGCTGGTAATGATGGTTCAACATCTGTTGGGAAGAGTTAACCAACTTGATGGCCCTGTGTTGAAACCCCAGAAAAGGAGATCCAAGCCGAAGGATTCCTCTTCTACACCATCTCCTTCACCTCAAGCTATTGTGTCCAATAAACCTGTTAGTTTACCATCTGTTGATGAGACCAGGCCCAAAACCAAAAAGGTTTGGGTCTCCAAAACTAACTGATTGTTTATTTATGCAGGTTTCTTCAACATGCCAAAGTAGCATCTGGTATGTAGACAGTGGGGGATCTATGCATATGACTGGGAACAACTCACTTCTTAATGACTACTCTCCAGGAAGGAAGGGATTTGTTTCTTTGGCAATGATGCAAGAGGTTACATCATCGGGAAGGGCTTTGTTTCCAATGGGGAAATAAAGTTTGATGATGTCAACCATGTGGAAAATCTCAAGTATAATCTTTTGAGTGTCAGTCAATTGTGTGACAAAGGCCATGTTGCCCTTTTCACAAGCCAGAACTGCAGGATTCTGTCATCCAAAGTTCTGAGTTTGATTGACAAGGTATTGGATGCTCACACTCTCCTGAAGGCCAACAGGACAGGAAGAGTGTATGCCTTAGATCTTTCCAAGAATTGATCTCAAAGGCCATCCTTGCCTATTTTCCAAGGCCTCTCCTCAAGAATCTAATCTATGGCATAGAAGGCTGGGACATGTTAATTTCAAGAACATGAATCAGCTGATACACCATAGTTTAGTAAGGGGAATGCCTATGAAGGAGTTCAAGTGTGAAAACAACTGCACTGCTTGTTTGAAAGGAAAACAGCACAAGGTTTCATTTCCACCTATTGAAGAACCAAAGTCCACTGCCTGCTTACAACTTCTTCACATGGATCTCTTTGGTCCTGTGAGAGTGATGAGCATGGCACAGAAAAAATACTGTCTGGTAATTGTGGATGATTACTCCAGATTTGTATGGACTTTCTTTCTACATTCAAAGGATGAAGCTGCACAGAAGATCATAAACTTTGTGTTGTATGCTGAGAAGCAGTATTCCCTCTCAGTCAAGTGTATTAGAAGTAATTGGAACAGAATTCAGGAACAATACACTTGATGAATTCTACCTTTCCAAGGGAATAAAGAGACAGTTTAGTATTCCAAGAACTCCTGAACAGAATGGAGTTGTGGAGAGAAAGAACAGGACCCTCATTGAAGCTGCAAGGTCTATGTTGGCTGATTCTGGACTGCCATTGACCTTTTGGGCTGAAGCTGTCAACACAGCATGCTATGTGCAGAATAGAGTAAATACTAAAGGTTGATGAAGACTCCATATGAAGTTCTACATCATTTGGCCCTCTCATTTCATTTTTTAGAGCATTTGGGTGTCCCTGTTTCATTCTCAACACAAAGGATCAGCTCCAGAAATTTGATCCTAAGGTGGATGCAGGGTACTTTGTTGGTATTCATCAACTTGCAAGGCATACAGAGTCTTCAACTGCAGAACAAAGATGGTTGAAGAGACTTTACATGTCAAGTTCAATGAATCTCCAAAGGACAAGATTCCACAAAGCCCTGTGGAGCTCTTTGATTTGGACATACTGCAATATGTTCCTTATCAATCTCCTGCTGTTGCTCCTGTCAACAGTTCACCACCTGGTGTTACTACTGAAGATGATGATGATAGTAGTAATCACCTCTTCAGGTTTAGTGATCAACTGCCTGAGTCCTCTAAACCTGATGCTCCTGTAGCTCCAGCCGCACCATCCACAACAAATGCTGATGAGATTTCTGCATCCTCAACTTCATTTGAGTTGCCACCATCTTCATGGTTTCAAGAATCTGCATCAACATCTGCTGCTGCTGAAGACCCTACAAACACTTGCACAGATTTGATTGTTTACCAAGAGCTGAAAAATCACCCAATATCTCAAATCCTTGGTGATATCAATGCTGGTGTCAACCAGAAGCCAGTTGTCCAATTTCTGCTTCTATGCTCTCTTCATCAGTCAGCTAGAGCCGAAGAACTATCATGTTGCTTTGAGGGACAATGGATGGGTTGAAGCCATGCAGCTTGAGCTTCTTCAGTTCAAGAAACAGCAAGTGTGGGAGCTTGTTCCTCTACCCCCAGGTAAGTGTGCAATAGGCACTAAATGGGTGTTTAGGAATAAAACTGATGAAAATGGGCTAATTGTTAAGAACAAGGCCAGACTGGTTGTGCAGGGGTTTGCACAAGAAGAAGGTATTGATTATGATGAAACCTTTGCCCCTGTAGCCAGACTGGAGGCAATTAGATTGTTTTTAGCCTATGCTGCACTCCACAATCTTAAAGTTTTCCAAATGGATGTCAAAAGTGCTTTTCTATATGGTACAATAAAAGAAGAAGTTTATGTGTGTCAACCACCAGGCTTTGAGGATAATAAGCACCCAGAATGGGTATAGCTTGATAAAGCTCTTTATGGGTTGAAACAAGCACCTAGAGCTTGGTATGAGACCTTATCAAACTTTCTTCTACAAATTTCACTAGAGGCTCCATAGATAAAACTTTATTTATTAAGAAGGTGGATCAGCATAAGCTACTTGTTCAAATTTATGTTGATGATATTATATTTGCATCCTCTGATCCCCAATTGTGTGAGGATTTCCAAACCTTAATGCAACAGAAGTTTGAAATGAGTGCAATGGGAGAATTACAGTTCTTTCTAGGTTTGCAAATCAAACAAAAAGCTGATGGAATTTTCATTCATCAGTCTAAATACACAAAAGATCTTTTGAATAAGTTTGATTTACAAAACTGTAAATCTTGTTCTACTCCCATGTGCAAACCACACAATTGGATGTTGATCAGAAAGGTAAAGGTGTTGATGAAACCCTTTACAGATGTATGATTGGTTCCTTGATGTATTTAACAGCTTCTAGACCAGATATTATGTTTGCTACATGTGTTTGTGCTAGATTTCAGGCTGCACCTAAGGAGTCTCATCTGATTGCAGTCAAGAGGATCTTTAGATATCTGCAAGGCACACAATCTCTAGGCTTATGGTATTCCACTGGACATTCTTGCAAATTAGTTGCTTTCTCTGATAGTGACTATGCAGGATGTAAGTTGACCAGGAAATCAACTTCTGGTGGATGCCAATTCCTAGGCAACTGTTTGATTTCTTGGCAGAGTAAGAAACAAACATCTGTTGCTACATCCACTGCTGAAGCCGAGTACATTGCTGCTGCAAGTTGTACATCCCAAATACTCTGGCTTCAGAATCAACTTTTGGATTATGGCATTACAGAGACTAAGACTCCATTATTAATGGATAGTGCTTCAGCTCTTTGCATTGTCAAAAATCCTGTCCAGCACTCTAGGACCAAACATATAGAAATTAGACATCATTTTATAAGAGATTGTTTTGAAAAGGGTCTAATTAATCCTATGTTTGTGCCTAGTGCTGATGAGCTTGCAGACATTTTTACTAAGCCTTTGGATAGTTCAACTTTCCACAACCTGGTGTTAAGGCTTGGTATGCTGCAGCTAGAATAAGTGACAACTACTGATGATCTCAGTAATTACTGATGATCATTGGTAACCATGTCACATATAAGTACTGATGAGTTATTTTACCCTCAGTAGTTTTTATAACTACTGAAGGCTAAATGCTTTAAGTACTGACTTTATCTGTTCTACACTACTGATGTAGTTACAACTACTGAAAATCAGTAGAAACAGATAAGTACTGATGTCCTATGAAACAACTGAAAACAGCTAAAAGCTGATGAGTAAGTGTTGAGGACAGTATGAAACAGCTGAAAGGCTATGAATTGACGACAACTACTGATGAGTACTCTCTCTTCAGTAGTTCACAAACTGCTGTTTCTTTATAAACAACTGAAGCAATACCATGTCTTCAGTAGTTTCACAACTACTGATGACTAACACCAAGTCTTCAGTTGTTTACAACAACTGATGGCAAAACCACGGTCTTCAGTAGTTTCACAACTACTGATGACTAATACCAAGTCCTCAGTTGTTTCAACATCTGAAGTCCAACTTGTCTTCAGTAGTTTTTAAAACTACTGATGCCTAAATCAGAGACTTCAGTTGTTTCAACGTCTGATAGTAAACACCATGTCTTCAGTTGTTTTATAACTGCTGACCACACCAATACCATCAGTCGTTTCAAACGTCTGAAAGTTAATACCACGTCATCAGTAGCTTCAAATACTGATGACTAACACCAAAACCTTCAGTCGTTTCATAACCCGTACCCTATATATACCTGATCCCTCTTTCAGAGTTTTTCATTCTTTCACGACCTAACTTTTCAAAAGCTCTGAAAACCTTTCACCTTCATTAATGGCGACCATGCAACTCAAACCTCGACACAACTGTGTCGCGTACCTTACAAAATCGCCCTTCTGGACCAAATTTGAAAATGCTATAGATCTTATGGTCCAATCCCCACTAAAAACGGCTTTCCTTTTAATCCAATCATTTATGCCGATTCGCTACGTCAGTTCTGGATGAATGCGACCGTTAATGGAGAATCTATCCATTCATCTATCACTCGCATAAGGTGGTCATCTCTACTGCTACCATCCGCCAATATTACTGTTAGATGATGCTGCCTACCCTGTTGGATATCCTAAGCGCCAACTTGATCTTTCCTTTGGACAACATGGATATCAGGGTGATCTTAGTGCTTCAACAATCCTGAAGAAACATTTTCCAGATGCTGAACGATTATTATTTCATATGGTAAATGTTTGCCTGGCTCCGAAGACTTCCTCTTGGGATCAACTGTCTTCCAGATGGCAACAGGTATTGTTCTCTATCCTTGAACAAGAACCACTAAACTTTTCTGAAATAATTTTTCTTGAACTCAAGGATATGGCCACAAAACCACTTTCTAACCGTTGGATACTATATCCTCGGTTTATAATGGCCATAATAGAGAATCAGCTTTCTGCTGAGGGACTAGTTGGTCTGGGAGTCCCTGCTTTGGCTGTATTGCCGGAGGTATACTCCCGACACAACACTGACCAAACTCTCAAACAGGCTGCCAAGCTGCGCAAACCCACGCAGCTGGAACCCACAGCCTCCACCTCCAAATCCAAAGTCCCCTCCAAACCCACAAAGAAGAAGCCTAAGAAAGCTACTCAGGGAATTGAGTCCCCTGTGGATGCTCCTGCTGCACCAACGCAGGTTATCTCTGCTGGAAATAACCCCCCAGTAGAGACTGTGACTCCACCAACTGAAGCCGCTCAGGTTTCCTCTCAAAAGGAACCTGAAGCAACCACTCAAAGGGAAGCCACAATGCTGGGATCCTCCTCACTTGAGGGGATTACCATTGAAGAGCACCACCTGTCCCGGGTGCACACTGCTTCCACACCCTCTCCTGATGCAACCGCCCCTCAAAGCCCTACTATCATTGTTGCAAAAGTGCTGACGCAGTTGCATTCCTCACCCCCCACCCAGACACCAATTACTACTGGGATAACCTCAACACCTGAGGGGGAGGATCACAATGCTTCTGTCAACCCACAGCACAGGGGTTATCATGTTCCATCTTCTAGTGTAGATAAGGAGGTGCGAACTTCTGGTGAGGCTGCCACTGCTCCTGACTCAGCAAATGACCAGGATGCAGTTGGTAACATCTCTAAGTCCTCACCAGTGGCAACAGCTGATGAAGGACATAGTCCTGAGGCTGGAAGTCCCCAGAACCGAGAACAAGGGGCACATGCTACATTGATCTACACTCAAGGCATGTTCATTCTGACTTTGTCAGGAGGTCAGGTGATTCAGTCACAACTGATGATGACCTGAGCTTCTTCTATGATGTAGTTGCTCAAAACACCATTCTAGAGGATGAGGTTAGCAGACTCAAAGAGCTGCTGGCCAAGATGTCTCAGGATGCAAGTCCATCTGCCACCACAATACACCCACAGATGGCACCTTCTTCTGAAGGTCCCCTACACACTGAGCCAGTATATACTTCCAAGCCACCAGCCTCTGCTTTCGGCACTGATTCTCAGGAACAGAACCACCTGATCAATCAGTTGCTACCCTTCAAAATTCCCTACCTCTCATCACTCCCATGATCACAGATATAGTGATCAAAGCCATTGATGAGAGGCTTCCTACAATAATACAACCCTTGGTGGAGGAGTTGGTGACTAAATCTCTTTCTACTGCTCAAACCCTTGCATCCAATGCAACCAAAAAGGGGGAGAGTCAGTTAGTTAAAGGAAAAAGGAAGAGGATAGATGGGGAGAAGGCGAAAGAATCTGAGGTTGTAGTGAGAAGGAGAAGGAGAGTGTGAAGGGAGCTGAAGTGAATGAAAGTCAAAAAGACTTTCATGTCACATATCAAAAGAGAAAAGGAGAGTCTGAGAAGGAGAAGGAGCTGAAGGATATGGTGAAAGAAGCTGACGCCAACCATAACCGTTCAATGGATAAAATCATTGAGCAGTTGTATAGGCAGGGTTTTGACATCAACAACTAGACTCCGAGATCAGAAGGATGGAAACAGAGGAGATCAATTCCAGATGGGCTAGCTATGATGCCTTAGAAAGAGAAAGGCTGGAGATAATGATCAGATTTATAGCTAAATACTTGGGAAGATCTCTAATGGAAATAAGGGCCTGGACCAGGGACAACATCTTGGCAATAACCACCAAGATTTGTTCGTCTGAAGAATACTCCAAAGGTCTAGTGATTGAGGTATTGAATGAAGCTGGGGTTGGGAATCGAAAAGAACTGACAAAATTTACCAAAGCCTCCCTTACAGCCAAAATGCTAAAACAGTCTGAAAAGCCTCAATCCTCAAAATCACTATCTCCACAACCCACTAAAACAACCCTTTACCCTCTAAACCAACCATCCAACCCACAAAACCAAATCCTTTACCCTCAAAACCCATTGCCAGTGATGTACCTAGCCAAAAGAAAAGAAAGGTACTGAGGCCTGATGAAGATGAAGAGGAGGATGAAGACAGACTGCCACTCTCTGCAGTCATTACTTTGCCTAAGGCTAAACCAATGTCCATCACTCCTGCTTCTCAAATGCATGATGTAATGATAAAGATTGAAGAGGAACAGATGCAAAAACATGATGAGGAAATGCTGAAAAGCATTGACAAAGCATATGCTACATCCTCTTCAATGATCAGCATGAAGAAAGAAGTATTAAGATTGTACACCCTTGCTAATACCTTTCAATACCAAAGGGAAAGAGTAAGGATATGGCCTGATCCTAGGGTGGCACACGGATTGTCAAGAAAGAAATTCCTTCAAGATACAAGGGCCAAGTGAAGAGAGTTGTCGACGAAGACATCACTGTGGTGCTTGTAGTGTCCCCCTGGGAAATTGTTGAAGAGTTCAAGAAAGCCTATGAAGCCAAACAACCACCTCAAAAGATGTTAGAGAACAAAATTATAAAGAAGGGATTGGTTTACAAACAACTTGAAAACTTCAAACAAGAAGAGCTCAACCTGCTCTTAGAAGGAACTCATCCAGATGAGTTTGCTTATAGACAAATAACCACGGTTGAGCTCAAAAATGGAAAACAGGCCAAGTACATATCTGAAGTGTATGGCCGAGAAGGATTATTTGATGGTGTGCCCGAGGTGCTGACAATGGATGAGCAAATCATGTTTTTAAGGGCTTACACCAGAGAATCATATAGGCTGATACACGGGAAGTAGATCTCATGGTTGGGGCAACAGCTCGGTGTCCAAGTCCCCAATACAGAGCTCCCAACCATATCATGCCAAACAGATCATCAGAGACTTCTTCCCAGGCCGGTGCTGAAAAAGGGTCACTTCTCCTGATCAAGAGGATTAAGAGACCAATCTATCTGCCAAAATAAGTGGGACTCGTCAAATAACTTAGAGGTTTTGGCTGCATTGGTTCAGGGGGAGTTTGTTGGACCAAAAGAACCAATGAGCCTGATCAGAGAAACCTCTAAGTCCCACAAGACATCACAACAGCTGAAGAAGACCTGATCAGCTGTTCTACAAAGTCTGAAGAATACAACTGCTGAAGTACGTCTGAAGTACTGAAGACAAAGACTGAGACAACAGCTGAAGATCTAAAGTCTGAAGACTTCAACAAGTACTGAAGACAAAGACTGAAGATCAACAGCTGAAAGACAAAGTCTGATGCTCAAGTACTGAAGACATCAGCTGATGTTAACAGCTGATGACAACAGCTGAAGAGGGCTTCTTCAGTTGTTGTGATGTTTTTCTTCTTCAGTAGTTTTCTTTTCCTTCAGTAGTTTGTTTATTTTTCTTTTCAGTACTTGTAAACAACTGAAGAGGTTGTTCTTCAGTTGTTGTAGTTCAGTAGTTTTATGTTTTTCAGTAGTTGTAAATGAGATGTTTAACACTTAGGAACATTTGTAAGAAGATGTCAGTTGTTGACATCTTCAGTAGTTGTAAACATCAGTAGTTATAAAACGGTTACATGTCACTTTCAGGTGACATCAGTCTACGTCATTCTTTCCTTTATAAGGAAAGATGACTCACCTGTAATCGTGCCTTGAGGCCGACAATCTTAATGCAATATTCCTTTTGTCGGATATTTCTCTCTTTATAACAAAATTCTTTTATCGTTTTATATCAATTGTTCTTGTTTGAATTGTCTAATTCTGAGCTATTCCGCTGCTATATCTGTTCAATCGATTAAACCAAGGGCTGAGATCCTAACAAAATTTGTTTGAATGTCAATCCCAAAGCTCGAGCACGTAGTGGTTTCACGCGTTCTTTGCGGCTTAGAGCATCAGCCACCAATAGCTTTCCCCGGTTGATACCGGATTTCACATCGTAGTCACTAAGAAGCTCTACCCAGCGTCGCTGTCGCATATTGAGTTCCTTCTGATCCAGAATATGTGTTGAAGGCTTTTATATCCGTGGATATTGATGCATTTGGTTCCATACAGGTATGCCTCCATATTTTCAGTGCGATAACTACAACTACACGTCCACTCAAGATCATGAGTCGTGTAGTTGATTCTCAAATGCACCTAAGTTGTCGTGAAGCGTAGGCAATAACCTTATCTTTCCATTAGTCACATCCCAACCTTAATGCGAAGCATCACAGTACAAACACACAAATCATCAGTTCCGTCTGGATGGACAATATCGTGCATTGCACAGCTTCTCTTCAACAATTTTGGAACGCCCGTTCTTGCGCATCTCCCATCAAACTTCTTGTCGTTCTGAGTCGGCAACGTCAACGGTTGAGCGATCTTTGAAAAGTTCGCAATGAACACGATAGTATCTAGCTAATCCTAAGAACTGCCGTATCTCTGATGGTGTCTGGGGTGTATCCCATTTCTTTACCGCTTCGATCTTGCTGGGATCTACATGAATCCGTCCTTGTTAATCACATGACCCAAAAACTTCACCTCTCGCAACCAGAATTCACACTTCGGGAACTTGGCAAAAAGTTTCTCTTCTCTTAACAGTTCCAGTATTGCCCGAAGGTGTTTTCATGATCCTCTTTCGATCGAGAGTAGATAAGTATGTCGTCAATGAATACGATCACAAACTTGTCCAAGTAAGGTTTGCACACCCGATTCATCAGGTCCATGAACACAGCTGGTGTGTTAGTCAATCCGAACGACATGACCAAGAACTCGTAGTGCCCTTAACGAGTTCTAAACGCTGTCTTCAATACGTCCTCCTCAAAAACCCTTAGTTGGTGATATCCAGATCGAAGGTCGATCTTGGAATAATACGAAGCTCCTTGTAACTGATCAAACAGGTCGTCGATCCTGGGGAGACGATACCGATTCTTCACAGTTAGTTTGTTCAACTCACGGTAGTCGATGCACATAAGGAACGACCCATCCTTCTTCTTGACAAATAACACCGGTGCTCCCCAAGGCGAGTGACTCAGCCGAATAAAACCCTTCTCCAGTAGTTCCTGTAACTGGCTAGATAACTCTTGCATTTCAGACGGTGCCAACCGATACGGTGTCTTTGCTACCGGTGTAGCTCCAGGAACCAACTCAATACGAAATTCCACCTACCGTGGAGGAGGCAAACCAGGCAAGTCATCAGGAAATACATCTGTGTAATCCCCACTACAGGGATATCTGCCAATTTCTGCTCCTCTTCCTTCTTTTCCACCACATGAGCCAAAAAGAGTAGCACTGTTTTCGTAAACTCCGGCGTGCTTTCATGCAGGAATAAGCTTTAAGTTTCTCCCCGGTCTTTCTTCTTGAATTCTGAGTACTCCCCCGTCTGACATAGGGATTCGCACTACCTTGTCCCGACAGACAATCTCGGCTCCGTGTTTCGACAACCAATCCATTCCCACAATCACGTCAAAACTTCCTCACTCGAAGGGTATCAAGTCTATATCGAAGGCGTGATTCTCTAATATTATCGAGCACTTTCTAATAATCTCGTCGGCCTGAACAATCTTACCATTGGCCATTTCTACAGAGTAGCTAGTTTCTAGCCTACTGGACTCAAATCGAGCTATTGCACAAATTCAGAAGATATAAAGCTATTGTCTGCTCCAGTGTCAAATAATATAGATGCAAAGGGATTATTGAGTAAGTGCGTACCCGTGACAACATTTGGGTCCTGACGGGCATCATTGGCTCCAATGACAAAAGCGCGTCCCGAGCCGCGTTCCTCTGGTTTGTCGGGCCTTGATTTCCAGCTATAGCCATAGTCTGATGCTGGTTGTTCCCTTGTTGGCCCGATGCCCGATTCAGTTTGGGGCACATGTTCTGGTAGTGCTCAGGGCTTCCACACTCATAACAGCCCCTGGCGTTCCCGGCGGGGTTAACCGCGTTGACTAGTGCGACCATATTCGGCGCTGTTCTGCAGTCTCTTGCTAAATGTCCCGGGCGTCTACAGTTAGCGCACACCCGGCACAGCATAGCTGGGGATGATGAAAGTTTCACTTATCGTATCGGGGGTGCGGACCCACATATTCTCGCCTGCCCTGGGTCACGGCCACAAAATTTCTGGTTGTCTTGGCCCTTTTCTCGAATTTCCCGGCACTTGACCGGCTCGTTTCCCTAACTTCTTTCCTTTTCTTTGCTCCCCAGCCATCAGAATCGCGCTATGATAGTAGGAGGAGCAGTAGCGGTTACCATTGCCCGGATTTGAGGCACTTGTCCCCAAATGTACCTCTCTACCTTTTTGATTCCGGGTGACTAGATGCGGAACCAACCTTGCTAGCTCATGAAAACGATCGGTGTAAGCTATGTGCCCAGCCCCCACCATGGCATGATTCCAGTACTCATGCTCAAGTTTTTGCATCTCATTGAGAGGACAGTACTCCTCGGTGATTAGGGCCTTGAACTCATCCCACGACATTTGCATCGTCGATTCTCTTCCCCTAGCCTGAATCTGAGTGTTCCACCACGTGAGTGCCTTGCCCTGTAGTGAGCAAGTGGCGTACTTAATCCTTTGACTATCAAGGCATTCGCTGATGTCGATCACGACCTCCATCTTTTCAAGCCATCTGGTTAGGGCTATGGCTCCACCTTTGCCATCAAACTCTCTTGGCTTACAAGCCACAAATTCCTTGGATGAACATCCCCGTCTAACATTCACAATTCCAGTTTCATTACTGGCTATACCACCATTTCCAGTCTCCTGATTGCTTTCATTCCCAGTCGGGTTCCCGTTATCCTCGTTCTCATTGCCACCATCCCCATGGGGGTGAGAATTCTGAAGAGCATCGCTCACTTGGGCCACGATAGTCGGAATTAGTGCTGCCAGCTGTTGAGCAATTAAGGCTACCATATCAGCGTTTCCTGCTCCTGGAGTAACATTGGTAGGACCATCACTTGTTCTCGGTGCTCTACCTCTACATCTGCCTCTGCCTCTCGGGGCTTCACTTCCGCCACTGTTTCTGCGGGTAACTCTTCGAGGCGGCATGTTCTAATCATAAGAACAACGAATGCATAAGTTTATCCATTGCAGGACACATTATCCATGTCACATTAAGGTCTAACTTTCCGGGTTAAGACCATACTTATGGTTGTCACACATCGCATACAAATCGTAAATTTCTCACACCATGTATAAGTAATGTCCAAACAGTAGTCCATCATAATGATGGCATGTCCATGCATGAAATCAAGTTAGTGTAGCGGAGGTTGCCTATTTCCTCCTCTCTCGAGGTCTCAGACATAACCTCCTCGGGGTAAATCCTAGTGCTTATGGTCAAACGCAATACCATGATCTATGAAGATCTCTTTGGGTTCAATACCCGGATTGATAAAGCAACTCGGTGCGCAGAGGGAATCAGAAGATCCAATATAATCATCCCGTAAAGAGTGAGCACAAGGGCTCCCTCACGGGGTGAAATGATCACGAAACAGATAGTTAATCGAACAAGTAATGAGGAACACGTATGAGATACAAAATGCACACAACCCTGGCATGCAAATCTACATGAAGGTTCCTAGGTTATAGTCTAGGTCAAGTGTATTGCCTAATTCTCTATAACCAATGGCTCTGATACCAGTCTGTCACACCCCCGCTAAGAGCGGAAACACGGGGGCGTAACGAGACGGGAATCGTCATAACGCATGGTAAGTGGTAGAGATGTAATAATAACAATGATAACAAGCGTGTCATGACGAAACCCGACAACAAGGGGGCTTGTGACGTGTTTAGTCAGTATTCATGACTACATAGCCATAAGCATAAACATGATACATAAATCATAATACATAGATGATAACATTGTATGCAATTCCCACAACCCGAGAACAAGTTACAAAGTATAATGTTGTTTGAAATAGATACATCAATTGTTTTCAAAATGACAAGTTTGGCCCGTAAATGCATCCTAGGGTCTCCACTAAGACAGCACACCTAGAACCTCAGCTAGCATGATCACCTGAAAAGATATGCTCAAAATGGTCAACAAAATTGTTGGTGAGTTCGTAGGTTTAAAGTAAATAAGTAATTGATCCTGTATAAAGTTGTTGCAGAATACCGTGCATACAGTTATAAGTAAGCAAAATCACATGACAAGAGCTTTACAACCAACCTAATGACGTACACAAAGAATCTTGTCGGAATATATTCACCCAAGGCCCGTTCCTGGCTTTTGTTGGTACTAACTAGTATACCAACACGAGGGTGGGGGTGTCAACCCAGTAGTACTACCAATACCTAACCGTCGGTTCCACACTGGAATTAAATGTTGTAAGAAAGAACCACAAGCAGACTCAAGCATGTATCAGATAAGTACCCACAAAACAGTAGCACGTTGATTCCAAGTATGCAAATTGTATGTATGTTGTACAACATAGAAAACGGGCGAGCATACTTTTCCCCCATGTTTGTAAATGTTTGCAAAGTATTATAAGCACAAAAGGGGCCACGAAACTCACTTTTTTAGTGGTAGGTATGAATGATCGGATTCCTAACAGTGTATGCAAAGAACAGTCAAACACCTATTGACAGTTGTTGTTAACCATTAATGACGTGTATAAAGCGTATAGTAATGTTTGGTCGGTTCGGTCGTGAGTAGCACACACACACAAGCGGACACACGTATCAGATCTTATGTAGATCCAAGTACTACGAGTAGTCATCATTGCTTATGACATCCGTGAAATGATCTCGTGGTTATGAAAGATAGCACTTGTTAAGTATTTGGAGTTCCAATTGGGTTGTCGATAATTGTAAAATGTTAGGTTGTTTTCAATTTAAATAGTATGTGCATGTTGATAGCGTTGACTTTAATCTTTGTGGTCAAGCAATGACACTTTTACTGATGTTACCTTATCATCATCAGACGTTCAGGGGAAATTCACACTCACATCATCAGTCACACAACAGGACCAGACGCTCGACTCAACGCTCCATCCGTACGAATCAACCTTCAATCGTACGAATCAGCTTCATTCGTACGATTGAGTCTTCATTCGCATGACTGGCATTCAGTCGTACCACACAACACACATTCGCACGACCCAACCTCCATGCGCCCGAATCAACCCTCAATCGTGCGAATTAGCTACTTTCGTGCGATTGAACCTTCATTCGTGCGATTGGACTCCAGTCGTGCGAAACACGCACAATCGCATACATTCAGTCGGTCACCTGACTTAATCGCACACACACTCATCCGCATTGACTCAATCGCACACACATTCATTCGATCGCACAACTCAGTCGCATGACATCCTTAGTCACACGATTCAGTCGCCCGAAAGACACAATCGCATGACTCAGTCGCACGACTCACCCAGTCGCACGGCTCAGTCGCATGACAGACCCAGTCGCCTGAACTGCAGTATGGCTTATATACCCAGCCCAAGTTTGCAAAATGGCAAGTTTAGTCCCTGCACTTAACCCTCGAGTTCCCCAAAATTTGTTTCGGTTGATTACGATCTTAAAATGTTCGTTATATTAAGGTTAAAAGCGTGTTTAATGGTATTTGATAGTCTAAAATGGTTTTATTAATGACAATGGTTGAAATTAAAAATGATATATTTGGTGGTAATGGTAATGAAATTTATAAAAGGTTTATGCTTAGCACACGTTCTCGGAGGAAGTACAGGCACAAGGGAAAATAAAGCAGGAGTTCATGAAGAAAAGGAAGAATAATTAAAATAATTCTATGCTTATTGATGTCGTTCGACGGACCTTATGCCAGTTTAGCTACCAGTTTCGCCCCACTTTCATTGGATATCCATGTCTATGAAACTATCTGTGAAACTACAATTTCGCCGAAGTCTTCATTGTTTTGCTGGATTGTTACATAATTTCGCTGGATGAACACCTTGTTTCGTAGAACAGGATGAATTTACGAACCAACCCATTTATGACTCAAAATTTCAATCTTTTACACCCAAACCCTTGGTTTAACATCCATGAAGCTATATTTAAGCTTTTTACATGTTTTTTTACATAAAAACATGAGTTTTGTGCAATTCTTTGCTACTTTCAAAAACCTTAAGCCCTAGAATCCGGTTTACACTCAATGAAATTATTAAACAATGTTTCTTACCAGGATTCTTGGTCTTTTCTTCTTGGTTGGATCTCCACAAACACCAATCTTCATTTCTTGATCAACCGAGCCTTGAATCACTACTTTCTCTCCACTTTTTCTCTCTACACTCTCTCTCTCTAAAAGTTGGTGTGAGTTGCAAATGAGAGTGGCTCAAACTGATCTGTTTATATATACCAGGCATTCCCGGGACTTTAAACTCGCCGAACACATAACCTACGAGGTCTACTCTGTCCGTACTCCATTTCTCGCATATTTTCTTTAAATAATCCCGACTAAGCCCATTATTATTAATTAGCTTGTTTTAACTTTATTCCGGGCATTACAATATAAATGCTTAAAAATAAAATTTCTAGAACCCCACTAGGCATTGCCCCTTGGACCCCACTAGGGGCTGCTACCCCTAGAACCCCGCTATCATGGGCTGCCGCCCCCGAATCCCGCTATCAGGGGCTGCCGGCCCCGAACCCCCGTTGTCCCACAAAGACTCGGATATGTTTTTATGGTGTATGGTACTTGGTATGTTATGTACTTAATAAGTAAAGTATTGTATATTAGAGTGAAAGATAATTTTAACGAAAAGTTGAACTTAACGAATGTTACCATGAGCCCGTATGATGATGAAAATTTTGCAAGCACTATTATAGACTTCACTTAGGTGGGTCTGATGTATGATAATGGATCCGTATTCATGAGCAGGCTATGTGCCTTGCAGTGCGGAACAACTGTCAGGGGGTAGCTACCGCGTTGATGTGTACCGACAGGGATCGACATTCGTTGTCGATAAATAGGGGGCTCTTGTTGTGTGCAATATTGTTCATGATGAAGTGACAGATAATAAAGAATGAAATAGAATGAACATGCTTATTAAGATGCAAGAAATGTTATGTATTATGATGTATGCGTGTCCTTATAAGAAGGATAAAGTTTATATTTTCTTATATTACTTAAAACCAGAAGTCACCCAGCAAGGCTGACTTTTGTACATAATAGTTGGCAGGTGAAGGTTGATATTGGGGATGGCACAAAGAAAGAAGCTACTTGGCGTGTGATGAATGACATCCTTGTTTACAAAATCGTTTATGTTAATTTAAAACAGAGTACAATGTTTTTATAAAATTTGAAAGACAAATTCTATGACTACAATATGATCTACAAGTTTAAATGAATGTTTATTTATTCCGCTGCAATATTTTGTTTATAAAGTGAATTTTATGCTATGATTAACCAACTGTGAGGCTTTCCGGGTACGGGGCCTTACAACTCGATTCAGTTCTCAACAATAATTTTAAATGAAATGAAGAAACTTGCAAGTTAAATTGAGACTAAAATAGATGCAAATCAAAAGTAAAAATTTGAAAATTATGTCATTGTGATTGTTGTTGGATATAAAAGTGAAAGTTGGAAGTGTTACCGGCCAAATTAATAGTATTGATTATTATCAGCCAGTAGGTAATAGTTTGGATTATTAAAATCCAATTTGTCTAAAAGAAGACAATTAAGATAAAGTAATAGTCATAGGTAAAGTTACAATTTGATAATGATAATTTGCTCAATTAAAACTAGAATTCATTCGTAAACAATGACTTTCCGTATGAATATTAACCGGACAAGTATGCATTAATGAATAAAGATGTAAGTTTGACATCAATTAAAAAGCTAACATCCTAACATAGTTATTATGTTTCATTAAGGCTTTACAATTCTGATGTAATAAATTTGATTATCAACAATGTTTTAAATTTTGCTACTTGAAGATTAAGAAAAATTGGCTTATGATTTATGTTTTTGATGTTTAAATTGAATTATCAAGACTCTTAAAAACAAGGCATTACACCTTATAACAGTTGACCATTAATTTTCCACTTAATTATAAGTAACATGTTTTTTTATCGTTGAACTACAAGACAAACAAAAATAAATAAATATAGAAACTAAAAATTTTGTAGGCTCACTTTCTTTTAACTAGTTAATATATATTAACTAATTACTATTATTAAGAGTTATTATTATGTATATCCATGATAAATATAAATTAAATTAGAAGTAAAAAATATTAATTAATTCAACCTTTCTTGTTTTCGTCTACACCCTACAACAAGCATCATCGATAACCACCACTAGCCACCACCTCCGGCTCCCTCTCCACCCTCACTCTCATGCACACCTTACCACCCACCTAACGACCAAAAAATCACACCATCACCAATGTCGACTTGAAGCATCATCGAACCACAACCATTATTGTAGTTGACAATTGCCACGGTAACCCTCGATTACAACCACCACTATCACTCCACCCTAAATGAGGTAAGTGGTCATTTAATCGGTTGTAGCTTCTTGATGCTTGTAGGATCGGTTTTTGTACTCAACACAAGTATTTTCTCTCAAACTCACTAAGTAACACTCGGGTTTGTTATGAAGCAGAATCCTACTAAGAGTTGATGATTATATACTAAGTAAATCAAAGCAAACACAAGAGAATAGTTTTTCAAGATACTTGTATATATTATTTCTTAACTCAAAGTATTACAGGACTCTTACAAGCATATTACATGAGTTACAATGAGAAACTATATATACTACTACCTATAACCGGATATACTTTGATACCAGCTAGAAACCTTATACTAAAGCAAATACAACAAAACTAAAGTTTAGGTATCTTAGATAAAGTATTATCTAAGATACGGTAGTCATGACATGTCCATGACTTACATTTTGTCACCAACTAAAGTTGGCAACTATACTAACTGATAAAGGTGAACAGTGGAATAAAGTATGGTCACTACATGGGTTTTACAGAAAATGCCATGCAGTATATAAGAGGACTGCAGCGGAGTGTTAGAGGGACCATACTTATGTCCACTGGTTCATAGTAGCTACTTCCGAATATTGTGTTCTTCCGGAGCCACTTATACTTTGAAAGTGGATACTTCTTTTGAGGCTTCCTTGGGGACTGCAAACTTTAGAAGTTGTAGTCTACATTTCTTATAAGTGTTGAAGCTTCGGAAGAGCAGAGACTTTGTCTTCAGAAGTTTGAGTTTTCCTTTGGAAGTTGATCTTGCACTTGACTTCGAAAGAACTCCATTTTTCTTTGGAAGTTCCGCTCTTAGCTTCGAAAGTCCATTATTAGTTGTACCAAAATAGTCTAAGTGTTTGGTTTTGGTTGCACCAGCCATTCTAGATCCAACAAACTTCCCTTAGGCTGATGCTACCAAAACCTCACCTCTTCCTGCTTCTCAAAACCTTCAGCACCAAGGACAAAAGATGTTTGTTTGTTTCTTTGTTCTTCCCTGAAGTTGTGCAGAGAAGTTTGTACAAGTCATTAGTGGACAGGAGATCCATTGTTTCACTCTGAATGACGTGTACCCTTTGTTGTGCCTCCCTTGAAAAGAGTTAGTTAACGGGAGTTAAAGTCATACTCCCATCTAACTATGGATTCAAGGTTGGAACCTTCAACCATTTGAAGAAAGGATTTGCCTTTGGTTGTTGATCCTTTCCTTTCCTCATCTTCTCTCAGTTTCATCTCCTCTTCAATCTTGGACCTTGCAGTCAGCTCGGCTAGATGAAGGATGCTGAAATGATTCCTGATATGAGCAGCTATCTCGAAGTTGGAGGGGTTGTAGAATGGCTTCTCTACTAACTCAACAATGTCAAATCTACTTAAGTGTAGCAAAGAGGAGGCATTGAGTCTGTTTGTCTCACCATTCTCTCTCTCAACAATAAAGTTGTGAGAAGAGTCTTCGAACCTCCATGGATAATCTTATTCCTTGGTATAAGGGGCTGACTAGGAACCTTGTCACCTTTCTTTGTATCCAGCAGAGTCACCATCTTTCTTCTTAGCTTCTTCTCTTCATCATTTAGAGAATCAGAGTTGAGACCAGGAGTTTTGTAGCTTGGTCCTTGTTCCCTTAGGAAGATCAAGGAATTAATCTCTTGTGAGGGAACATAAGGAGCCATCAACAAAGTCAATTTAACAGACTCCTCCTCACAAGAGATATCGCTCAAAGTTGTACACTTGGTGAGCTTCATCTTGATCTCCTTAAACTCCTCTATGGAGAGATGTTTGGATGAATAAGAGGACGACTTGGGTGGTTGTTTGGTGGGAGAGGTTTAGGTTGTAGTTAGGGTTGTAGGTTTGAGGAAGGGTAGTTGTGGTGGTTGTTTGGATTGAGTGGGTGAGGAAGTGAGTAAGGTTGATGATATGGGTTTAGGGGTGCAAGGCTTAGAGGTTGGTTCAATTTTAATAGGAAAGCGAAAGGGATAGGTTTGGGTTGAGGCTGTGGTTGTGGAGTGGATAAGAAAGTCATCCCCTGTACTCTTTGATACATATCTTTCCTTCTTCCTGAGCATATGCCAGCCTTGATTTCACTAACAATACACTACAGGGTCTTAACAGACATTGGACCCACCTGCCTACCATAGAAGCTATGAGCCTGGAGATAGTCCTTCATCTAGGCTTAATCACTTATCTTCTTGGTAGCAACAAGTCTTGGTTCTTCTTCTTTCTTCTTTTTCTCCTTCAGTTTTTCTCTTGTAACTTTCTCTCTCTCTCTTTTTCCAATTGATCTTGCTCTTTGTTGAAGAGCCATAAGATCGTATCATTATCATGGGGCGATAGTTCTTCTAGAGAGAAGCCCCTGGAGGTTAGGAAAGTTATCCTTTCCGACCTGAGCTGCAGATCAACTTCCCTTTTCTTCCTCTCTCTTTCCTTCTCTAAGGCCAACCTTGTTGCTTCTTCCCTTTGTTCAATCAGTAGTAGGGTTGCCTTTTCTAGCTCAGTTAACTCCTCTAGTGGTAGCAGGAGCACATCTTCACTAACAGCTCCAACCTTGATAAGTCTATCAATAATCTCCAACCTCTTTGTGTTGTTGATAGCCTCTTGGTTAGTTGTAGTTGCTTTGCTACTTACAGCTAGCAACTTCCCAGTTGGGAGTCTACCTTTCTTCTTAATTTTTTCTAACCTTGCTTCCTCTTGAAGATCTTCCTCAGTCATCTTCCTCTTTTCTTTGACATCTTCTGAGGTGCTAGACCTTAGGGTTCTTGGATGGAAGTTTCAGGCTGAGAGATGGTAGTTGGAGCTTGTTGTAGTGGTGTTGTTTGAGCTACGGGTCGGCTGAGAAAGTCATGACTATTCACCTCAAATGCCAGTTCTAGAATTGCATTTGTGATGATTAGATCCTCGGTCAAGGAGAATAGTCCTTCCGCAGTTTCTATCTCAGCTTCTGAAGATTGAAGTTGTTCTTCTAAGCCTTTGACTTGGCTTCAGAAGCCTGAGGGAATGTGCTGCACCCTGAAAGGATCATACATGCCAACTTAATGGGTGAATTGATGATTGCTCAGCTGGAATCCCACAAGTCCAAGAAGAAATGCGGATGAAGATCTGCAAGGTAAATAACAAGTGTTATCTTCCGCATTAGTTAATGCGGAAGACATAACTCTAATGTGGATAAGTGTTTACTCTTCTGCATTGACTAATGCGGAAGACATAATACTAATGCTGAAGAACAAGTTACTCTTCCGCATTGACTAATACGGAAGAACAAAAGAAGATGCAGACAAGACTTTGCTCATCCGCATTGACAAATATGGATGACCGACCAAATGCGCATAAGTATTTTTTCATCCGCATTAACCAATGCGGATGACCAACTTACTAATGCAGATGATCATGTGAAATGCTGATCAAGATTATCTCATCCGCGTTTGTCAATGCGGATGAACAAGCAAAGATGTGGATCAAGACTTAGACTAGTTTATGATGTAATAGGTCAGGGGTAGTTTAGTCACTTTGTAAAGGCATCTTTTCTGCCTATAAATAGAATACTTTACCTCGTACTGAGGTGACGGCTGATAGATAGAGAATTTTTGTTATAATTATTCTCTGTAATTTATCAACTTTCATATATCAATACAAACAACATTTATGAGTATTTTTCTTGCTTTGAATGTTCTTTGATTGTTTGTTTCTGCCACTCAATCATTGACTTGATTATCATATTCGATTCACAGTAAAAATATCACTCTTACTCAACCCCAGTCAATTGTTATCAGAGCTTTGGCTCTCGATTCTCTTTCAAATCTGTGCACAGACTGAATAGAATTTGATTGATCTGGTAATCAAGTTGCTAGTAGTGGATATCATCATCTCTACTTAGTAAACAACAAGAATACTCCTGTCAAACAGCAAGAAAATCATTACAAAACTCATTCTGAACCTCGAAAGAACTGCTTGAACAAGTTGGACTCATCAAACATAATCAATCTTAAAATCAACTAAATCTATACTTACACAAATCAACATGGATTCTAACAGTTACTCTGAACTTGGTCATACACCTAAACCTTCCATGCTTAAACACAAATCTGAGTTTAAAAATGTTAAGTGCTCTAAGAAAGATTAACATGTGGTCTTTATTTGTCTTTTGATATTTTGTAATAGTATAGGGACTATTTCTGTAATTTGTTAGTTCCTTTACTTTGTGCTTTCAGTATAAATAGCTTAGATTTGCAGGTAGATAGTAACGAATACACAAGATATTCGAATCTGCTTTTCATACTTGTAATTGTCTTCGCTTGATATGAATGAACACTTGAATTTTATTGATATCTTGTTTTGATTTGATTACTTTGTGTGAATTTCATTGAATTGTGTTACAAATCATCACACGTATATTCATTTGATCCTATCAAATGGTATCAGAGCTGTTGGTAAGCTGTTAGTGATTGATTTTCTTTTTAAGTTCATTGAACTTGAAAACCTAAAAATCTCACTAAATCTGTGATTGAGATGCAATTCAATTGAAAATTTGTGAATTTCAGTTGTGTTTCATCATCAGAAACATGATTTAAATCACAATTAGCAGATCTATTCATCAAATTCAAGCCAATTTGCTGAATTTGTTGTTCGAAAATGACTTGAAGTTTCGAACTGAAATTTCAGAAATTGAGTGATTTGTTGTTGAAATTGAGGAAATTGATATTAAGAAGAATGTTTATCGACATAAAACTTGCTTAATTGAAAAGTTTCAATTGAATTCATCAACATTTGAAGAATTTAGATGATTTGAGTCTGTTATATTCATATGAACATGATGAATGTGACGCATTAGGGTTGAAGTTTGCTGAAAAATTGTCTAAGTGTTAGGCGTTTGACTACTGTTTAGTCGCAACAACACTATGTAGACGTTTTCAATTCAGATGTTTGATCACTGTTCGAGTGTCCAGACGTATCATTGTTGAGAAGTTTTTGAACTGTTTAGACGTTTGATAACTGTGTAAGCGCATCAACACTGTGTAGACGTATCAACACTGTGTATACGCATTACAACTGTTCAGACGTTTTACAACTGTTCAGACGCATCAATTTTAGACGTTTTTGGAAAATTTTTCTAAGGCATTCCCTTAGACATTTATCAACTTAGACGCATCAACTGTTGAGACGTTTGAATACTTTTCAGACGTTTTAACCTTGATACTTAGAATTTTTTTAAAAGAAAATTCTTTGAAAAACATTTTCAAATTTAAAAAAAAAATTCAAATTATAAGAAAACAACAAATATATAAGAATGGTAAAAATCGAGATTGGATATAGTACACCGGTTGGAGCTGATGGAGTTAAGCTAACGTTAGGAGGGATGACAGATATGCAAAAAGTTAAATACAATGCAGAGAAAAGAGTTTATGCATTGATTACACAGTCTATTCCTAAAGACATATTCCACCAGTACTCAGAGAATAAGCGGTCCAAGAAACTTTGGGATGAGCTAGAAAAGAGGTATGACAGGAATGCTTCATTGAAGGCAATCAAAGCTAAGGAGTTAAAGAAGGAATTCGGTAACTTCTCATCGATGGGAAACGAGAGTTTAGACGACGTTATAGATAGATTTTACCATCTAATGAGTGAACTGCATACACATGGGGTGGCAACTACCATGGAAGAGAAAGTTACTAACTTTGCAGACAGATTGCCTGAAAAGTAGACCTCATTCGTGTCTAACCTTAGACAGAATGGAATGCTGGCAAAACTGGATATTAATGACTTCATTCTTAAGTTGCGAGAAAAGTCACTTAGGATGAAGTACAGAGCTCAGAAGTCTTCATACAATCAAAATCCAGCCTTGTACAACGCCACGCCTCAAGCTAAGACATCTGGAGCACCTCTCCAAACTGCATTGTGTCTAGCTCATCGGGTCCTTCACATGCGTCTCCTTCAGGATCAGACACGTCGGGACTCTCTTGCACCCACTATATTGGATCCGAAACAAGTGCTACTAAACTGAAGACCGAGAATCTTGGAAATGTGACTGTGGAAGTAGCTCGAGAACACATGGATCTTTTGGCTGCAATGGTCCATTATTATGATGAACTTGTTGCTGGGAAGATTGGAAACTGCCATCTAGCCGACGAGGACTACGAGCAGGTCGACGAAATGGAGCTTGAGAGGATGGACATAATGTGGGCCTTAGCTAGTGCTGTCCAGAGGGCAAAGAAGTTTGTAAAACAAACCGACAGAACTTAGTAGCTACTAAGGATACCACATTTTGCTTTGACAAGAGCAAAGTGACCTGCTTCAACTGTGGAGAGAAGGGGCACTCCAAAAGAGAATGTGTCAAGCCTAAGAAGACGGGTAACGGGAACTCGTTCTCGTCCTTCACTCGTCAAGACAAGCAAGCTACCAGTTCTACTTCATCAAGCAAGGATCCAAAGGCCTTGACTGCTCATGATGACGAAGGAAAGGATTGGAGCTTTAGGTTTGTCTCACCAGGGGAATCAAACATTGCAAGTGTAGAAGACATTGACAGTGATTCCGCTAGTGAAGGAGATCTAGCAGTTGAGATAGCGATGTCACATAGTGAAGAAGCAACTGCAACCGAGGTCAGTTACAAGCCAAAAGTGGAGACTACCATGTCAGAGACAGAAAAGACAGAAGCAAAAGAATCAGAATCATCTGATACTGCATTGATGGCAAACGCTTCTGAATCAACACAGGTAAGTACTACTGACCAAATGTTTGATAATCATGCTTGTTCTGATTGTGATAGTTTTAGGAATAGCATAGATGAAAAATTTTCTAGGTTATTAGATCATAATGATAACTTAGTAAAATATTTGCACCTATGCACTGAGGCTAATAGGGTATTAAAACAAAATGAGCATAGTTATAAAGAAAAGATAGACCTTTTGACTAAACAGCTTAGGGAAACCAAAGTAGTTGCCTTTAACCAAGCTAATGACATTAGGTATTATCTAAACTCCCTAGAAGACACTACGAAGCAAAAGGCAGTTCTAGAAGTAGAAGTAAATTTATTAAAATAGAAACTGCACAGTTGGACTAGTTCTTCACACATAGTCCAACACTTAGTGAGAGAAAGGAACAAAGGGGAGGGATTGGGTTATAAAGTGGTCCCACCACCACCTGAGACTTTGATGAACACTAAGACTAGACCAATAAATAGTAATCCCATCAAGGATCATGTGGTGTCTACTCCTCTTGTTAGTGATCTAGATTCCTTATGTTCATCTATGGACTCTGGAAACAAACAAAAGGAGGCCACCTCAAAGGCAAAGGATAAATTGTCTAGTGTTAATCTGGAAACGGAATTTGAAAAGGTTAACTTAAAGTCAGGTTCAAATAGAGTCAAATCAAACCTAAAAGGACTTCTAAGGTAATCTTTCACATACTTCAAGTCAAAAACCTATTAACCAAAAAGAAAAGGAGGTTAAACAGGTGAAAACAGTTAACTTTGTTAAACCAGAGAAAACAACCAAAGAACCAGAGTCAAAACCTAGAGTGAGTAATGTTACTAGAGTGTCACACACTTCTCCACAAAGAAAGTTTAATCATAAAGTTGATAGCAGATCGTGCTACAACTGTGGTGAATATGGACACATTGCTTCCTATTGTCACTTCTATCAGACACCCAATAAGAAGATTGAACTTCAGGTTTCAAAGCCTAGGTCTTCTAAGAGGATTTCACTGACTCCACCTAGAAGAACTAGTGAACCTAAAATTCAACCTGTAAGTCAGTCGACTATTTATCACAAATAGGCATTGCACAAATCTGGATTATGGAAGGAGAAGACATCCTCTGTGTCTGATAATAATGACAAGAAGGAACCTGGGCTACCCTCATCCTCTAAGGGTCAATGGGTAGAATTTATGATGTGTGATGCCTCTGGGAAACCCAAGCCAGTAAAGGCTTGGGTTCCTAACCCAAACTAATCCTTTACTTTGTATGTGCAGGGTGTTCGATACAGTGCTGAAACTAACACGTGGATAGTAGACAGCGGAGCATCCAGGCACATGACAGGAAACAAGGCTCTTTTCTCAAACGTCAAGCAAATAAAAGGAGGGCATGTTTCGTTAAGGGTGGCTATATCACAGCCCAGGGAAAAGTGGGGAATCAGAAAGTTAAGTTTGATAAGGTGAACTACGTTCAACAATTACAAAATAACTTACTTTCTGTCTCCCAAATATGTGATAAGGGATTTAAAGTCATCTTCGACAACAAGAAGTGTTACGTACTAAAGAAAGACTACGTGATCCCAGAGGACCAAGTTTTGATGACTGCTTCAAGATATAAAGATCTCTATGTCTTGGATCTGTCAACAGCTTCTACAACGGATCATGAGGTTCAATGTTTTGTATCTAAAGCTACTGAAAAGGATTCCATCTCCTGGCATAGGAGAATGGGACACATTAGTCAAAGGAAGATGAATCACTTGATTCAGAAGGATCTGGTGAGAGGAGTTAATGTCAAGAACTTCCAGCTTCCTGACTTTTGTGTAGCTTGCAAGAAAGGCAAACATCAAAGAAGTCTCATTCGGAAAAGAAAGTTCATTCAATAGAACTTCCTCTTGAGCTTCTTCACATGGATCTGTTTGGTCCAGTTAGTACAAAGAGCATTGCAGGCGACTTGTACTGCTTTGTGGTCACTGATGACTACTCAAGGTTCACTTGGTTAATGTTTCTGAAATCCAAATCAGAAACATTTGAATCATTCAAAGAGTTGGTAACCACACTGGAATCTCTTACAAGCTGAAGGTTAGACAAGTACGCTCAGACAACGGAACAGAATTCAAGAACCAGTGGATGGAGGAATACTGTAAGGAAAAGGAATGTGCATCAATTCACTTCTGGCTACACACCTCAGATGAATGGTTGCTGAGAGAAAGAACAGAAGCTTGATAGAGACAGCACGGACTATGTTGGCAGACTCGAAACTGCCTATTCAATTCTGGAATGAGGCTGTGGCGAATGCATGTTATACACTGAATCGAGTCCTGATAGTCAAGCGCCACGGCAAGACATGTTACGAGCTACTACAAAGACGCAAACCGAATCTGGAGTATCTCGAACCATTTGGCGCGCCGTACACACTTCTGAAGAAGACACAAGAGGGTAAATTTAGCGAGAAGGCAGATGAAGGAATCTTTCTAGGATACAACATACCGAACAAGTGAGTTTACAACAACTCAATGGGTCTAGTAGAAGTATGGTGTAATGTTGACGTTCAGAGATATATCACACCACCTACTGGAAAAGGACCCGCCTACTTTTTCGACTATGATGGATTCTTCAAGTCCTTCAACTTCCCTCTCTCTCCCTCGGATGACGAGTTAGCTACACGGATGATGTATGATATCTTGAATACACCAACATCTAGCTTACAGGGAGAATCATCTATTCAGTCAGGGGGAGTAGTCAACGATAGCGACTCCTCCTCTGAAGATGAAGCTGAAGAAGATAACCGTAACAGTCAGGAAGAACAGATTCTAGTTCCTGAAAGTCCTCAAGTATCTACCAGTGATGTACCTTTGACTTCGGAGCCTCAAACTCCAACTACCTTAGCTGAAGAACCAAATGTTCATAATCTTGGCTCTGAGGTTGCAGTTCCTACTACTCCAGGATCACGACTAAACGTCTATCATCCCTAAACAATGTCATTGGGGATGTCAGATCAGGAGTGCAAACCCGAAATCAGCTATACTCAGTTGATTACGCATCAGTTATGGAAAATGGATATATTCATGATGGTGCTTATCGATGTTTTGTCTCACAGTTTGAGCCAAAATACGTCAGTGATGCACTAAATGATTAGGCGTGGGTGAGTGCCATGCAAGAAGAACTTCTTCAGTTCAAGAAGTTAGGTGTATGGACTCTGGTTGATAGATCTAAAGGTGCTAAGGTCATTGGCACCAAATGGGTTTTAAAATGCAAGAAAGATGACCAAGGGGTAATTATTAGGAACAAGGCTCGATTGGTGGTTCAAGGTTTTCGCCAAGTCGAGGGAATTGACTACAATGAGGTGTTTGCACCCGTGGCAAGGATGGAAGCCATTCGTATCTTCCTTGCCTATGCATCGTACATGAAGATTAAAGTATATCATTAGATGTGAAGAGTGCATTCCTTCATGGGGAAATCAGAGAAACAGTCTATGTCAGTCAACCTGAGGGATTTGAAGATCCTTATCATCGGGATAGAGTCTACAAGCTCGACAAGGCTTTATACGGGCTTCATCAAGCTCAACGAGCTTGGTATGAGAAACTCTCGACTCATCTTGTGAAACACGGCTTTCGCAGGGGAGTCATTGACTGCACGCTGTTTATTAAAGAAAAAGATGGCGACCTACTGCTCGTACAGATCTATGTTGATGACATAATCTTCGGTTCAAAGAACGAAGAGTTATGCAAAGAGTTTGAAGCAGTTATGAAGAAAGAGTTTGAGATGAGTGCTATGGGGGAGATGAAGTTCTTTCTCGGGTACAGGTGGATCAAACACCAAATGGGATCTTTCTACATCAGACCAAGTATGTAGGAGACATTCTCAGTCAGTTTGACATGGAGAATGCATCTGCTGCTGGGACTCCACTGGCTACGAATCACGACATAGCACCTGATGAAAATGGAGATCTTGTAGATGCCACGATGTACCGAGGAATGATTGGATCCCTCATGTAGCTCACTGCCTCAAGACCTGATATCATGTATGCTACATGTTTATGTTCTAGATATCAGGCTAAGCCTAAGGTCAATCTGATCGGGGTCAAAAGGATTTTTCATTATTTGAAGGGTACACCCATACTTGGATTGTGGTACCTCATGATGATGACTTTGAGCTCACTGCGTATAGTGACTCAGATTACGGAGGCTGCAAGATGAACTACAAGTCTACATCCACAGGGTGTTAATTCTTTGGGAGAAGACTAGTTACTTGGCAGTGTAAGAAGCAGAAATCGGTTGCATTGTCAACCTGTGAAGCCGAATATGTTGCTGCTGCAAGTTGCTGTTCACAAATCATCTGGATTCAACAGCAAATGCGAGATTACGGTTTAACGTTCTCCTCTACTCTACTATTTTGTTGATAACTCTGCTGCAATTGCAGTAACTAAAAATCCGGTCCAACATCCTAAGACCAAACATATCGGTATTAAATACCATTTCATACGAGACTGCTTTGAAAGAACTTAATTGATGTGGTAAAAATTATTCTGATTTTCAACGCGCTGACCTCTATACTAAAGCCTTTGATAAACCACGTTTTCAATATTTGCTAGAGGTCAACGGCATTAAAAAGAAAAGTGATGTTATTCGTGATGATGATCATGTGTAGTCCGATGTAGGTTAGTTAAGTTTTCTTTCTTATTTTATTTGTTTTTTGGTCTGTCTAAATTAAACTCATGTTATTTTGCTGGCTATTAAAATCCTAAAATAATTAAACCAGTTT
Organism: Flaveria trinervia; assembly: GCA_025506515.1. Classification (NCBI taxonomy): domain Eukaryota; kingdom Viridiplantae; phylum Streptophyta; class Magnoliopsida; order Asterales; family Asteraceae; genus Flaveria; species Flaveria trinervia. Next base: position 57,887,842 of record CM046455.1, read on the forward strand.
ATGATTTAGTATTTTAGGGGAGAATAAGTCAACAAGTAACATTTAAAAAATGAGGGAGAAGGAGTGGAAAGCTGATTTAAGGTAGATCGTACTGTGATACCGATTCAAACTCTTTGGAATATGATAGTACACAGGAACAAGTCAAGAGGACTTTAAAATGTTAATTTAGAAAAGGTGCAAAAATTCAAAGTATAAGTCTGTGTAGTCTAAGCAATATAAAAGGGAAGATGATAGAAAAACTGGTAACTCCTAAGGTAACACAATGAGAGTAGACCTAGAGGTTGCTAAACCACAATTGATATGTCGGTAGATTCATACACAATAGATGATTAGACTGACTGGTGATCCAAGATCAAACTAAGTTGTTCAACTGACTGTGGGCTTCCATCTTATCACCGGTTAACACAATCGACAATATTCCAATAAGGGGTAATGAGCATGTAAACGCCACAAATGTGTGCGGATGACCATAAACAGAGCAAAGCATGAAAAAATGAAAGAAAAATGCTATCAAGCTAATGACGTATGCTGTTGGTGCATTTGGTGCAAATAAAATTAAGCTGCTCTAACAAGAGATAGGTTGTGTGCCTCTCTACTGTGCGATGGCACTGACCTGAGGATAAGCATAACCTAGATATTCTAGAATTCATTGTTGTTTGCCGCCTCTCTGCTGTGCGATGGCACTGACCTGAGGACTGGCTTCTCTTTGAAGCTCTAAGAATAGTCTCTCCTTGTAAAAAGAACCGTAGTCTCAAAAGCTCCTGAGGAATGTTGATTAAAATTAAGTGTGGGATCCACAAATGTTAGTTGAAATAATTAAACCTAAATCTATCACCAGTCTGTGTCAAAGTCTGCGTATGGATTTAAGAGGACAAACATATTGACACATTGTGGCTGCAATTCTTGAAAGTTCAAATCAATGTGGTAATCTAAGAGTTCCAGTATGATTTCCTAAAGCTGCTAACGACTCTAGATGAAAACCAAGAATAGAGCATCAAAAGTTTTGACAACAAGTCCCAAATGATTTGACTTGCCTGTATGATTCCAAAATTGGCTTGCTCCAGGTGTGGTCAATCTAAGTTGAAGCTGTCTATTCCGGAACAAATCCAGTAGATTTCCATCTCAGGACTATCTCTCACAAAAAGCAAAAACAATTCTTATTTTGATTCTTTAGTTTAATTTTTATTTAGTTTAGTCTTTTAGTTTAATACACTAAAAGGGTCATGTCTGAGAGACCACATGTGTTTTTAAAAGTTTAAAACAGTCACGACTGAGGTGATCAAAAGGTTTTCAAGTCAAAACGATCATGTCTGAGATGATCAAATGCTCATAACGTAAATTTCTGCAATTAAAGGGTTTTAAAAGTTAAATATTCAATTGGCAGAAAGTAAATAATATGACCTATCGCACGAATGGACCATACGTATGGTCCAATCATACGAATGGAAGCCATTCGTACGAATGGACCATGAATATGGACTATCCACCGAATGGCCCATACGATTGGCCCAGTCGGATGACTAAGGGCGGATGAGTGAGTCAGTCGCACGACTGAGATTCAGTCGGACGACTGAAGAAGGACGACTGAACCAATCGCATGACTGAGTCCCACTCGCACGACTGAAAGGTGCGTATGAGCTCAGTCGCCGATTGAATCTAGGGTTAGTATAAATAGAGGGGGAGTCGGTCGCAGAGACTCACCACCTTCAAAATAACCCTGAATCGCACGACTTAACACAACTCTGCAAAAATTTCATCTGATCTCTAAACCCCCCCGTTTCTTGATTACTGACCATCTACATCGACTCTACAGGTATTTACGGTATAGAAGCACCCCATAACTTTAAATTTGATGAAAAATCGGTACATTCGGACTCGCAAAAGAACCGAGAATTAAGTGACTAAATAACCTACCTAAATGACTCAAACAACGAAAGTAACGATGTTAGGTGGTATAAGAATGTATTGCGAGTCAAATGAACCAGATAACGATGTCTAAAACTCAAAATTGGTGAAAAGTGATTTTGAATCGAACAGTCAGTACATCATGCGAATGGACAGAGTGATGAACTTCAGTCGCACGACTGAAGGTTCAAACTGCTTAAATGCACGACTGAACCATGCGTATGAGTTCAGTCGCACGACTGGTGTAACCGCATGAGGTTACATACGTATGAGCCCATCGCACACTCAGTGGTACGCATGGGATCAGTCGCACGACTGAACCCCATTCGCACTGTTCATTCGCACGACTGAACTCAGTCGCACAATCTCAATCGCATGACAGAAAGATTTTCTTCAAGTTTAAGGTTTCATGACTTTCTTAGCCAATGGTACTAATGTTACTATCGTTTTGTAATAGATGGCAGTAATGGATTATGAGCACGAAGCACAATATATGTGCTCATCTGGACTTGACATCCAGAAACGCTGCCGATTTCTCTGGCATCATCACATTTCTACTGAGATCGAGGATTGCACATGCCATATCTACTCCTTGTACCCTTATCGATCCATTCAGCAAGCCTTCTGGGAAGGCGCTACAGTCGATAGATCATCTGAGCCTCATTGCATCAGAAGTACCATCTTTGGAGAGGCTATTACTATATCAGAGGAGGATCTGAGGATCGTATTACAGTTGGGGGATGACACGATTGTCCGACTCGATTACACCCCTCACAGTCAGAGGATGCTTTCTTAGAGCCAAGTACTCTGGGGACATAAATGCTGGGGTACTCAACAAAGTAACCTCTGTCCCAGTTTAAATATCTTGCGCACGTGCTGCTTAAGTGCATAGCTTCCAGAAAGGGAGGTTTTGATGAGCTGTCTGACCAGATGCAGAACGCGTATGTTGCGTTGGTGCTGAACCATCCGTTCAGCTTCTCCAAATGATCTTCACCTATCTGGTGGAGAACATCGAGGGGAAAGGGAAGGAAGGCTTCTGTATGTACCCGAGTTTATGCAGATGATCATAAATCAGAAGCTCCCTCCCTGCCGAAGGAGAAGGAGGATGCGGTAGTCCTCGAGGTGATGGATGATACTACCCTGGGGAGGATGAAAGTGTACAGGGGGAAGCAAGTGAACCTCCTGTCAGGAGGTTGTTTGGTCATCTTGCCCGGGATGACTACGTGGTGCCAGCAAAGAGAAAGTGGCGCCACGATGATAGTGACTCTGATGTGGAGCAGATTGCTCTACCCACTCATGACTCAGATGATGATGACAGTGGGGATGCTGGAGACAATGCCTATTCCACCTAGAGGCACTGTGTCTGATGTTGTTCCTCCAGTGTCCGTCCCAGCTGGAGAAGTAGCCGAGTCAGCTGGATTTGATCAAGATTTTGTTCAGGGTGCAGAGGAGGATGATAATCGGATGAGGAGCCCCTAACGCGAACTGTGGGAAGCAAAGTTGTTCCCACAGAACATGGGCTGAGGGTGGTTGGTGAACACCCGAGAGACTCCGAGAGACTGATACTGACCCAGCTATGCACCGGGGTCCGCAGGCAGGGTTGTAGGGGGAGCTTCCACCTCAACAGGACGAGGAGGAAGAGAATGGCTAAACTCGATGGTCAGAAGAAGAAGAAGCGTCGGGTGACCTTCCTCACCCCACATCCACCTCACCACCACACCCACCACACCTCAGCCACCACACCACCACACACCACAGCCACCATATCCACACAGCTACCACAACCACCGCCATACCTCCCACACAGCACAGACTCCATCCCCACCATATCCTTTACTCCTACATCACCTCCATCATTTCACAGACCTATCTTTACTACAGCCACCACCACCACCACCACTTCACACCAAGCAATACCCCCAGCCCATCCCTCACATGCTTATGGATCACCTCTACCTCCAATCGGGGTAGAGGAACAGCTTTCTGCGCTTAACAGAATGGTGATACGCTTACTTGCTGCAGATGAAGAAAAGGCAGCCTAGATCCGCCAGCTTACTGACCTGACTGCTGCACAATCGCACCAAATTGCAAAGCAGGCTCGAGTTATAGAAGATCAGGCCCAACAGATGGCTGCTCAGAGCACTGAGATAGTCCAACTCAAATCACATAGTGTCTCATCAAGCAAAAAAATAAAGGAGTTGGAAAAGGGAAAGAAGACTATCCTGTTAAAACTGAAAGGATCTAAGGAGGAGCCATTAAAGATCAATGAAGGGGACAGAGATGATGATGATAAAGATGACGATGAGGATGTTGAGAGTGATACTGAGGAGAATGAAGAAACCGAAGGAGATAGGACAGAGGAGAAGGACGATGATGATGAAGCAGAAGGAGGGGATGCAGCTGTATCGGCCTCTGCTACAAGTCAAGAGAAAAGGTCAAAGAACAGACAAGATCAATCAGCTTCTACTTCTGCTCCTCCGAGAGTGTGATACTATGATACATGATAAAAGTAAAGACTAGATGTTTATGTATTTATTTACTTTTGTATGTGAATCCTGTATTGAAAAACGATGTATTGAATGTTATATTAAGTGAATGCATTTCTATTTGATTAATTACTAATGACTTATGTGTTGAATGTTTAAATCAAACAGATCCAAATTACCAAAGAGATGAGTGTGATGTTGCTCCCATTCAGCAGGTCAAGACTCAACTAACAATGATTCTTGATCTGCAAGGGATTGTCAGAAGGTCAGTGAACTATACCCTGAAGAAGGGGAAATAATTCATGACCTATCAAACGAGCAACTGGCAGAGCTTTTCAAGCTAAATCCAGATGAGATAGTGAAGATGCTCCGACATGCGATTCAACTAGTGACGAAGAGCTCAATGATGTTGATGAAGTCGAGATCGAAGATGTCACTGCCGAGGATTACCCTCAGTACGCTGACAATGAGGGTGATATGGTTCCCAATCTAGGTGAATCCCTTGCCAGTGATACTTTTGAGGTGTTGAACAATATGGAGCAAGAAACAGAGAAAGCAGTAGGAACAGCCCAAGCCGCAAATGATGATGTCAACATTCGAAAGGCTGAGTGGACTACATGTTTTGAAGAAGTTAGAGCCCAACGTACTGCACCAAAGAAAGATTCCTACACCAAACTCTATAGAGTCAAGAAACATCACAAGGTGTCAGGAAGGATCATAGCATGGGCGTATATTGAGGATCTTAATGTTTATGCGTTTAAGAGAGAACAGGGCATAGAGTACTTCAGATTCCCACATGATCTGAAGACTTTACCAGGTTTTGAGCTCAACCAGCTAGCAAAATTAAAGCTTTTGTATGCTGATCCGAGGAAGATGTCAGGCTGGTTTGAGGCTGCCCTAAAGAAGGAGTATCACACCAGATGGGTTAACTTCAGACCCCAACAACCTACTAGGTATATCAGAAGGTCTGAGGTTGATGCCATTACTGGCAAGCCCAAGATAGTGTTGAAGTTGAATCCTCCGTGCACAATGTCAAGAATCCCACTCAGGGAAATGCCACAGGATTTCACTCCACACTTTAAGTGGTGGTACTACGATTGGAGAACAGCTGAAGCGGTCATAGTCCTAAGCAAAGAGAGACAAATGGATACGATCAGGGTATTCGACCCGATGTGGCTTACAAACTTGTCGGAAAATGATGTATATACGCTATACAAGTGGCCACTGTTCTATGATACGCAAGATATTGTACAAGCCCTTCAGTTTTAGAACGTTATACGACTCTGCTTCGCGTTTGAGATTCACACGGGAGTCACAAAAGAGGAGAAGTACAAGAAATACAAGGAGGTTATGTAGAAATCAAGAGATTAGAGAGATCTAGGTCCAAGGGGGAGTTTGTTGATACATGTATGTCCCTAGATCATGATATGAATGTAATAGATCTTGTTTGTCTGATTTTGAGGTAAGGCTTGAAATGATTAATGAAATGATATTGCTTGTTTGATATTTAAAATGTTTAATATTTCATTAATGAGTCGACATTGAATTGGTTAATTAGATTTGTGGTTGTTTGAAGTGTTATACATAATGTTATATTAATTAATTAATACATTGAAACTTAATAGAATGAAGTTCTCATGCGAATGGCCCATGCAAATGGACCATACGCATGAATAACTTCATACGAATGACTCAGTCGCACGACTGAATCAGGAGACTGGATCATTCGTATGATTATAACATGAGATTGACTCAGTCGCACTGAATACTCAATCGTGCGAATGAATCAACCGCATGGTTCAATCACACGACTGAACCATACTAATGGTTCAGTCGCACGAATGAATAATACTAACCTATAAATACAACCCAATTCGTGAAAAATAGAGAGCTTTTGATTACTTACGACTCCAGACGTACCCTAGCGTCTAGAAGCCTCACAATTGTTCTCCAAGTTCATAGAACACATAGATCGATTCCTAATCGATTCTAACGTTAGTTTCAATTCTTGATTGATTCTTCGTGTGTTCTCACTGATTGGATCGCCAATCAAATAGGATTCGCACTATTTGATCTGGTTTACACGCTAATCACTAGGTATTCGTTCAAATACCAGGTCCTAACAAGATCAAAACCAAGAATGCAGAAGAAGAAAAAGAAAATGTCAAGTGTTGTTGAAAAAGATCAAGAAAAAAATCAAAAATGGACATCCAATCAAGATAAAATCATATGAACCAAAACAACCAAAACAAAATATCTCTTCTGATCAAATTATAATGTAATAGAAGAAGTCAGAATTCAAAACAAGGATAAACAACAGATAGGAACATCAGAAGATTCAAACACAATCAATATGAAAACAATTTCAAACAGAAAAGGAATCTTCTTCTGATGATGTTCAATCTGAAAATAAACAAGCTCTTCTAAATCAAAGAATCAAAGAAGAAGAAAGAAATCTGCAAAAGCAGCATTTGAACAAAACAAAAGTTCAGAAAATTTGATTAAAGCAACAATTCAAACAATAAAAATAAAACCAATTAAATTTGTGTCAGTAGGTATGTTAAATATGAATTCTCTTTCAAATAATAAAGCAAATGTTATCAACAAATCAAACTGTGATCTGAAATCTAGTTCAGATTCAAAGACTTCCGCTGTAGCAAAAAGATTTGTTTCTAATACATTCAAGAAGGAAGTTCATGTTAAACAAATGAATAATAATCTGACACAAAATCAAACTGTGAAAAATGAAAGACAACAGCTTAACTATATGACACCAAAATCAAATATTATGTCATTGTCAAAAGTTAACAAAAAGTTGTTTTTAACACCACAAAAGTACTGTGAAATTTGTGATATGAAAAATCACAATACTGCTGTGTGCTACTTCAACAAGTACTATCACATATGTGACATGAGAAATCATTCGACAGCAGATTGTTACTATAACAAATATTGTACTTATTGTGATGAAAAGACTCACAACACTGCAGATTGTTACTTTAGAAATAGATCTCTCACTAGAAACTTTGCAAAATCAAACATAAGCAAAGGATTTGCTAATCCATAGTATTTGAGAAATCAAACTAATGGATTTCAAAGAGACATTAATCAACCTAATATAGTTTGAGATCTTTTCTTAAGAACAACTATATGATCTCAAAACATAATATGCAAGAACACTTTATACCAAGATCTGTAAGGATGAATAATAAAAATATTAGATATCAATACATTTCAAAAGATGATCAATCAAATGGTATGAATGTTCACAAAAATAAATCAAACAATTTTCAGAATAAAATTGGTAAATTCATCAAAAATAAACCTGATTTGAATAATCTCCATTATAAACAATTTACAATTGTTGATAATTTGGAAAGCCCAAGACCATTTCGGCTTGGGTAGATATTTCAACTTAACTTTCTTGTAGTGCAGGTACGCCCAAAAAGTCAATCAATAGATGGTATGTGGATAGTGGGTGTAGTCGGCACATGACAGGCAATACTGCCTTGTTACAAGATTTTAAGTCAAAAGATGGAACTCACGTCGCCTTTGGTGGTGATGCTAGAGGAAAAATAACTGGAGAAGAACAGTATCCAATGGATAATAAGCTTTGATAAAGTCAACTTTTGTTCACAGTTGAACTTTAATCTTTTAAGCGTATCTCAAATATGTGACAAATCTTATTCTGTTCTGTTTGATAATTCATTCTGTTATGTTTTGAAACCAGGTTTCAAGATAAGCAAAGATTGGGTGATTGTTACAGCTGAGAGAGACAGAGATGTATACAAATTGGATATGTCTCAAGTTGATCCTTCAACTGAAACAACATGCCTAATTGCAAAGGCATCAAATGATGAAAGCCAGCTTTTGCATAGACGTCCCAGTCATTCAAATTTCAAGAACATGAATAAGCTTGTAGCAGGAAATCATGTCATTGGACTTCCATCCAAGAAGTTTGCAACAAATGATCACTGCTCAGCATGTTTGAACGGAAAGCAACACAGAGCGTCTTATAAGTCCAAGCCTATAAACTCAACATCCAAACCTCTTCAGATGTTACATATGGACCTTTTTGGACCAACAAACGTCAAGAGTATTGGACGAAAATCATATTGTTTAGTTATCATTGATGACTTTACAAGATTTTCATGGGTTTTCTTTCTTTATGCCAAATCTGAAACAGCTGAATTATTAAAAGGATTTATCATTAAAGTTGAAAATCAATTAGACAACAAAGTGAAAATAATAAGAAGTGATAATGGAACAGAATTCAATAATGCTAACATTGAAATGTTTTGTGCACAGAAAGGGATAACTCATCAGTTCAGTGCTCCCAGAACTCCTCAACAAAATGGAGTTGCTGAAAGGAAGAATAGAACACTGATTGAAGTTGCTCATTCTATGTTAGTTGATGCAAAAATACCTATCACTTTTTGGGATGAAGCAATATCAACTGCACGTTTCGTTCAGAATCGAATCTTAATTGTCAAAGATAAACTGAAAACTCCATATGAGTTAATGTTGGCAGAAAACCAAACATAAATTTTTTAAAATCATTTGGTTGTCCTGTTATGATTCTTAATTCAAGTGATCAATTAGGAAAATTTGATGCAAAATCTGATAATGGATTTTTCATTGGATATTCATCAGTTTCAAAAGCCTATCGAGTCTACAACTCTAGGACGAATGTAATCCTTGAAACATTCAACGTTAAATTTATGGAAATTCTTTTCCATTAGTTTCAAATGGTCCTGCAGGGTTATTTGATCTAGATTCATTATCAAACTCTTTTCAATCAAATTTGTTTGATCAATCAAATTGTCTTAATTCTACAGATAAGAAGAACTCCTAAGGAGATCTTGGATCTTTCAGTGAAGATTCAGATTCTGATGACCCAGATGATTCAAACTCAGACTACCCATTTTTATCATTTGTCAAGGATTCAACAATTCAATACCATGAAAATACAGCTTCAGATTATTCAGAGTCAATTAATTAGGAAGAATCACAAAATATTCCTAATGATGGTAATGAGTTTGTGATACCTGAGTCTGGAACATCATCCATTTCAGGTGATGTAGTTGATACAGGTAACTTTGATTACTTTGTTAATTCACCTACTCAAGTTCCAAACTTCAATCTACATTCTTCTACTTTGATACATGAGTTTTCCAACTTGAATCAAACAAAACTAGATGTTAATGTTCAATGTGATGAGATTACTACATCTCGCATTCACAAGAATCATCTATTTCTCAGATTATTGGTTCATTGAATGAGAGAACAACAAGGAGTAAATCAGAACAAGCAAATGTATGCTTATACTTTTGTTTTCTTTCTCAAATTGTTCCTAAAATTGTTACCGAAGCATTAAAGGACAATGATTGGTTAGAAGCCATGCAAGAAGAATTACTTCAATTCCGCAAACAAGAAGTGTGGAATTTGGTGGATCTACCTGAAGGAGAAAATGTAATTGGCACGAAATGGTTATTTAGAAATAAGACTGATGATCGTGGTGTTGTAATAAGGAATAAAGCGAGACTTGTTGCACAAGGATACACACAGGAAGAAGGTATAGATTATGATGAAGTGTTTGCACCAGTTGCAAGACTTGAATCAATTCGAGTTTTCTGGCTTACGCTTCATTCATGAAATTCAAGGTGTATCAAATGGATGTAAAGGGTGCATTTCTATATGGTACAATCACTGATGATGTGTTTGTGAAGCAACCTCCAGGCTTTGAGGATGCACAATTTCAACATCGAGTATATAAACTGAGTAAAGCTTTATATGGACTTCATCAAGCCCCTAGACTTTGGTATGAGATGTTATCACAACACTTAATCCAACATGGATACACACGAGGGAAAATTGATCCAACTTTATTCATGAAGAAGGATAATAATGATCTTTTATGTGTACAAGTGTATGTTGATGATATCATATTTTGTTCTACATGTCCAAAATTGTGCAATGAATTTGAAGAAATAACGAAATCTCGATTTCAAATGAGTTCTATGGGAGAGATTAATTTCTTTCTTGGACTTCAAGTCAAGCAAGCTACAGATGGAATCTTCATCAATCAAGAAAAGTTTGTTGACAAGCTCTTAAAGAAATTTAATTTGCAAGACTGTCAGTCCATACGAACTCCAGCAGATGTTAACACCAAGATTGAACCTGATCCAAAAGGAAAATCTATTGACCAAACGTTATACAGATCAATGATTGGATCTTTGATGTATCTTACTGCATCTAGACCAGACATTATGTATGCTGTTTGTGTATGTGCCAGGTATCAATCAAACCCGAAAGAATCCCACTTAATTGCTGTCAAAAGAATATTCAGGTATCTCAAAGGTAAACCAACCTTAGGGCTTGGTATCCTTACGAGGGAAATTTTGAATTATATGGATATACTGATAGTGATTATGGTGGATGTTGTCAAGATAGAAAATCTACTTCGGGTGGGTGTCAATTTCTTGGTCCCAGATTAGTCTCATGGCAATGCAAGAAACAAACAAATGTCTCTGTTTCAACTGCAGAAGCTGAGTACATTGCTGCCTTAACAGGATGTTCTCAAATCCTTTGGTTGCAAAATCTATTACTAGATTATGGATTCAACTTTCTTAAAACACCAATCTATATTGATAACACAGCTGCTATGTTCATAACAGCTAATCCTGTTCAACACTCAAAAACAAAAGATATCGAAATTCGATATCATTTTCTTAGAGATAACTCTAAAAAAGGATTAATCATATTGATTCAAATTGCAACAGAAAAACAATTGGCAGATCTATTTACTAAAGCCTTCCTACCAGGACGGTTTGAGTACTTAGTAGAATCAATTGGTCTTATAAATCATATGTGATCTCCCTAAATCAAAAGATCATAATAAGTGATACTCTCATTGTGAATTGCCTGTTTATATTTTTGTGTGTGTTTGATTTTATGTTTTTCATAGAAAAATCAAATCCAAAAATATATATCAAAAATACAAAAATATTTTTTGGAAAGGATTATGTTTTGCAATATGTGAGAAATGATAGTACATTAGTGAGATCAGTTGCATACTTCACTCATTCATAAAGTCTAGACATGATCAGATATGATGTGTAGCTAATATCTGACTATTATGCTGAAAAGTAAATTCTTGTGATCAAACTAAACATACGTGCTTGTGTGTATTCATCTGAGTACTTTTGAGTTGCTTTAGCTTATCAGAATGAATGTTTGTTAAGATACATCTCTCACACCTGTTGAATCTATGTGAATCATGAGATCTATTACAAGCATCATTTCACTTCTCTGTTATGAGTCATCATAGACCTGAAGTACTGAGATATCCTTTGTGTAAGTCATTACAGACCTGGATTCTCTTTTTGATGCAAAGAGATGCAATGTGCACAAATACTCAAATGAATAGTCAGAGCTGATCAAATGGTTATCCATGATCATACTCTATTAACTAAGTAACATGAACTCTGGTGATATCAATGTTAGGATCAGTGATCTATGTTGATTGATTAGAGAGTATAGCAGCAGAATTCTAACAATGAATTAGCCAATTCACAAGAACGAAACGATATCAATGAAGAACAAAAACGGTATAGATAGAGAGAATTCTGCAAATATATTTCATTCAATATTCGCTTTCGTGGTAACGGAATGTCACAATTACAATTAGGTCGACACCTCTTATATAAGAGATGTGACGTCTGCTGATGTCACTTGATAGTGACATCTAACAGAATTATTCCAACTGAAACACAACTACTGAAGATGTCAAAACAGCTGACATCTTCTTACAAAAATACTAAGTGTTATCAGTTACTACAACTACTGAAAAACATAAAACTACTGAAACTACAACGACTGAAGAACAAGCTCTTCAGTCGTTTTACAAAACTACTGAAAGTAAAAACATAAAACTACTGATATCACAACTACTGAAGAAGTACTCTTTAGCTGTTGTGACAAACTACTGAAACTTCAGTACTTGGTCTTCAGACTTGAACTTCAGATGTTTCATCAGCTGATGACTTCAGTAGATATCATCAGCTGATGTCTTCAGTCTTTGTCTTCAGACTTTGTACACCAGTTGTTGATCTTCAGCACTTGTAGACTCTTCAGCTGTTGTACTTCAGTACTTTGGTCTTCAGCTTCAGCACTTGTGTTCTTCAGCTGTTCAGCTTCAGCACTTGTGTTCTTTAGCTGTTGAACATTAGCACTTTAGTCTTCAGCTGTTGAAGTCTTCAACACTTGATCTTCAGCTGTTGGAGTTTTCAGCACTTGTCGAACTGCTAATGAAGCCTTCAGCAGTTGTTGTGATATCATGTGGGACTTAGAGGTTTTCTGATCTTGGCTCATTGGTTCTTTTGGTCCAACAAACTCCCCCTGAACCAATGCAGCCAAAACGTCTAATTTATTTATTTTCCCACTTATTGTTGGCAAAAGGTTGGTCTTTTTCCTTCTTGATCAGTAGAGAAGATGACCCATATAAGCTCCAGCCTGGGAAGAAATCTCAGATATTTGTTTAGCAAGGTATGAATGGGAACTCTATTTTGGGGAACTGGACACAGAGTTGTTATCCCATTCATGAGATTTACTTCCCCATAATGAGTCTGTATGACTCTCGAACATAGGCTTCAAGGAGAACAACTTGTTCCTCCTTAGAGAGTTCTTCTACTCCTCTTTGAGAAGAACTCTGGACCATAGTACTCAGATAAGTACTTCACAGTCCTGACATTCTTCAACTCCACATTAGTTACCTCCATATATACAAATACATCAGGATGGGTGCCTTCAAGGAGTAACTGGAGCTCATTCTTCTTGATGTCTTCAAGCTTTTTATATAATAACCCCTTTTTGATCATCTTGTTTTCCAGTAAAGCTTGAGGGGTCATTTTGATTGATGAGCTTTCTTGAATTCATCAATTATTTCCCATGGTGAGACTAATGGCCAACATGATGGTAGAATCTATTGTTTTTCTAACCTGGCCATTGTATCTGTGTGGAATAGATCTTTTATGGATTCTAGAACTCACCTTGGGGTCTAGCCATACTCTCACTCTCTCCTTCTGATACTGAAATGTATGTTGGTAAAGGAATTGGTTTTGAAGATTGAGGTGCATCACTGGATGATGGTTGGTTGGTAAAGGAATTGGTTTTGAAGATTGAGGATGTTTGGATTTGGGCTTTGAGACGGTTTGGAGATTTGAGGGGTAGGCTGTTTTTGAGTAGGTGAAAGGGAAGGTTGTTCCAGCATTTGGTTGTGAGTTTGGCCTTTGTAAGTCTTGCCATTTCAAACCTTTTTCCAGCCCCAGCCTCATCAAGTGCTTCAATGATAATCCCCTTATGAAATTGCTCAGACAAACAGATTCTGGTGGCTATAGCTAGAATACTGTCTCTGGTCCATGAACGAATCTCCATCAAAGATCTTCCTAAGTATTTGGCAATGAAACGAATCATGATCTCCAATCTCTCTTTCTCCAGTACATCATACCCAGCCCATCTGGTTTGAATCTCCTCCACTTCCAACCTCCTGATCTCACTGTCTAATGTGGCTGTGTCAAAGCCTTGCTTGAAGAGTTGCTCAATGATTTTGTCCATGGATCGGCTGTGTGTGTCATCTACATCTTTTACCAGCTCTTCCAAGGATTTTTCTTCAGCAGTAGGTTAATCACCAGCACTTTTCTTTCTTTTGTAGGTGATGTTGTTGTTGCTTTTCTTTTTCCAACTCCTGGGCTTTCTCTTGTGCCTTCTCATCCTCAGTTCTTTTCCTTTTCTTTTCTTTCACTACAGTACTCTCCCCTTTTTGGAAGCATTGGTGGCAGGGGTTGTACGTAGAAAGTTCTTTTGCACAACATCATCAATGAGTGGTTGTAGAGTTGAGGAAATCCTCTCATCAATGGCTTTATAAACAATGTCATTGATAATGGAGTGATGAGAGGTATGGATTGTTGGAATACACAACCATCTGCTTGGGGGGTTTGTCCCGGAGAGATAGTGCCAAAAGCAGAAGCTGGAGGCTCAGTGAAGTGAGAGGGTAAAGTGTTTGGGGAACCTTCAACTGAAGGTGCCATCTGTGGGTTGTGGGGGCAGATGGACTTTCATCCTGAGACTTCTTGGCAAGCAGTTCTTGTAGTCTACTTACCTCAGCCTCCAGGATGGTGTTGTGGGCTAGAACGTCATAGAAAAAACCTAGGTCATCATCAGCAGAAGCTGAATCACCTGACCTCCTGCTTGGAGCAGGATGTACATGCACTGGTGTAGACCAGTTGTAGCATGTGCCCCTTGTCTTGGAACGGGGACTTCCAGCCTCAGGACTATGTCCGTCATCCGCTGTTGCCTCTAGTGAGGTCTTAGCAATGTTACCAGCCTCATTCTGATCATGTGCTGATGCAGAAGAGGTGGCACTCACTAGATATTCTAATCTCCCTATCTACACCAGGAGATAGAATTTGTAAACCCGGTGCTGTGGGTTGTCAGAAACATGTTGATCCTCTTCCTCAATGTCTGTGGTTCTCCCCTTTGTGGGGGTTTTGGGGAGGAGGAGAGGCATGCAACTGAGTCAGCACATTTGCAATAATTATTGTTGGACTTTGAGGGGCGGTTGCATGGGGTGATGGGGTAGAAGCAGTGTGCACCTGGGGAGGAAGGTGCTCTTCAATGGCAATCTCCTTAAGTGAGGAAGATCCCAGATGTGTGGGTACCCCTTGTGTGGTGGCTGCAGGCTCCTTTTGAGAGGAACCTGAGCGGCTATGGCTGGTAGAATCTCTGATACTGCTGGGGGGTTTAAGCCAACAAGTATAGCCTGCGTTGGTGGTGCAGGGCATCTTCAGGGGACTCATCTCCTGAATAGCTGTTTTGGGTTGTTTTGGTTTTGGTTTAGTGGGGACTTTGGTTCTGATGGAGGAAGCTGTGGGTTCCCTGTGCTTGGGTTTTAGCATTCGGGCAGCTTCTTTGAGTGTAAGGTCGGAGTTGTGCCTGGAGTATACCTCAGCCAAAACAGCTGGTGCAGGGACTCCAAGGACAACAAGGCCATCAGATTTTAGTTCATCCAAAATAATGGCCATCAGAAACCTGGGATATAATGGCCATCGGTTTGCCACAGGTTTCTGAGCCAAGTTTTTTAATTCTAGAAACACAATTTCAGAAAAATTTAGCGGTTGGTGTTCTAGAATAGAATACAATACCTGTTGCCATTGGGATGACATTTGATCCAAGAAGATGTCTTGGAGCTAAGCAGACATTTACCATGTGTGAAAATGAGTTTCTCAGCGTCATGGAAATGTTTCTTTAGAACGGTTGTAGCTCGAAGATCACCTTGATACCCATGATTGATAAAGGACATATCTGTTATGCCCTTTGGGTATACAGTCACAGCGGTGGAATTGTGTAGATGTAATGCCTGACGAATGATGTCAGCTGTAACGACCACTGGTTTCTGGTTGATAAAGGACCGAACAGAGATCTGACCGGTAGACTTATCAGTATGAACAGAAGCATTTGACCAGAATTGACTGAGGGATTCAGGGTAAATGGTTGGATTCAAGAGAAAGGCTGTGCGATATGGGGAATCCACCATTAAGTCAATGGCATTATCATATTTGTTCCAGAAAGCCGACTTTGTAAGGTAAGCAACGCAGTTGTGTCGTGGTTTCAGACTCATGGTTGCCATGTTTGAGAGAGAGAAGTTCAAAAATAACGGCTAATGAAACATTAGAGAAGAAGACAGGTATTTATAGGGTAGGGGTGAAAATGACTAAAGGGGTGGTGTTAGTCATCAGCAGTTTTAAACCGACTGTTGACATGGTATTACCCTATCAGACGTTGAAACAACTGAAGTCGTGGTTTTAGGCATCAGCAGTTAGAAAACTACTGAAGACCATGGTTTTGACTTCAGATGATGAAACAACTGAGGACTTGGTGTTTGTCATCAGTAGTTGTGAAAACTACTGAAGACAGTGGTTTTGTCATCAGTTGTTGTAAACAGCTGAAGACTTGGCATTAGTCATCAGTAGTATTAAAACTACTGAAGACATGGTTTTGCTTCAGTTGTTTAGAATGAAACAGCAGTTGTAAAAACAACTGAAGAGAAAGTTCTCTTCAGTAGTTTTCGTCAATTCATAGCCTTTCAGCTGTTTCATACTGTCCTCAACACTTACACATCAGACTTTGCATCTGCTTTTCAGGTGTTTCATAGGACATCGGTACTTATCTGTTTGTACTGATTTCAATAGTTGTAACTACATCAGTAGTTGTAACTACATGAGTAGTTTGGAATAGATAAAGTACTTCAGTACTTGTGAGGCATTTAGCCGTCAATAGTTATAAAAACTACTGAAGGTGAAAGGACTCATCTGTACTTATATGTGACATGGGTACCAATGATCACCAGTAATTATTACTGAAATCATCAGTAGTTGTCACTTATTCTAGCTGCAGCATACCAAGCCTTAACATAAGGTTTTGGAAAGTAGAACTATCCAAAGGCTTAGTAAAAATATCTGCAAGCTCATCAGCACTAGGCACAAACTTAGGATCAATCAAAGCTTTTTCAAAGCAATCCCGAATAAAATGATGTCTGATCTCTATATGTTTGGTCCTAGAGTGCTGGACTGGATTTTGACAATACACAGAGCTGAAGCACTATCCATTATAATGGAGTCTTAGTCTCTGTAATGCCATAATCCAGAAGTTAGTTCTGAAGCCAGAGTACCTAAGAAGTGCAACTTGCAGCAGCAATGTACTCGACCTCAGCAGTTGATGTAGCAACAGATGTTTGTTTCTTACTCTGCCAAGAAATCAAACAGTTCCTAGGAATTGACAACCACCAGAAGTTGACTTTCTAGTTACTTGCAATCTGCATAGTCACTATCTGAAAAAGCAACTAATTTGCAAGAGTGTCCAGTGGAATACCATAAACCCAGAGATTGTGTACCTTGCAAATATCTAAAGATTATCTTGACTGCAATCAAATGAGACTCTTTAGGAGCAGCCTGAAATCTAGCACAAACACATGTAGCAAACATAATATCTGGTCTAGAAGCTGTTAAATACATCAAGGACCCAATCATACTCGTAAAGTGTTCATCAACAGCTTTACCTTTCTGATCAGCATCCAGTTGTGTGGTGTTGCACATGGGAGTAGAACAGGGCTTACAGTTTTGTAAATCAAACTTATTCAAAAGATCTTTTGTATATTTTGACTGATGAATAAAGGTTCCATCAGCCTTTTGTTAATTTGCAAGCTTAGAAAGAACTGTAATTCTCCCATAGCACTCATTTCAAACCTCTTTTTTATTAATGTTGTAAAATCATCACACAACTAGGGATCAGAGGATGCAAAAATGATATCATCGACATAAATCTGAACAAGTAGCTTATGCTGATCCACCTTCTTAATAAATAGAGTTTTATCAATGGAGCCTCTAGTGAAATTATTCTTAAGAAGAAAAGTGGAAAGTGTCTCATACCAGGCTCTAGGAGCTTGTTTCAACCCATAAAGAGCTTATCAAGTTTATACACCCTTCAGGATGTTTATTATCCTCAAAACCTGGTGGTTGACACACATAAACTTCTTCCTTATTTTACCATATAAAAAGGCACTTTTGACATCCATTTGAAAAACTTTAAGATTGTGGAATGCAGCATAGGCTAAAAACAATCTGATTGCCTCTAGTCTGGCTACAGGGGCAAATGTTTCATCATAGTCAATACCTTCTTCTTGTGAAAACCCCTGTACAACCAGTCTAGCCTTGTTCTTAACAATAAGCCCATTTTCATTAGTTTTATTCCTAAACACCCATTTAGTGCCTATTTCACACTACCTGTGGGAAGAGGAACCAGTTCCCACACTTGCTGTTTCTTGAACTGAAGTAGCTCAAGCTGCATAGCTTCAACCCATCCATTGTCTCTCAAAGCAACATGGTAGTTCTTTGGCTCTAGTTGACTGATGAAGAGAGCATAGAAGCAGAAGTTAGACAATTGACTTCTTGTTGAAACACCAGCATTGATATCACCAATAATCTGAGACATGGGGTGATTCTTCAGTTCTTGATAAACGATGAGATGGTGCAAGTGTTTGTAGAACCTTCAGCAGCAGCAGATGTTGATGCAGACTCTTGAAACCAGGAATTAGATGGTAACTCAAAAGATGTAGAGGAATCAGAGATCTCATCAGCATTTGTTGTGGATGGAACTGCTGAAGCTACAGGAACATCAAATTTAGCAGACACAGGCAGTTGGTCACTAAACTTGAATAGGTGAGTATTGATATTATCATCATCATCATCAATACCACCAGGTGGAAGACATGCTGCAAAAGATGATTTATCCACATGATCTGCAACAGCTGGAGGTTGATAAGGAACATATTGCAATATGTCCAAATCAAACAACTCCACAGGGTTTTGTGGAATCTTGTCCAAAGGAGATTCATTAAACTTCACATGCAAAGTCTCTTCAACTATCTTTGTTCTGTAGTTGAAGACTCTGTATGCCTTGCAAGTAGATGAATAACCAACAAAATACCCTGCATCCACCTTAGGATCAAATTTTTGGAGTTGTGATCCTTTGTGTTGAGAATAAAACAGGGACACCCAAATGCTTTGAAAAATGAAATTAGAGGAGCCAAGTGATGGAGAACTTCATATGGAGTCTTCATCAACCTCTGATTTACTAAGACTCTATTCTGCACATAGCAAGCTGTGTTAACAGCTTCAGCCCAAAAGGTAGTGGCAAACCAGAGTCAGCCAGCATGGACCTTGCAGCTTCAATTAGGGTCCTGTTCTTTCTCTCCACTACTCCATTTTGTTCTGGAGTCCTTGGTATGCTAAACTGCCTTTTGATTCCCTTTGAAAGATAGAAGTCATCAAGTGTATGGTTTCTGAATTTAGTTCCATTATCACTCCTAATACACTTGACTGGAAGGGAATACTACTTCTCAATATACAACACAAAGTAAATAATCTTCTGAGCAACCTCATCCTTGAATGTAGAAAGAAAGTCCATACAAATCTGGAGTAATCATCCACAATTACCAGAAATATTTCTTCTTTGCCATGCTCATTACTCTCACAGGACTAAATAGATCCATATGCAGTAATTGCAAGCAGGCAGTGGACTTAGGCTCTTCAATAGGAGGGAAGGGACTTTGTGTTGTTTTCCTTTTAAACAAGCAGTGCAGGTTTCATCACAGTGGAACTCCTTTATTGGTAAGCCTTTACCTAAACTATTGTGGATAAGCTGATTCATGTTTTTGAAATTAACATGACCCAGCCTTCTGTGCCACAGTTTAGATTATTGAGAAGAGGCTTTGGAAAATAGGCAAGGATTGCCTCTGAGATCTATTTTCTTGGAAAGATCTAAGGCATACACTTCCTGTCCTGTTGGCTCTCAGGAGAATGTTATCATCCAACACCTTATCAATCAAATGCAGAACTTTGGATGACAGAATCCTACAGTTCTGACTGGTGAAAAGAGCAACATGGCCTTTATCACACATTTGACTGACACTCAAGAGATTGTACTTGAGATTTTCCACATGATTAACATCATCAAACTTGATTTCTCCATTGGAGACAAAGCCATTTCCAATGATGTAACCCCTAGCATCATTGCCAAAAGAAACAAAGCCCTTCTTTCCTTGAGAGTAGTCATGAAGAAGAGAGCTGTTCCCAGTCATGTGCATAGATCCCCCACTGTCTACATACCAGATGCTACTTTGGCATGTTGGAGAACCCTGCAATAATAAAAAATCAGTTAGTTTTGGAGACCCAAACCTTTTTGGTTTTGGGCCTGGTCTCATCAACAGATGGTAAACTAACAGGTTTATTAGAAACAACAGCCTGAGAGGAAGAAGATGGTGAAGAAGAGGAATCCTTTGGCTTGGACCTCCTTTTCTGTGGTTTCAACATAGGAGCATCTAATAGGTTAACTCTTCCCAATAGATATTGAACCATCATAACCAGCTGTGTCTGATTTTGTGATAAAGCTTTCAGCTCATCAGACACATTGCCAGTGGAGTTTGATAAGTTCCTGTGTTGCACCTTCCTCTTCTGAGCAATCTCAGTTGTCACCTGTTTAACCCCTTCCTTTTTGGATTTCGTTGTGGACTTAAGGGTTACAGGATTTGATGTTACTGATACAAATGTGGTCTCAAACTCAGTTTTCATTTTTACCATTTTCTCTTTAATTTCCTCTTTATGTTTGAGTTTGGAACCTCTTTTGTACCAGCAATCATCTGTAAGATGATTGAACAAACCACATACTTCACATGGTTTCTTCTTCATCTTAGGTTGATCATCAACTAAAGAGGGTGAGCAACTGAAGACTTGCACTTCAGTGCTTTGGAAGCATTGTTTGCTTTCTTGACTTCCTCTTTAGTAGTCTTCAAACTCTTTCTACTGACAGTTTTCTTCTTTTTAGTACTGGCAGTAGTTGGAGTTTGAACTTCAGGTGTTAAATCTTGCTCTCTAGTCCTTTCAGGACTTTCAGAATTAACTCCTAAGTTGATCAACTCATTGATCATGTGAGTGTCAGCAGTGGAACCATCAACATCAGCTGATAGGTTCTGAGAGGGCTTGATGCTGACTTCTACTTCTGATTGTGCTGTATCAGAAAGTAGATCACATGATGAGATGGATTGGTTATTACTCTCACCATCAGATTCTACCTCTGCTCTGGGAGTAAAATCTGTAGGTGGAGCAGTGTGATTGTAACCAATGCCAAACTTCACATTGGAAGCAGATTGCTTACTAAGAAGCATTTCAAAACCTTTGCATGATTGTACCCATCTATCACACTCTACCTGGGTGACTGCAAGGGTTTCTTTGAGATCTTTATACTTCTCTAGAAGTATCTCTTCCCTAGCCTTATCATCAGTTATTTGGCATTTAAGTTTGTAAATCTCATCATTCTTATCGTTAAGCACAGACTCAAATTCAGCTTTGCTTTTGGAAATTATTTGTTCTAGCTCAATGTTCTTGTTTATTAAAGCTACATTTGCTTCTCTAATAGATGCAAATGCTGCTATACATGTTTCAGAACACAATTCGGCTTTTGCCTCAGAGGATACCTGTGATACCTTTGGTGTAGAGGCATTAGTGGATGAAGTATCAGCAGAATCCAAAGCCATAAGAGCTAGATTTCCAAAGGGACTTTCACCACCATGTTGACCAGCACCTGAGAACAGTTGTTCATGACCAGACAAGTCATCTGGTAAACTGCTCCAGTCAACAAATCCTGGGGTGAAGAAGCTGTGTTGTTGAGGTTGAGTTTGTTGATGAGATTGGGAAGGTTGTGGTTCAGGCAATGCTTGTGGTT
Source organism: Flaveria trinervia (assembly GCA_025506515.1). Taxonomy (NCBI): domain Eukaryota; kingdom Viridiplantae; phylum Streptophyta; class Magnoliopsida; order Asterales; family Asteraceae; genus Flaveria; species Flaveria trinervia. The sequence goes on from CM046455.1 coordinate 57,909,567, forward strand.
GTTGTGCAATTGGAGCTTGAACAGGATTTGGTTGAGGCATATAATAGCAGGGATAAGGATATGACATGTGACCCTGTGGAACAAAGTATGCAGGAGATCTAGGATGTGAATGATGACCAGAACCAGCAGGATGTTGCCCTCTGTTTTGTGGACTAGTACTAGGAAAAGTCACAAAGGGTGCAGAAGAGTTAGATCCAGTTTATCTACACTCCCTTGCAAAGTGTCCCAGCCTTTGGCATTTGTGATACCTCAACTTACTCTTGTCAAAACCAACTTTGGTTTTGCCAGAGAGTCCAGGAAATTTCCTGCCAGTTCTCTTATAGAACTTCTGAGATCTGATATTAATCAGTGCCATTTGGCTCAGAATATCCATCTCTTCTAGATCATCATCAGCTATTCCTTTCAAATCATCGATGATGAAGCATAAATTGTCACTATTACTGCCAGAATGACTCTCAATACCAACAAATGCATGATCAGAACTATTTGTAGAGAAATCAATATGCTCATCATAATTGCTTTCAGATGCAGCATATTCTGACTCATGACCAACCAAGGCAGTATTCCCTGGTACAAAGTCATCAGTGAGCTTTCCTGATGAGGACAGTTTCCTCTTCTGCTCTATCTCTCTTTCAAATGTAAGCAGTTTCCCATGGAGTTGGGTGAGAGATAGGCTATCCAGATTTGCACTGGAGCGTAGGACAATAGTGTATGTGTCCCATCTCTCAGGTAGTGATCTGAGGAACCTGTTATTCATCTGGCTATTGGTGTATTCCTGTTTCACCATTTTCAGCTCAGATATCAAGCAAGAAAAACGCTCAAACTGTTGAGTCAGTGTCTCACCCTTTCTATGAGAGAATGTCTCATATTGTTGGGCAAGGATTTCTCTGTTGTTTGCTAAGACCTCATCTGTGCCACCGAATTGTTCCGTCAGGGCATTCCAGAGATCATGAGCAGTTTCATGATGCATAAGCCCTGAATAGATTTCATTAGGCAGTGCCATGGCCAGAATTCCATGGGCTTTAGCATCAATCTCAAACAGTTTCCGATCTTCATCAGAGTATTGTTCCTTCTTCTTCGGAACCATTTGATTGGTTCCGGATTGTTCACCATAGGCTTATGTGGTCCATGTACCACAGATGTCCAACAACCTGAACTGTTAACAGACAGGTGATGAAGCATTCTTCGTTGCCATATGTTATACTCGGTCCTAACCAGCATCGGAGGCTTGGTTGAGGAACCAGTATTGTGAGGATCATTAGAAGGAGTAGTCATCTCAGATTCAATCAAATTCAATTAAGCTAAAACTGATTTAGAACAACACACAACAACCAATTGAACCAGGAGAGATCTCAAAATAAATGAACGAAAGCGACAGAAATTCAATAATCTATAACCAGTTCTTGCGAATATGCTAATTCAATCAAACACAGATATCAATTAGCAGTTTCAATGATCAATTGTTAGATCGATCAATGATTAACCCGCTCTGATACCACTTGTTAGGATCAGTGATCTATGTTTGATTGATTAGAGAGTATAGCAACGGAATTCTAACAATGAATTAGCCAATTCACAAGAACGAAACGATATTCAATGAAGAACAAAAACGGTTATAGATAGAGAGAATTCTACAAATATATTTCATTCAATATTCGCTTTCGTGGTAACGGAATGTCACAATTACAATTAGGTCGACACCTCTTATATAAGAGATGTGACGTCTGCTGATGTCACTTGATAGTGACATCTAACAGAATTATTCCAACTGAAACATAACTACTAAAGATGTCAAAACAGCTGACATCTTCTTACAAAAATACTAAGTGTTATCAGTTACTACAACTACTGAAAAACATAAAACTACTGAAACTACAACGACTGAAGAACAAGCTCTTCAGTCGTTTTACAAAACTACTGAAAGTAAAAACATAAAACTACTGATATCACAACTACTGAAGAAGTACTCTTCAGCTGTTGTGACAAACTACTAAAACTTCAGTACTTGGTCTTCAGACTTGAACTTCAGATGTTTCATCAGCTGATGACTTCAGTAGATATCATCAGCTGATGTCTTCAGTCTTTGTCTTCAGACTTTGTACACCAGTTGTTGATCTTCAGCACTTGTAGACTCTTCAGCTGTTGTACTTCAGTACTTTGGTCTTCAGCTTCAGCACTTGTGTTCTCAGCTGTTCAGCTTCAGCACTTGTGTTCTTCAGCTGTTCAGCTTCAGCACTTGTGTTCTTCAGCTGTTGAACTTCAGCACTTTAGACTTCAGCTATTGAAGTCTTCAGCACTTGATCTTCAGCTATTGGAGTTTTCAGCACTTGTCGAACTGCTGATGAAGCCTTTAGCAGTTTTGTGATATCATGTGGGACTTAGAGGTTTTCTGATCTTGGCTCATTGGTTCTTTTGGTCCAACAATCTATGTTTCAGGTAATAAGTTGAGCATGTGTTCTTTCTTACATTTCATGACGATAGTTGAGCTCTCTTAGTCTTTGTATGCTTCACATCATGTCATATCTAAATCAACACTAATCAATCCAAGAATTGAAAAGTAAGTGAGTTGATAATTGTGTTAAAAACACTCATTGTCTATCCTTAGATCTTGTGTCTCCTTTGCTGTGATATCACTAACCTGGAACACACTTGATCAGGATATATTCATTGTCTATGACTCTTCACATTTATTTTATTTTAATGTACTGATTTTCATTAATATGATCTCTCTGCAGACATTATTCTATGCTTAATATTAGATTTTGATTCTATTTTCATTTTTCTTTTATGCATGTCTTTGTGTGTGAAGGCAATGTTTATATGTGCTGTGTGATCTTATTCTCTTTCATAAGAAACTTATAAGTTTTTCAAACTTAAAAGTTTAGGGGGAGTAATATCTGAAAGAGTTGTTCTCAGAAAATATTCAATAATCATAATCAAAATTTGAAATGTGGAATTGAAAGGATGATGCTATATGTTCAAAGTATTTGTGTAAACTGAAAATAGAATGTGTTTGAAAATTACAATATGAATATACATAATCTTGCAAATAAATGATTTTTAAGTTGAAAATCAGATGATATTTGATTTTATGTTGAGACTAAAATGAAGGGACAAAAGAAATTTAAGAAGAAATAAAATAAAAATTTTTATAAATTGAAAGTGCAAAATGCAAAAAGTTCAAAATTTGGGGATCTAAATGGTAAAAAGTGTGCAAGTGAAAAAATTGGGAATCACAAGTGTATGTACATAAACAGTGCACATGCGTTTCAATAGGAGCATGCTGAAATTTTCAGGATTATACAAGTGTTGGACGTTTTCCATGCGTCTAAACAGTTGTAATACATCTATGAAAATTACAAGTGTTGGACGTTGATTCATTCCCATGCGTCAAAACAGTTGTAATACATCTGAAAATTTCAAGTATGGGCATTTGTGATAATCCCATGCGTCTAAATAGTGTGTTAGACGTTTGTCATGTCTCATACGTCTAAATAGTTTCAAAAATTCAAGTGTTAGACGTTTTACAAAGTCCATGCGATTGAACAGTGCAAAAGCGCCTAAACAGTGCTTATGCGTCTGAACAGTTCTCATGCGTCTGACTTAAAACGCACAACAGTGCTCATACGTCTAACAAAATAAGTGAATTCTAGGTTTTCATACGCTCAAACAGGGACCATACGTCCGAACAGGGCTCATACGCCTAAAATTTCACTTATATATATTGAACACTTATGCGTATTTTTCATTCACACTTCAAAATTTCAAAACCAAAACCCTCGAACTGTGACTGTCGAGCACCAACATATCCTTATTTCATCAGAAATCGAATCAAATCCTTTGAGTATACATTGTATTTCAATATATAAACGTAAGTTTGTGATTCAAATATAAAAAATTTTGGGTTAAATCAGTGTTTTGTCAATAGACGGTTGAATGCTATTTGGGCGTTCGAACCAATATAATCCAAGTTTAATCTGATCAAATGAGTATCATATAAAAAATTGATACTGGACTATTGATAAGAATACATTTTCGAGTCTATTGATGTGTTGTTTTGATCTTAAAGTGAAAATTTTTGTGGATGATGAAATCTGTCGACTTTGCATAGTCGAAGAAGAAGAAGATGAACAGACAATCAATTTTTGAACAAAAATAAAATAAAATTAAATTAAAAGTCATATATAGAAATAAATTTCATTAAATCAATATTCAATGTTCTCATAATTCTTTTGTTGTGTTTTGCAGATGGCAGAATTAAAATTTGAGCCAAAACACAATGTAGCTGCTTTCTTAGATGATGAAAACAGAGAAGCTACAGGATATGAAGATATTATCAGATTCTTACTAAGAACAAAATATGTGTATGCCATGTGTGCAAGGCCCATGATAAATAGAAGAATGATTAAAAAATTCTGGAGAACTGCTCAAGTTGAAAGAGATGATAAAGGAAATAAAGTCTTAAGAGCCTTTATCACTTCCGAAAAGAATGCTTGAAGTTTCTGAAGAAGCATTAGACAAGCTTTAAAACTGGGAGATAATGATCCTGAAGATTTATCTGAATATACATTTAATGAGTGTAGAGAAGTTTTTCTACAGATGGATCATCCTGATCATTTCCCTAAGAAACAATTTTTCAGAGCTCGAGTATTTAAGCATTGGAAGCTTTTATGCTATATCTTTCAACATTGCATGTCAAAAAGAAGTGCGGGTTGGGATTCATTCCCTGTTGACATTGCATCTCCAATTGTAGCCTTATCCACAAACAGAAGATTTAATATGGCTAAGTGGATAATGAATGGATTCATTTTTAATCTGGAAAGAGGAGTAAGGCATAAGTATCTGATGTACCCAAGATTTCTTCAACTTCTCATTAATGATGCAAATCCAGATTTGTATGCTGAAGAAGTTATTGGTGATAAGATTCAGCTAGAGCACATGTCAGAGAGTGTGTACAAAAGACTGGCAATGATCACTGGTGCTCAAAACATTCCAGTTTTTTATTATATCAGGAATGTATCAATGGATGAAGTTGATATTACTCAGCCACACTTCCATCCAACTGAAGAAGAACCAATAGATCCAAATGATCTAATTGAAGATGTAGAATTTGATGAAGAAAGTGATGATGATATGTCTGAAGTTTCATCAAGTGAAGAAAGTGATGATGATGATGATGACAATAATGATATCACTGAAGTAAATCAAGAGGGAAATGAAGAAGGGAATGTTGAAGATACTGAAAATGAGTCACAGGCTAGGATTGAAGAAAATGTTGAGAAAGCTGTAACAGAAAGGAATTCTCAAAATCAAACATCTGATTCTGATTTTATCAATGATATTTCATTCAATCAAATATTTGAAATTGATACAAATGAAGGAGCAGAAGAAATCCCTGTTAGTATGTCACACAATGTGTCTATACAAACAGAGGAAATAGTTGAATTTGATGAGATTGAAAGTCTGAAAGAAGAAAATGTAAACAAAGAAAAAGAGATTGAAGAGTTGAAAGTTGAAAATGAAAGAATGAAAGAGATAATCAGTTCTTGTGAAAAAGAAATTCAAAAGCTCAAAGATGAAAATTTAAAGTTGTCTGAAGAAAATGTGTTGAAAGATGAAAAGATTGTTAGTTTTGCCAAGATAAAGAAGATGTGATAAAGAACTTTGAAGTTATGATTAAAGATTATGATAGTCTTGAGGAGAAATTCAAGAAGTTATCTGAAGAAAATGAAAATCTCAAAGCTGAATTGATAAAGGAAAGAGAAGCTCAGAAATCTATATCATCAGTACATGTGATTAGTACTGAGATGCAGGTTGAAGAAAATCTTGAGCAAAGAATAGGCAAAAGGAAAGTGAATGAGTTAGAAGATATTGATCAAACTGAATCCTCTTCTAAGCTTCAAAGAACTGAAGAATCGGTTGAAGAGCAAAATGTTCAAGAACAGATTGATGCTTTAGATGATATTGAAGAAATATATAATGATGATTGGTATGATGAAGTTCTTGAGAATGAAGATATTGATGAAGCTGAATTTGTGTCACATTTCTCTTCACAAGAACATATACAAGAACAAGATGAAGTACCACAGGATTTTGAAGAAAAATATAACTATCTTGTGAACATGAAATACAATCGAGTGTATTTGGATGGACTGACTGTTTCTCAAATTAATGATGAATACGAAGAAATGCATCTATGCTAAGTCAGTTGCTTCAATAGATCCAAATGAGATAGTGGTTGAGCATGGTGAATGGATAAGAACAAAGGAGGTTATAAATGTAGAAGAACTGTCTAGTTCTGAGCTGCACCATCCTGATCCTGATGATATGAGTATTCCCGCTCTTAGATCATGGTTGCAAGCTAGATATTACCCTTGGAGGAAGCTGAAGAGATTATAATCTGTATCTCTGAGAAATCTTGTAAAAAGCTTTCAAGAAACTGAGAAACAAATGAAGAAAATGATAGTGCTTGATACAGATAACCCTCAGTATCTTGAGATAACAAAAAGAACAAGAATGTTAAAACCTCAGGAAATAAAACAAATGTCAAGATTTGATGATGCTCATGCTCATAGAAAAGAATTAATGGAAATGTTTGCTCATCCAGAAAGACAGACTTAGAAAGCATCAACTGATCAAAGGCATATTCTCTATAGTTCAAGAACAACCGGAGATTTGGTAAGAAATATATTGCAAAAAGGACAATCAGTTGCTGAACTGTTGAATGCAATGATTGCTCTAGATTTTACAAACCAAGTAAAGATCATTGCATGGAAGTATGATGAAGTGTTTGATGCCTTCTTGATAAAGAGAGTAAATGTTGTATGTGATGTTTATCATTTTTACTCCAGTATCATAAAACTTCCTGTGCAAGACTTAAAAGAGGTTAATAGACCTCTGATCAATCATACTGATTCAAAGTGTGGGAAGATGTTTGTGGAATTATTAAGACGTGGATTGGATAGATCAAGTAATTTTCTTAACACAAGATGTGATCAAGAAGACAAGGAGTATTTTGTTACTTTAAAGAAAAACAAGAAACTTAAGGGAGTTCAATCAGAAGAAGAACATTCGTTGATAGAATTCTATGATAAATATTTTGAAAAAGTTACAACTCCAGGACTAAAAGTGATTGACGGTAATCAAAACTCAAAGCCAATTCTCAGATGGTTTTATAACACCAAGACATTTGAGCTGAAGTTAGTCCGAAATCTAGAAAGATGGGATGAGGACATGATTACTTTATTTGGAGTTTTTGAGCTAAAACTATTACATCCAAGTTATATCTTATTTTTGTCAGTATAAAAATTTGAGAAAGTTTCTCCTGAAATGGCTGAGCAAGACAAGAAATATTTCATTTCTATTATCAATGTGATGAATGTTGCTATGGAAAGGATTTCTTTGAGAAAAGCGCTTGCGTATGCCAACATTGTTAAGAAAGATATTAAAGATATTGAATTCATGAGAATATCAAGGAAAGGGGTCTTAGAAGTGTACTCAAAGGAAAGTAACAAACCTATAGAGTTATATGCTAACATTGATATTTCATGTCTTTCAAAAGATACATTGGAAAGAATGGACAAGATGGAGATTAAAACAAATGAAGCTAAACCAGAACAAGGCATTCTTGCAAGTAAATTCAACTCTGCTATATTAAAAGCTTTGAAAGAGTTAGATATGTACAAACAGAAGCCAATGTTCAAAGTCAAAGAAGAACCATCAGATTTCTTTGAATGATGAAGTCAAGGCTGAAGATAGAATTGAAGATAGAGTTAGCAGTCAAGCTTGAAGATTTTGAAGACCGAAGACCATGTCAATCTTAGGGGGAGTATTGTTAAGTGCTCTAAGAAAGATTAACATGTGGTCTTTATTTGTCTTTTGATATTTTGTAATAGTATAGGGACTATTTCTGTAATTTGTTAGTTCCTTTACTTTGTGTTTTCAGTATAAATAGCTTAGATTTGCAGGTAGATAGTAACGAATACACAAGATATTCGAATCTGCTTTTCATACTTGTAATTGTCTTAGCTTGATATGAATGAACACTTGAATTTTATTGATATCTTGTTTTGATTTGATTACTTTGTGTGAATTTCATTGAATTGTGTTACAAATCATCACAGATATATTCATTTGATCCTATCAAATAAGTGGAGAATAAAGTTATAGAAATGATATCACAGGTGTAGATTCTGATTTTTGGATTTTAATATGTAAGGGTCCACACATCCCTCTTACTCTATCAACAGCTCAAGCTGCACTTTACAAGACTGCTAGAATACCCATTGAAGACTTAACTCTGGATGAAGATGACTATAAGAAAATCAAGATTGACCTCAAGCATACTCAAGTTTGACTCAAGCACTCAAGATGGATGTGCTGAAAAGATTGGAAAAGTAGGGAACTGCTAAAGCTGCTTGGGATGCACTGAAAATTATGTGTAAAGGAAGCAGTGAGGTGGCTGAAATTAACAAAGACAAGCTGGTCAATCAGTATGAAACCTTCCACCACACCAAAGGAGAATCCATATCAAAACAACTGCACATATTTGTATAGTTGGTAAATGACTTGGAATCATGGGAGTTTCTTACAATATTAAAGAACTTAACAAGAAAATGCTTCACAGTCTCCCTGAAAGTTGGAAGCAGAATGTCACCATGCTGAAAAATACTCTTGATCTTGAGAGTACTACTCTAGACATTATGATAGCCAAAATTGAAGCTTTGGAACTTGATGAACAAAGCAGAAACCTGAGTGGACCAAGAGTGATTGAGGCCTACAAATTTCCTTCAGAATCTCATTCTGTTGAAAATGCTTTCATCACTGAGGAAGATGATTTCATCTCATCAACAGATCAAATGAATAATACTGGGTTCATTACAACTCCACCATTCAATCATCTATCAACTTCATCACAAGCACCTAAAGTCTCCATTGCTCCTCAAACGTCTCCTGAAGACTCAAGATCAGAAGAGCAAAAGGCAACTTACAATGCCTTTGTTGCAAGCTTTGAAGCCTACCTGGGAGAAAGACTCACTTCTGCCCACCTAATTCAAGAAGATTTGGAAGAAATGGATCCTGATGATATTGAGGAAATGGATCTACAGTGGAAAATGGAAATGATTGCCATGAGAGCCAAGAAATTCTTCAGAAAAGGAAGAAAGTTGAGCCTGAATGAGAACACAAAACTTGGATATGATAAATTCAAGGTGAAATGCTTCAATTATGGCATGACTGGCCAATTCTCGAGAGAGTGCAATGCCCCCAAAAGAAACAACTATCAAAGGAACTCTCCAGGCCAATCATCATCACAACCCAACTCAAGCTATCAATCCAACAATCAACAACAGTAGTATCATCATTCTCATCATCAACAAACATACCAGAATCAACCACAGCTGACAAATCAAGCTCATACAAGCAGTCAACCTTCTGCCAGTGCCCTTGTGATAAAACAAGATGGGATATGTGACTGGAGTGTGTATGCTGAGTTAGTCAAGCCTCAATTCCAAAATCATGCTCTTATGGCTCACATCAACGATGGACCATCTTCAATGCCTACTGAGGTAAAAACTAACCTTTGCAGTGAAAAATGCATTAATTAATTATAAGAGTATAGGGAACACAACCATAAACTGGCAGATAAAATTAAAGAAGAAAAAGTGAAGTCAGAAATGATGAAAAGAGAACTAAAAAGTTTTGAAATTTTAATCAAATCTCTCATTTCTGACATAGAAAAATTGCATGGTGAGAAATACACTCTTGCAGCTGAAAGTGAGCTACTTATTGAAAAGTTAGCTCAAGCTAAAGCTCAACAATCAATGACTGAAGTGAAACTTGAAAAGTTTCAAATGTCTTCAGTCAAGCTGCAAGAGATTCTGGATTCACAAAAGGATCCAAAGGACATGTCAGGGATTGGGTATAATTCATGTCCTCCACCATACAATGACAATTACACTGTCATGCCTGACTCTGTCTCACTCTCTGAATCAATTTAACCTAAAACTATGGAACCTAAATCAGTAGTGAAACAAGTGACAAATCCTCAAAACAAACCTGATGTTTATTTTGAAACCAATGAGGATAAAATCAAGTTAGGTCACCCAATCAAAATCAAAGAGTGTTCAGGCAAGACAGTGAGTGTCATGAAACCATCAAGCCCTGCAAAAGCAATTGTACCTTTTATAAAATTCATACCATCTATTTTACAAGGCAAAAAGAAATATAAGATAGTGAAACCCACTACTGAGAGTAGTTCTGATAATGAGATTATATCTCCACAAAATTCAAGCAAATCAGAAAAAGTTTCAGTAAAAAAGAAACAAAATGTAAAACTGAGTTCAACACATAAAACTTCATCAGACCCTCGTCATCAAGGTTAAGGCTAGTTGGGTTTGATATCTGTAACAAGGAACATGTTGACCAGTTTGAGAAAGAAGTGAGAAATAGGTTGAAGAAACAGAAACAACCCAGACAACTGAACAAAAGTAGTGTTATGAAGCAAACTACTAAAAGGCTGACTCTGATTCATCACCTAAAGAAAAGAAAGTGACTCGTCAAAAGAAAGTATCAGTTGAGTCACACAAGGAAAAATCTGATTCAAGAAACAAATAAATGTATTGTGATATTTGTGACATGTTCAATCACAAGACAGATAAATGCTTCTTCAATCAATATTGTTCTATCTGTGATATGAATAATCACTCTACCAAAAATTGCTATTTCAACAAGTATTGTTCAATCTGTGACATGAACAATCACAATACAACTGATTGTTACTTTAATCAGAAGGGGTTGAGAATTCCACAACACAAGCCCATCTCAAAAATATCTACTGTGATGCACTCTGTTAGACCTCATCTTCATCATACTCAATCTAGGACACCTAGATCAACAAATGATAGAAATAACTTGAAGGATTTAAGGAAGGGTCAAAGAAATCATCTCACAATGTAACACAAACTTGACTTTCCTAAGCAAAAACCAACCTTTGATAATGAAACTCGGGCTAAATTTTTACAAAGAAATAGAGACCAATGATTTCATTATTCATCTGAATCCTCAGTAGATGTTGATGAGATGACTCGACCAATTCATCATCAAAAATCTTCCAGAACACCTCCATCCAAATCATAATTCAGAGGGAAATACCAGGAGGTGACTATCATGAATAGGAAGAGGCACTTCAAGACAATAGTTGGATTGAAGCAATGTAGGAAGAATTGCTCCAATTCAAGAAGCAAGAAGTATGGCGGCTGGTAGATCTTCCCGAAGGACAATACCCTATTAGTACCAGATGGCTGTACAGGAACAAGACTAATGATAGAGGGATAGTCATCAGAAATAAAGCAAGACTAGTGGCACAGGGATACACTCAAGAAGAAGGAATAGACTATGATAAAGTGTTTGCTCCTGTTGCCAGACTAGAAGCAATCAGAATCTTTCTTTCATATTCTGCGTCCATGAAATTTACTATTTATCAAATGGATGTAAAGTGTGCCTTCCTGTATGGAAAGATTGCTGAAGAAGTCTATGTGAGTCAACCACCTGGCTTTGAAGAACCAGATTTCCCTCACAGAGTTTACAAGCTTGACAAAACAATGTATGGTCTTCATCAAGCACCAAGAAGTGGTATGAGACTCTATCATCCTTTCTTCTTCAACATGGGTATGAAAGAGGAAAGATTGATCAGACTCTCTTCAAAAGAATAAGAGGAAAAGAAATGTTGTTAGTCCAAATCTATGTGGATGACATTATATTTGGCTCAACAAACTAGCAACTCTGCAAAGAATTTGAAGACCTTATGCATTCAAAGTTCCAAATGAGTGCTATAGGAGATCTCACCTTCTTTCTAGGGATGCAAGTCCAACAAACAACAGATGGAATCTTCATCAACCAATCAAAATATGTAGAAACCATGTTGAAGAAATTTCACTTTGCTGACTGTTAGTCTATCAGAACTCCTGTGGATACTAAAGTGAAGATTGGGCCTGACCCTGAAGGCAAATCAGTGGATCAAACTAACTATCGATCAATGATAGGTTCACTTATGTATCTAACAGCTAGTAGGCATGACATTATGTTTGGTGTTTGTGTGTGTGCCAGATATCAAGTTGATCTAAAAGAATCACATGTGAACGTAGTCAAAAGGATATTTAGATATCTGAAGGGCAAGCCAGCTCTTGGATTATGGTATCCAAAGGAAGGGGAATTTAATCTCTATGCCTATACAGACAGTGATTAAGGAGGATGCAACTTCAACAGAAAATCCACTTCTAGTGGTTGTCAATTTCTTGGTCCCATATTAGTATCCTGGCAATGCAAGAAGCAGACGAATGTGTCTGTGTCGACAACAAAAGCTAAGTATATTGTTGCATCAACATGTTGCTCTCAAGTTCTCTGGATTCAAAACCATAAGCTTGATTATGGTTTTAACTTCTTGCACACACCAATTTCTATTGACAACACAACTGCTGTCTTTATAACTAATAATCCAGTTCAGCATTAAAAAACAAAACATATTGTGATTAGATATCATTTTTTGAGAGATTGTGCGGAAAAGGGTTTAATCAAATTGATTCAAGTACCAACTGAAAATCAATTAGCTGATTTGTTTACCAAAGCATTTGAACCTAGTAGGTTTGAATTTCTGGTTCAGCCAATTGGCATGATTAACCTTGAGTAAAAACTATGAAAACATCAAAAACAATTTAGAATATCAGAAAAACAACAAAAAATCAAGTTTAATGAAGAAAAGAATTCTTTGGAAATGATATAATTACAGTCATTATATCATTCACTGTGCTTAATTTCAAAATATAAAAGACTGAAATGACTTACCAGATATGTTGGTAGGCTCAACTTGGAAGAAAAGATACATGCAGTGATGAATTAAAGACATATTCAATTGTGAACACTCGTCACAAAGTATAGGTATGTATTGGCTTATCTGAATGCATATGTGTGTAGTAGCCTAAACACACCAGGTAATGATACTTTATGAATCTCTTTCACCACATCATGTTTCATCTTTGTTTTGTTGAGCAAAGACCTGATGAAACTTGTACATAGTGCAGATGTCATGATCAAAAAGATTCCCAATGTGGAACACATCCAAAATTGGATGAATCAACAAAGTAATACATTTCAAGTGAATGAACAAAAGAATTCTATCATGAATCACCTTCCAAAGTGAAGTGAAAAGAATCCCAATGTGGATCAACATGAAAAAAGGATCAAATTAAAAGAATCCCAATGAGGATCAGTGAAAATATGAGATTTCATGACTTAAGTAACCTGGTAAGAAAAGTTGTAAAAATGTTCTACCATGCATTGTATAAGGAGGGTTGATAATTTCATGCTTAGGTGTGTGAGGTACACATTGAATAATTAATCAACCAAAACATGATAAAAGTCACTTGCATCAAAATATCAACTAGGTATGGGTTTAAGAGGACAAACATACCTTCAATCTTCAAGTTCATAATCATGTCCATTTAATCATAAAGGATGCACAAGTGTAATGTAAGACTGATATGATCCCAACAAAGAGATATTTCTCTTCATTATTAATATTAATCAAAATAATATTCAAAAATTTTTAAATCTTTAAGTTTCTCTTCAAATGTGGATATAAACTTTACGGGGAGTAATTTAAAATTTTTGAGTAAGTCTAAATTTTTGTTTATTAACTTAATTTTGAAAAACAAAACAAAAAGAATTTTAGTTGGTGTTGTTGCAATAAGTCATATCATTATATCTCAGCTTATGCAGATTCTTAAAAGCATGATAAGTCCAAGATCTGTCAACATTGGGAAACTTGTATTTATTGTGACATACAAGTCAATCCAAGCAAGAATTGACAACTTCAACTGCCAACTTCATAAGAAAAATCAATCAAGGACACCTCTTCATAAGATGAATAATAAATTTAATCACATTAACTTTTGATTAAATTCAAAAGCTAATGCAGGTAAGTGCATTAGTTAATGCGGGTGAAGGTAACCCATGCATGTAACTAATACGGGTAACAATTTTTTAGTGCAACTAATGCGACAATGAGTTTACTTTACCGCATTAGTGGTGAAGTAAATGTGGAATTTACTCTGCCGTATTTGATACAGTTAACAAATGCAGATGAATAGGTCTCTATCGCATTTGCTACAGTGCAATGTTGACTGTTGTCAACCGCATTTGATATAATTGCACAAATGCTGATTGACTTTGTTCTATCGCATTTGCTACTGCATACAAATACAAATAGGATAAAACAAGCAACTCTACCGCATATGTTACAATGCTGAAGAACACAATCACAAGTTATTCTTCCCATTTACTACAACACAAATGCGGACAGCCAAAGGTTTCAAGTTTAACTTCTGCATTTGCAACAATACACAAATGCAGAAGAATAAAAATTAAGAAACAAAGAAAAAAACTTCTGCATTTGCAACAGTACTGAAATGTGGACAGTCAGTCAAAAATTTGTCCTCCGCATCTGCTACAGTAACAAACGCGGATGACCAAAAGTAGCAAAATGCGGACTGTCAATGTCAAAAGTTTGTCTTCCGCATTTGCTACAGCCAACAAATGCAGATGACCAAAAGTCAAACAAATTAACCTTCAGCATTTGCTACAGTGGTGACTGTATCTGCTTTTAAACTTGTAAAATTTTTCAAAATGTATTATTTGACTATTTAAAGGAATTCAAACGGGTCATTTAATACTTTTCAAATTTGAGAGACTTTATAGTGAGACGAGCGCAAACATACAATACACCATCTTCAATCATCATCATCATCATAAACATTCAAAGATTTTCGTGTGAATCTTCTCAATCGACCTTTGATATCAATTCTGAAACAACATTCGGATCAGAAATAAGGTGAAATTTCATAAGAAGTTTAATCAAAACCTAAGTTTCAGAATGATAAACCTAAATCAGTCAAGAACCAAATGATAAGGAAGAACACAAAACATGTTTCATTGATGTAACATAATACACCTTTTCGACTTAATGAGCATGAAAACCAACAGAAATTATTGTCACCATGAAAATCTTGATATTCATGTTCGTTGTAAGAACAGAGCATGTTGAAATTACACATTTGAAACAAATCAATAAAACAATACCTCTCTAATGGTTCAAACATTGAAACTATGATTGTTAAATGACAAATTCACCATTTGCCATTACAGCAATTCAACAGAAATAACAAGCAGTCTTCCTTGTAATATTAAGTCAAAACTGATAACTAATGCACATGTCTCTTGTGCAGATTACATGGCAAATTTTACATGGAGCAAGCTCCATAACGTCAACGGTTATTTAAACCCTGATGTGCCAGAAGTAGAGGGACTGAGAGACATCATCAGATTCATCAATACCACAAGGATAGCATATGCCATCACAGTCAGACCAACTATCTATGAGAATCTCATAAGGTCTTTCTGGAACACAGCTGAGGTTGTTGAAGCTGATGGAATTAGAACACTTACTGGGAGAATTAACAGTGAACACATATTGATCATAAGTGAAGAGTCAGTTAGAAGATGTTTAAGGTTTAGTGATGAGGCAAATGCTCCTTTGGAACTGAGTGATGAAGACATAACCACATTTTTTTCTGAAATTGGTTATGAAGGAGGATATGAAGCTAAGAAAATTGTTAAGGGATTGGTTGATCTACCATGGAGATTCATTATTCATATGTTTCAGCACTGCTTGTCAAAGAGAAAGACAGGATGGAATGACATTCTAGTCCTCACATCATCAACTATCTGTGCTCTATGCACCAACAGGCCAATCAATATGTCAGCATATGTTTTCAATGGCTTGGTTTCAAACATTAGATAAGGGAAAAGATACAAGTTTATGATGTATCCAAGATTCATCTAGTGCCTAATCAATGAATCATTCCCTGACATTGCAACTGAAGGACCAGTGCTTGACATTCCACACTAGGATGGAAGATCATATAAGTATATAAAGAAGAGAGACCCTAGAAACTTTTATAGTTACTCCTCTTCTGCCTTGGATGATTGCAACAGATAAATCAAGAAGCACAACCATCTCCACAACCATCACCATAACCTGCTGCTCAACCATCACCAATACCATCACCAATACCATCACCACAATCACCACCACTTTCAACTCCACAACTAACAACACCACCACCAACACCACAACCAACTCCACAACCACTCCACAACCAACTCCACAACCAACTCCACAACCAATTCCACAACCATCACCATAATAATCTCCTCAACCAACACCACCATCTCATCAATCACAATACAACCATATCACCTTCACCTATATCACCTTTTCATCACTCTCCAATATCACCATCACTCTCCATATCACCATCACAATAATCACCTATATACCCTTTTCAACCTGTGCCATCACAAGATTACCCTGCTGATGTAGAAAGATAAACCAGTGCTTCCAAAGCTCCCAAATCATCTTCTGATGAGGAGGATCATCACACTCATATGCCTGTAAAAACAACAACTTCTGAGCCTGCTCCCTCAGAGAGTTTTGCTGATTCAAATGTTAACAGACCAGATGAGAAGGATGAACTGATTACTGAATTGATGCAAAAGATTGAAAGAATGGAGAGAATTCTAAACAGAAGGGCAAGAATCATAGATGATAGAATTCTGGAACTAGATGAGAAGGAACAGGAGCTGAAAGATCTTAAAGATAAACATAAGGCTGAATTGACTGAAAAAGATAAGGAAATTGAAGTTGTAAAGGCTGCCATTAATCATTCAAGAGAAGAAGTCAGTGGACATATTGACACTCTTGAAATTCAAACAATAGCAATGGAGAAACAAGAAAATATCATAGAAGAACAAGCTAATACTATCTCCAAACTTGAAAAAGAAATTAATAGCAAGAACAAAAGGAAATATGAGCTTGAAATGATGATTAAGATCCAAAGAAATGAAGTGGATGATGATGATGAGAAAGAAAAACAAGAAAAGGTTGATGTTGATGACAACCAGTCAGTTGATAAAAATGAAGAACAAGAGGGTAATACAAGTCAGACAGAGCATGAGGAACATAGTCTAGAATGGTGATTTATTCTGGAGAAACCTCTGCTGATCACACTGAAAAAGCTGAGTTTAAAGAACTTTTCAGCACACTAGACAACATTACAGTTGAAGAATTCAGTGTTGATAGTGATTTCTGGGAGTTTGTAAACAACCTAAAAGTTGATTCTGATCCATTGTGTTCATTCCAAAATCTCCAGAACCTTTGGAGAAAGAGCTGAACATGCAGATTGTTTCTGCAGTGTCTCTAACTCAAGAGCAAAAAGAAAGAATAAGAGAAATGGTTGAACAAGAAAGAGAGAAAGAAAAAGAATCAGAAAAAGAAAGCAAGAAATGAATGTGGATAAACAAGTACAAACAACACCAAAGAGAATGCCTGAAGTAATAGAAAAGGGTGTAGCTTCAAGCCCTCAACTTCAAACTTACTCACGAAAAAGGAAATACTTAGCTGAAAAAGCTAAGGGTAAAAGACCAATATTTGAAGAAGAACCAGTTAAGAAACAAAAAGATGACCCCAGAAGTCTAGCAGAAATTGCTGAATTTTTAGAAGAACATGAGCAGGCAGAAGCTCAATTGAAGAAATTGGCTGGTGCAGTTGATTTAGAAGAAGGTGAGATTGCTGGTGATATGAACTGAAAGGATGTTCTTATGGACAGTCCTATGAAAGCAGAACAGGTAGTGGAAGACATGGTATCCAAAGCACAAACTAATGACTTGATGATTAAAGCCATGTTTCTAATCAATCAAGGTTATGATCCTGATAAAGTGTTTGGAATGACTTATGAAGGCATGAAGGAGGAGGAAGAGAAAGCAAAAAGGCTGCTTGATCCAAACATTAAAACAGAGTATGAGAAAGCAATCACCAAGGATACTCCAAAGCATAAAGATTCCTCTTTGAAGAAATCAACCGGGTATGAAATGCCAAGAAGGGGTCCCCTACACAAGCTGTCTTTAATGAAGAAATCATCTCCATCCCATGAACCATTATGTAAGGATTCCTGAAGTCTGATGCAACCCAAAACTGCCTAAGTGTTTCAGCAACATGCACTAAGTACTGAAGTGAAGAATCTTCGGAAGAATTACACAAAGCATTAGAAAATACTCTAAGTGTAATTTCTTCCGAAGCCAAGACCAATATCTTCCGAAGCCTAACATGAAGTCTTCCGAAGCTTGAAGAGACAAAGTCTTCCGAAGCTTCAACCTATGAAGACAGATTTCTTCCGAAGACTTTTAGTACACATGCTTTATCTGATGTACTGTTCCATAAAGCACCTTTTCCGCTGCGTCTCTCTGATAAGCCACCAACTTACAAGAGTTGGTGAAAAGGTCCATGCTTTTGGTAATACATTGAGGTCTTGTGTCTGAGACTTTCTACTTTATGTACTTATCCTTTTTGTAATGTATAAGGATGTGAGCTATGGCATGTCATAGTCACAAGGTCAAAGGCAGATATGCTTTTGATCCTACAATTGATTTTGTTAGTGTCTAGTCAATTGTATCCAGCTGGCTTTCATAGTATAGCGGCTGTAGGTTGTAGTATAAGTATTCCAAGTTCTTGTATCTTTCGATATGCTTTGTAACACTTGTAAAAGAACTTGAGAAAGCAATATACTGCTACCTTGAAAACTATATTCTCTTGTTCTGTCTTGCTTAACTTGTGTTCTCTGCATCACCTTTGGTTACCTAGTTCACTGTTTGATTAAGATTTAGTTAATCTCCTCATTGTGCTGTTGTGTTGTAATTGTGTTCAAGCCCTTGAACGATCCTGCAATTGGTATCAGAGCTCTCAGGCTCGTGATATAAGATCTAACCATCTTAAGATCCCTCACACACACAAAAACTAAACTTTTCTCAAATGGCTTCCATCTCAAAGACTGATATGGAGACTGGAACCATGAAAAATCCCCATTGATCACTCTTGATGACTTCGACACCTGGTGCATGAGGAGGGAGGCTTCATCAGGTCTCTTGACTCAAGAATGTGGGAATCTGTTGAATATGGACCTTTCATACCTAGCACCCCCTCTGCTACCGGTGCTGGTATGATTCCTAAAGACGTGGCCAACTACTCAGATGAAGATAGGAAAGAGTAGAGATTGACAGGAAGGCCATGACTGCTCTTCAGACTGCTATTCCAAACTCTGTGTACAGAGGTTTTAAGAAGTGCAAGACAGCTAAACAGCTGTGGGATGCACTGAAGCTGATGTATGAAGGCTCTCTGAAGCCAAGGAGAACAAGAAAGATATTCTGAAGCAGCAGTTTGAAAATTTCACCTTTAAAACAGGTGAACCATGACCCAACAATACTTCAGGTATGTTGAGATTGTGGATACCCTTGTGGATGGAGGAGTCCTCTTGAGAACAGAGACATTGTAAGGAAGTTCATGTCCTCACTTCCTAGGCAATGGACACACTACTGTGTGGTAATCAAGAGGACTGAGAACCTTAAAACTCTTACTCTGACAGAGTTATATGGGATTCTCAGTGGATACCAGATGGAGATGAACTTACAGGGTCATCTGGCAACTAACAATCAAATGGGTTCAGCCCTTCATGTGGCTGAAAGGGACAGCATAGAACCCAACATCATCTCCTATGCTACCCTGACAACTCACAAAAGGGTCCTTTCAACCTTCCCGGAGACACCAAGGGAGAACTTTACTCAAGGGAGTCCATTCCAAGAGACAAGTTCTTCGCAAGCCTTTGTGTCTGCAGATGAAAGCTGTGGAAATTATCTCTTCACTCTTGAAGATCTAGACTGTATCCATCCAGATGACCTGGAATACATGGAGATAGTTCAGCAGATGGCTCTTCTCACTCACAGAGCCAAGAAGTTCTACAAGAGGACAGGAAGAAAATTTCCAAGCAATGCTACCAGCGGAAAGTTTGGCCTGGTAAAAGCAAAGTTAAGTGTTACAATTGTAACCTTATGGGTCACTTCGCCAGGGAGTGTAAGGCACCCAGAGCAAATGGGGGTCAAACACAACTCAGACCAAACTTCTCCAACAATACCCCTCAGGCTGAGAAGACAAAGCAACATGTTGCGGTTGCTGTTGAAGAGGGAGATTTGACTGGAGTTTTCAGGTGGAGGATGCTTCTCCAAACCAAGCATTGATGGCTGATCATGATGAAGCCAAGGTATTAGAACATCTTTGCTCCCCTGAATGCATTGCTAAAGTAAATAGATACAGGTCCTACAACCTAGAGATGAGATCTGATCTTGAGTCATTAAACATATTGAAATCTGACTTTAGAAAAACTGAAAATGATTACAAGTTAAAGATAGAAGATGGAGAAAACTATTCAGTACTAAAACATGAACAAACAGATTTTAGAACTCAGATCCAAGATCTCATCACTAAGTTGACTAAGTGCCAGGCTGAGCTTGTGATCAGCAAAGCCCTGGCAGAGAAAAGTGTTCTTGAAGAAGAGACCTTCAAGAACATGATATCCTCATCCCTACACAATAAGGTTTGTTATCAAAATAGACAGGGACTGGGATCAAATGAGATAGCTCCTCCACACACATCTTGTCTGTAAGATCTCCTAGGTGTGGAACTTGTGAAGATGAGCTTCCTCTCATAGATCAGTAAGTGAGGATGATGAAGAAGTGATAGTGAGGAATCCCTCTGAGAAGAGTGAAGAAGAGGATTCCTCCAAGGGCCACTATCCTTCTGATGAGGAGAAGAAATTAACTGTGATGACCAAGTCCAAGAGAAAGAACCTGATCAGGAGAGCAAAAGGAAAGCAAAGAAGGCTCAAGAAATCAAGGCTACCTTTGATGCTAAGCAGAAACAAGTGTTTATCTCTGCAGGCTTCAAAGCAATAAGGACTGAAGACATCCACCAAGCCTCTTATCTAAAAGTTCTGGTTCATGTTCAAATCATCTCAGTACAAAGAAGAAGACTGAGCTGCTGTGTACCACTGCCACAGCCTGGACCATCAAATCCAAGAACAGTTCACAGCCCAAGGAAACTGTATCTGAATCTACCAAGATGAAGGTGAAAAAGGAATGTGACCAAGGCCAGTCTTGCTCTCAAAAGGAGATTTCTTGAAGAAGAAAAAATGCTGTGTGTTATGTGTGAAAGTACTTCTCATATTGCCAAGGATTGTCCATACAATCCTAAAAGTACTATCCACATGACCAATACAAAGACTTCAAAGAATCTCAAGAAGTCTCAAGCTTCGGAAGGAAAGTTTGTTTCCTTCGGAAGCTCCAAATCAAAGAAGAAGGTAAATGGAAAATTACCTTCGGAAGCAAAGTTGGTCTCGGAAGAAGGAGTTCTTCCGAAGTACTAAAGTCTACTGCAGTGACTGTAGATTCTTCCGAAGTATCAGTCATTAAAACTTGTGAAGCTCCAAAGCTTCTAAGGTTTTGAAGGTCAAGTCCAAGACTCCAAAGGTGGTGTGGAAGTCTAAGAAAGACCAAATGACTGAGGTTTCTCCATCAACAACAAGCGAAGATCCCCTCTGTACAACCATAGGATCTATTACTGTTGCATTACCTTCTATTACACTTACTGAACCCAAGACAAGTAAGGCTTGGGTTTCCAAATGTAACTAATCATTTTCTTTGTGCAGGAACAGCTCAAGACAAACAAGAATGTCTGGATAATTGACAGTGGCTGTTCCAGGCACATGACAGGCGATAGGTCTTTACTTCAATTTTGAGAGAATTGATGGAGGACCAGTTGCTTTTGGAGGAAATGAAGGTGGTTACATTTATGGAAGGGGCAAGGTCACAAATGGTAAGCTCAGCATTGAGAAGGTAAATTTTGTTAAGGAGCTTGGGTACAACCTTCTGAGTGTATCTCAATTTTGTGATCAGAGTCATAACATGCTCTTCACTGAGCATGAGTGCATTGTTCTCAAACCTGGAGTGGTCATTCCTCATGAGCATATTCTGCTCAGAGCCCCCAGGAAAGGGAACATGTACAAGATGGATTTGCAAGAAACATCTCCCTCTGGAGAAGTTTCATGCTTTCTATCTAAAGCAAATAGTGATGAGTTTCCTATGGCATAAAAGAATGTGCCATGTAAACTTTAAGAATATGAATAAATTAATTAAACATGATCTGGTAACTGGAATGCAAAGAAAGAGTTTACAAGTGATGATCATTGTGTTGCATGCCTGAAAGGGAAGCAACACAAGGTATCTCACAAGCCTAAGGAAAAGAACTCCATCACTACTCCCCTACACTTATTACATATGGATCTCTTGGGCCCCACCAGTGTAATGAGTTTAGGAAGGACCTTATACTGTCTAGTGATCACAGATGATTTTACAAGATTCACTTGGGTTTTCTTTCTTAGAACTAAAGATGAGACTCCTGAGATTCTAAAGAATTTCATCTAAAGATTGAGAATCAATGTGATCACAAGGTCAAAACCATAAGATGTGATCAAGGAACTGAATTCAAGAACCAAATCCTTGATACATTTTGTGATGACAAGGGTATTACAAGACAATACAGTGCTCCCAGGATCCTCAGCAAAACGGAGTTGCTGAGAGGAGAAACAGGACACTTATTGAAGCTGCAAGAACTATGTTGTCTGACTCTAAACTGCCTATCACCTTCTGGGCAGAGGCAGTTAATACTGCCTGCTATGTGCAAAACAGAGTCTTAGTAGTTAAGACACATGGTAAGACTCCTTATGAACTTTGGCACAAGAGGAAACCTTTCATTGGTTTTCTCAGGTCATTTGGATGTCCTGCACCATCTTGATACCAAAGATCAAGTTGCCAAGTTTGCTGAGAAATCAGACGATGGACACTTCATTGGATACTCTTCTCAAGCTAAAGCTTATAGAGTATACAATCTCAGAACTAGAATCATTGAGGAGTCAGCCAATGTGACTTTCAATGAGCACACTCCAGTGTGGCTGGTTCTGGTCCGGATTGGCTATTTGATCTGATTTAGTTACCAACTGTTTTAATCAATCTTGTGAGATGTTTCAGGATCTGCGAAAATTTAAATACAGGTGATCCTGATCCAAGATTTGAGCTTGGAAGACCTTCAGCTCCAGTTGGAACTACTTCGGCAAATGAGGTTTCTATCAGCACAACAATGACAAATCCAGCTGAAACATCTGGCATGCCTTCAAATTCCAGTTCAGAGGCCTCTCAACCAGATAAAGACATCTCAATTGCAGAAGATAACAATGGTGATGGTGAAAGTGATCAAGAATCTCTTGATGCTAATAACCATACCATAGATGATAACATCAATGATGTCACACACTCATTGGATCAAGTTAATTTTGATAAGTGTGATAATGTGGAGGATCAATCTTCAAGACCAGATCTAAATTTCTCAAATTGGATCTATCTCAGCAACTTGCTGTGATCCCTCAGCTAAGGATCCACAAGTCTCATCCTACTACAAACATCATGGAGATGTTATCTCCGGGGTAAAGACAAGAGGGCAAACCATGAAGCAAATGTTTGTCTTCACTCTTGTTTTCTATCCCAGTTAGAGCCAAAGAAAGTTGAGGAGGCTCTAAAGGATGGAAGTGGGTTGAAGCTATGCAACAAGAGCTGCTTCAATTCAAAAGACAGAAAGTTTGGAACCTTTGTCCTCTTCCTCATGGGAAGACTACCATTGGAACCAAATGGGTTTTTAGGAATAAAAAGGATGATAGAGGAATCATCATCAAGAACAAGGCTAGACTAGTTGTTCAAGGATACACACAAGAAGAAGGGATTGACTACACTGATGTCTTTGCTCCTGTAGCTAGACTAGAAGCTGTTAGGATATTCCTGGCATTTGCTGCATCCAAGAACTTCATGGTCTACCAACTTGATGTAAAGTGTGCTTTCTTATATGGAGTGATTGATGAGGAGGTTTATGTCAAACAACCACCTGGTTTTGTAGATCCTGATCATCCTGATCATGTCTGCAAGCTTGACAAAGCTCTCTATGGGCTGCATCAGGCACCCAGGAAGTGGTATGAAACACTGTCAGAGTATCTCTGTAAACATGGTTACAGGAGAGGTACTATAGATGGAACTCTCTTCATCAAAGGACAAGGAAACGACATTCTGCTAGTTCAAGTATATGTGGATGACATCATCTTTGGCTCAACCAATTCAAGGCTCTGCAAAGACTTTGAAAAGCTGATGAAAGATAGATTTGAAATGAGTTCAATGGGAGAACTTAATTTCTTTCTGGGAATTCAAGTGAAGCAGGTTGAAGATGGCATTTCATAAGTCAGTCAAAGTATATTCAAGATATACTCAAGAGGTTCAACATGACTGATTGTAAGACTGCTAAGACACCCATAGCCAGAAACCACTCCCTTGGTCCAGATCTTGAGGGGGAGTGTGTAGATGAGCACTTATACAGGGCTATGATGGGTCTCTTATGTATCTTACAGCTAGCAGGCCTGATATCATGTTTGCTACATGTATTTGTGCAAGATATCAAGCAATCCTAAGATGTCTCACTTAATCACTGTGAAAAGGATTTTAAGATACCTCAAAGGTGCTTCAACACTTGGTTTATGGTATCCAAGAATTCTAATTTCAATCTGTATGCCTATACAGACAGTGATTATGGTGGTTGCAACATGACTGCAAAGTCTACATCTGGGGATGTCAATTCCTTGGTGGAAGGGTTGTCTCATGGCAATGCAAGAAACAAACCTGTGTGTCTGCATCAACTGCTGAGGCTGAATACATTGCTGCTGCAAGCTGCTGTGCTCAAGTGCTTTGGATTCAAAATCAGATGCTAGACTACGGATTTAACTTCAAAGAGACTCCTATCCACATAGACAACAACAGTGCTATCTCTATCACTGAGAATCCTGTGCAGCACTCAAGGACCAAAACATCAATATCAGGTATCATTTAATAAGAGATAACTATGAAAAGGGGTTAATTAAACTAGTCAAAGTTCACACAGATGAACAATATGCTGATCTGTTCACAAAAGCTTTTGATGAACAGAGATTTAAGTATCTGATATCAGCTATTGGGATGATCAACTTTGAGTAGATTTTTTTTAAAACTAATTCTAATTATTTCTTCTTAAAAATTATATGTGTGTCCTAAGTTGTCTAGTTCATCACCTTCATAAGCTCATGTTTTCTTTGAATGAAAAACTCTTTTTGAAGATTTTCCTTAGATTCTTGAAAATTTTCTGATACTTCGGAGATAATGTTTTACCTTCGGAAGAAAAATATGTCTTCAAAATAAATGACTGTCTAAGAGATTTTACCTTCGGAAGAAGTCAAAATTTATCTTCCGAAGCTTAAAATTCTCAACTTAGACACTTATTCATTTTTAAGGACTTTTCCTTCCGAAGCAAAAATTACTTTCGGAAGCTTTGTTCATTCTTATACAAAGCTTTCCAAAGTTTATTTCTCTTCCGAAGCATAAATCTTTAAGACTCTTAGGACATTCTTCCGAAGTCACTTTAGCTTCGGAAGCTTTTTCAATCAAACTTCCGAAGACAAATTACTTTCGGAAGCTTTTCGAATCCAAGAAAACTACTTTTTGAGCAAAAAGGTAAACTACTTTTTCAGAGGTGGGACCGACATACGGATTTCAAAGTTTATCCTCTTTCATTAAACTTTATCTGAAATCCTTCTCTCTCATATAAACCAACGGTTCCCCCCTCTTCTATCATCTGCTTTTCTTCCATACCTAAAACCCCAAAGCTTTCTCTCTGAAATTTACTTCCCATTCTTTTCTCTTCATCTCTGAGCTACCTCACAATGGCTGACCTTCCACACAGAAATGATACTCACTTTGCCATGCAGCTACACAGACAACACAATCAGGTTGCTCTGTTATGCTCTGACAAAGATCCTCATTTCTCAGAGGTTTGCCGTTTCTTGTCTTTGTCTCACTACTTCACCTCCCTAACCATTGATCCTCCTCTATATGAGGATCATCTGCTTGAATTCTGGAAGACCTGCCAAGAGGTCATCATGGATGGGGGAAGGCACTGTCTGCCACAGTGCAGGGAGAACAATTTTCATCACTCCGGCCATCATCAATCGACATCTTCAGCTGGATGATGAAGCAGGTGAAGTGTTCTTTCCAAAAGAAGCAGTTAATCATTCCTTCGAGCAGATGGCTATGAAGGAGATTTCTCTGTAAAGACCTTCAGGAAAGGGAAGGTCTCATCCAGTGGAAATACCTGCTCCATGTGGTTATCCACAGCTTATCAAACAAGCATGGTGGATGGGACCAGATTCCTGAGGATCTCTCCTTATAGTTCATGGAATGGTTCAGGGGGTCAAGTTCAGTATTCACAATTTGTTTATACTAATTTACTTGCAAACTTAGACTCCTTAGAATATTACATGTTTCCTAGATATGTTCAACACATTCTTAACTGTGAACTGGGCTCACAGTTGAGGGAAACAGGCAATATTCTTAAACTGGGACAGATGAAGCCCGGCATCTTTAAAATTATGAAGAAGCCAACTGTAGGCTTCTCAGGGGTAGAAACAGCCCTAGTCCCAAAAATGTTAGAGCTCATTGCTCAAGGTGACAACATAGCAGTCCAAGCTAGTGTTGAACCCACACCTACTGCTCTCCTACCCTCTTCACAACCTCCAATATTCATCACCTACAAAAGAAAATCCCAACGAACCCCTGCTCAGGCTATTGAGTCTGTGCAGGCCCCCAAATACTCAACTTACAGGAAGAAGTGGACTCCAGAGCTCCCACTTCTCCTGAGGAGCAAACCACTCCCATTACTTTACCTATCAGGGCTGAGGTTCCTCAAGCTCAACCTGATGAGCTTAGTAGCCCAACAACTGTAAGCCTTCACTCTGAGTCTCAACACTCAAGTGAACAACCTTCAGGGGATAGCTACCATCCCCAGCCTTTGGATCTAAACCAACAATTCCCAACTATCCTTTTACACTGATGAAGACTTAGGATTCAGTGAGTACCATGAGTCTCTCTTCTCCTCCCCTACTCAAAGAGAGATGAGTACCTCTGACTCTCCTCAGTCTATCCCTCATCAGTCACCTATTACTGAGGTGGACACATCTGAACCTGTTCAGGATGTCCATATGGAAGAGGCTCTCACTTTTGACAGTGATTACATCATTAAGACCTCAACCATGGCAACTCAGCCCATTGGCATCTTAACGAGGTTGCCAGTGAGCAGAGGAAAACCAGCAGCCAAGACACTCAAGCTGGTGGTGAGAGAAGGGACTTTGGTCCAATCCTCTCATCCCCCAGTGATTCTTCTGATGAAGATGAGGGGAATTTGAGACTAAAGGTACAAAAATTGTCACAAACATGTACCTATCTAGTCTCTAAGGTTAGTCACTTGGAATCTCAGGTGACTACCCTGCAAAACAGGGTCAATGATCAGCAACTCCAGATTTCATATCTGCAGGAAAAACTAGCTGGGAGACCTTTAAGAGAGCTCAACCAGGAACACAAGAACCTGTGGAAGTGATTGATTTATCCTCCAGCTCACCTATGCAAGTGGGTGATGCTACCAAAAAGGGGGAGAATGTTATCACAACCACAGAACCTGGGAGTTCTTCAAAGAGAATGGACATAGAGGACTCACCATCCTCACTTGCTGTTGTGCATTCTCAGCAACTTCCTCAAGTTCACATTAATGTGGACTCTATAGATCTCTCATCAGAAGTCTCTTTGAGGAAGGTATACCAAGGGCTGTCTCATCTCCACCACATGGAACTGGCAACTACATATCAGATGGAGGTATGATGATGACAGAAGAGCCCTCATACTTCACAGAGTTCAAGGTCAACAAGAAGTCTTTCAGTTCCAAAACCTGAGCTTCTATGAAGGATTGGATTTAGTCAACATGCCACTTGTCAACCAAGCAAATCTAGACAAGCTGACAGGCTGGCTCAAAGAATCCAAGACAGGATCCTTGCAGAGTTCTCTCTAAGAAGGAGACTTAGGCAATCAGGCAATGTCATCGGTCAACTGGATGCTGAGGTGGACCCTAAGATTAGTTTCATAGGGGAAACCTTGGCTGAAGGCCCAGTGGCAGAACCTGAGACCCTTGTCTCACCATCAACAACTGCTGCAGAGATCCAACTCCATCTGAGACACCTGCTGGTGAAGGTGTTTCTCAGCCTCTCTCTGGCCAGAGCATGGAAGCTACACCAAGCAATGAAGGCCAAGCCTCAATCCACCCTGAGTCACAAAGGTCTGTTGGTGACAAAGGGAAAAGGATAATGACTCCTGAGGAAATTGAGGAGGAAGAGAGAGAGAGGAAAAGGAGGCTAAGGGGAGAAAGTTCTTTGGGTCATCAAAATTCATGCAAGCTGCAATCAGGGCTGCCCCAGACCAAAATACTCAAAATGATGAACAAAGGGCAGTCAGGATTAATTACTTACAGACCAGGAACTATGATGTTGATGAAATCATCTCCCTCCCCTTAGAAGAATTGAATGAACTGGCTGACATGGAAGTGTCAAGAGAGATTAAGGAGAAAGAGGATGCAAGGTTACTTCTCCAATTCAAAGAGGAGAGGAGACAGAAAAGACTTCACAAGCATACTCCCACTCTCTCTCCAGTTCAAGAAAGTCCTGCACAGGAAGATGTGGCTCCACAAGAACCTCAGGTAGATAAAGAAGAAGATAGAATCAAAATGATAAACTACCTGAGTGCCACAGGCTTCTATCAGGCAAATACACTTCTTCCCCTGTCCTATGACTTTATTGAGTTCGAGTACTTAAAGCAACTTGAGCTTGAGTTAGTCAAAGAAAGAAAAACAACCAAAAGGAAGCTAAGGGAAGAAGCTTGCAAAGTCAAGAACCATCATTCAAAAGAATGCAAAGAAGTCTGCTGACAGACAAAGAATGATGAGCTTCTTGAAGTCATATGGATTCTCCGGAAGGAGACTTGGTCCCATGTCTCTATCTACAATGGATGAGCATATAAGGGTAATCAAGCAGAAGATTAGAAGTGGTGAACTCATTGACTTGCACTCTCTTCCAAGTCAAGTTCCACCTGAAGTGGAGGTCAAGTTTGAACAACCAGAGACACCTGAACCAGAACCTCCAGCTGAGCCTCAGCAAACTTCATCTTCTGATCCAAGAAGGGTCAAACTCCCTCTCCTTCTGAACCTGTGAGGGAGGAACACCCAACTGAGAAAGACACTGATGATCAACATGGTGCTGCAGACCAGTCTTCTCAGTTAAAGACATTAAAGAGGAAGAAGAAAATGGCCTCCAAACCAAAGACTAAAAAGAAGAAGCCAAAGTCATCAACCTCTACTCCCCAGGTTGAATCAGATCAACCTGAGGAAGTGCATGATGAGGCAGCCAATCAACTCCTATGCAAGTGGCTCCTCTAGCAACCGAGACACCCATCTTATCTGGACTTACTCTACCAATCCAGAAAGATGGAATGTTATCAGGATCAAGGTGTTGAAAATGTCTACTCATGGCAAGACATAATCAACTTACCTCTGCATGATCTCTTTGAATGAGAAGATACTATGAGAGTCTTGATGATCCTGACCATCAAATGAAAAAAGGGATGGTATTGATTATTCTGAAGACTACAAACATTTAAAGATCTTCTAGGTGTTTTGGTAGCATCAGCCTAGGGGGAGTTGTAAGGATTCCTGAAGTCTGATGCAACCCAAAACTGCCTAAGTGTTTCAGCAACATGCACTAAAGACTGAAGTGAAGAATGCTTCGGAAGAATTACACAAAGCATTAGAAAATACTCTAAGTGTAATTCTTCCGAAGCCAAGACCAATATCTTCCGAAGCCTAACATGAAGTCTTCCGAAGTTGAAGAGACAAAGTCTTCGAAGCTTCAACCTATGAAGACAGATTTCTTCCGAAGACTTTTAGTACACATGCTTTATCTGATGTACTGTTCCATAAAGCACCTTTTCCGCTGCGTCTCTCTGATAAGCCACCAACTTACAAGAGTTGGTGAAAAGGTCCATGCTTTTGGTAACTGTACATTGAGGTCTTGTGTCTGAGACTTTCTACTTTATGTACTTTATCCTTTTTGTAATGTATAAGGATGTGAGCTATGGCATGTCATAGTCACAAGGTCAAAAGGCAGATATGCCTTTTGATCCTACAATTGATTTTGTTAGTGTCTAGTCAATTGTATCCAGCTGGCTTTCATAGTATAGCCGGCTGTAGGTTGTAGTATAAGTATTCCAAGTTCTTGTATCTTTCGATATGCTTTGTAACACTTGTAAAAGAACTTGAGAAAGCAATATACTGCTACCTTAAAACTATCTCTTGTTCTGTCTCTTGCTTAACTTGTGTTCTCTGCATCACCTTTGGTTACCTAGTTCACTGTGTTGATTAAGATTTAGTTAATCTCCTCATTGTGCTGTTGTGTTGTAATTGTGTTCAAGCCCTTGAACGATCCTGCACATTATTCCGATCCTTATAATATGTCTGATAAGGAAAGAAGGAATATCTCTCAAGTCGGGTTCACGAGAGAAGGATTGGAAACATGAAGACAAACTCATTAAGGGCTGCAACTCTTCAATTGATTAATGAGAAGAAAGAAAAACTCAAGAAGCTAGAAGAAGAATTAGCAAGCACCAAACAAGAAGCAGAGTAAGCTAAAGACATGATGCTGAACCAGAAAGACCAAGAACTACTGCCCAGTGCTCCACAAGTACCTTGAATGGTTTGCAGAACCATCTCAGTTGAAACTACAAGAAGGACTGACTATGCAGAACTGATTAGAGGGGTGTCTCTCCCAAGGGTAAGGTAGATCAAAAGATAATAGCCTAGAAGTATGATAGTACATGGAATATGTTATGGTGAAGAGGAATCAGGGCTAGTACAATTCTTTACAGAGTACTCAGCTCTTGTAAATGCCCTGGAGATTCATGATTTGAAGGAGCTAGCTCAACTTGAACTGATCAATTATGCAGCTATGTTCAGGGGATATGAATTTGAGAACATACTTAAGATGTTCAGAGAACAAACAAATTCAATTCATTAAAGACAATATGTGAGAAAGATAAAACATTTGTCATCCCCTTGATAAGAAGAAAAAGGTGCAAGCAGAAGAAATTGTGTTCCCTGAGTTGAAGGTAAAGCCAACCGAATCATTGAAGAGGAAAGTAGGTCTGGTACTCATTCCTCCACTCCCATCTCAACGTGTACTATGATGAGAAAACCTATGAGATGGTGATTGAAAGGAAGTGGGGAGAAAGGAGGGAGCTGAAATAAGATTATTCAGTGGATATGAAGTAAGACTACTTGATGAATCATACATCACTACATTTATACCAGACACTTTAGGGAATAAAACAAAATTGGTGTGAAACAAGACATGCACTTCTTTTCTTAAATGCATAAGTTGCTGAAACTAGCATATGATCGGATAAGTGCTAAAAGAGACAAAAGAAAGAAGAAGAAAACACCCCCTGCAACTTGGAAATATTGTTAAACTTGAAGTGGATATGGGGGGTGCTTACTGATTCATAGAGATGGTCTTTCTACAATCTCCATTTGGGAGCCTATTTCACTGAAAAAGTTACCAATGGAAGCCATCTACAACATGAGCAAAATGAAGATCCATGTGCTAAGTAGAGACAGGATGTCAGAGCAAAATGAAGATCCATCTTCCGTATTGACTAATGCAGAAGACATAATACTAATGCTAAAGAACAAGTTACTCTTCCGCATTGACTAATGCGGAAGAACAAAAGAAGATGCGGACAAGACTTTGCTCATCCGCATTGACAAATGCGGATGACCGACCAAATGCGCATAAGTATTTGTTCATCCGCATTAACCAATGCCGATGACCAACTTACTAATGCGGATGATCATGTGAGATGCTGATCAAGAATATCTCATCCACATTTGTCAATGCGGATGAAGAAGCAGAGATACGAATCAAGACTTAGACTAGTTTCTGATGTAATAGGTCAGGGGTAGTTTAGTCATTTTGTAAAGGTATCTTGTCTGCCTATAAATAGAATAGTTTACCTCGTACTGAGGTGACGGCTGATAGATAGAGAATTTTTGTTGTAATTATTCTCTGTAAGTCATCAACTTTCATATATCAATACAAACAACATTTATGAGTATTTTTCTTTCTTTGAATGTTCTTTGATTGTTTGTTTCCGCCACTCAATCATTGACTTGATTATCATATTCAATTCACAGTAAGAATATCACTCTTACTCAACCCCAGTCAATATTGAAGAACAAGTTACTCTTCCGCATTGACTAATGCGGAAGAACAAAAGAAGATGCGGACAAGACTTTGCTCATCCGCATTGACAACGTGGATGACCGACCAAATACGCATAAGTATTTGTTCATTCGCATTAACCAATGTGGATGACCAACTTACTAATGCGGATGATCATGTGAAATGCTGATCAAGATTATCTCATCCGCATTTGTCAATGTGGATGAACAAGCAGAGATGCGGATCAAGACTTAGACTAGTTTCTGATGTAATAGGTCAGGGGTAGTTTAGGCATCTTGTAAAGGCATCTTGTCTGCCTATAATACAATAGTTTACCTCGTACTAAGGTGACAGCTGATAGATAGAGAATTTTTGTTGTAATTATTCTCTATAATTTATCAACTTTCATATATCAATACAAACAACATTTATGAGTATTTTTCTTGCTTTGAATGTTTTTTGATTGTTTGTTTCCGCCACTCAATCATTGACTTGATTATCTTATTCGATTCACCGTAAGAATATCACTCTTACTCAACCCTAGTCAGAATTCACTATATGTCCTAATTGTTTTAGTTGTTGGGTCATCAGTCCTCATTTACCCTTCAAAATTAATCTTAGGTTCCATGGCGGCCTTAGGTTGACCAACTTCTTCCACGATGATAGAAGGTGCATTTATCCTTTGAAGTTCTTCAGCTCCAAAGTACATCATAGCTGCATCAGGCTTGGGAAAAACTGTTGCTTTGGACGTCGGGTATCTTGAAGTTAGAGAAGTTAAAGCTCGGCTCTATGGTTCCACATATGTTTGTCCCTAAACACTCTTCCCGTTTTTCGTAGCATCATATTAAGAGGTAGATGAGCTAGAGGAAGAGGTCAATAAGACCTGAATAGTTACATGCCTGACAGATCTCTCAATCTATTTATCAGCTTGTTGAGCCTTGAGATTTTCAATCTCAAATTGCTAAGTGGCGGACCTATCCTCAAAAGTCTTAACCTTGGATTCAAGATTTGAGAATTTAGAAAGTAGGTCTTGAATGATGAGTTCCAGAATTCCCTCATCTTTTTTTGAAGAATCACAGGGAGATGAGGTAATATACCTTGTATACTCATCCTCACCGCCAGATATGGTTTCTTGGCACCGTGGTTTCCCTTGCCAAATGATGTCTCTTTTAGAGGCACAAAAGGCACGGTTGTCGTAGATTCAGACTCAGAAATGTTACCACTGCCCTGAGGATCCAATGAGGCTCCTTTAGTTGTGGCAGCTCATGAGTCCCCTCGACATTAGTGGGACTCACCTCAGTTGTTTTTGCTTATGGGGATAGAGATAAAAGGTCCCTCTAGGCTTTGTCGATCCATAAGAGGGTATTGGGGATCAACTTCATTGTCATGAAGAGACTTAATCTCCTCATCAGTTCTTATCAGTAGGTCAGTGAATGATATGGAAGTTAAACCTAATGACCCGGGACTTTGGTCAATATCCATTGGCATTGAGCCTTTGGTGGGGTTGTCCCTTTTTGGCTACTCAGGAAAGTATAAAGACTCACCCTAAGGGCTTTCAGCTTGGGTTTCAGGCTCAAAGGATTGAGACTGAGGTGACTCAATTTCTTTATTGAGGTCAAATGTGAAGGATGGTGAAACCACAGACTGAGTGGGGGCCCATGTTCCCACTCTAGTATTTTTGGATTAAACAGGATGTGCTTGTTCAATCAGAGTAAATTCAATAAGGGTTATTTTGGGTTGTCTTTGGTAGGTATATTTAATGGGGTGAGAAGGTAGGGTTGGCAATATGAGGGTAGTTGCTGGTGTGGGTTCATCACCTATGGGGTTAACAGTGATGTCACCAGGAGCCATTGGCTCAATCATACCTGGAAGAAGAGTAGTGTGTCTTCTAGTGTAGTTGGTGGACACTCTCTTCAAGACTTTGAAGATGGTCAGCCTCATTTGAGGAACTAGTAGGATAGTTGCACAGACAAGCTAACTCTGGTCAGCTCACAGTTGATGATGTGCTGAAGGAACCTGAGATACATGAAGAATGTGTCATTTTAGAGTTTCCCCATAAGGCTAGTCAGCATAAACCTTGATTAATTGAAGCGAAGGCTTTTCACCAGCCCATGAACTAGGCATCTTAGTTCATATGGCATTTGATCCTATCTCGCAGACTTATTAGACAAACAGTGGAGAACAACATGGAGCAAAAACTTCTAGTTGTATAAGAAATTGAAGATCTGTTCACATATCCACCATATCCTATTTGGGTATATGTGTTATCTAGGTATGACTTGGAGAATTCAGCAGGAGTGCCTTCATCGTGAAGCTCCAGATACTCCTTGATAAGTTGTTTAGTAATGATTAACTCCTAGCCACAAATTCTCAACCTTATTACCCTAACCCTATTTATGGTTTCAATCTGACTGTTGCTCCAAAATTCATCTGTATGATTTGAGTAAACGGTTGGGTTAATAGTCAGAGCGGTGTAATAGGTAGATTGGGTGAGAAAAGAGATGATATCTAAGAAGCCAGCATCCTTTGTTGAATCAAGGAGTGCGACTTGGTTGTGTTGAGGGTTAAGCATCATTATGGAAAAAGGTTGCACAGAAATATGTTTGAATTTAGGTGAATTGAAGGTGAAGGAAGCTTTTGGGTAGTAAATTTGGTAAAAATAATAAAATGAAGATTCAGGTTTATTTAAATGGGTGAAATGGCGGCTTTGAGGGTTGGATAAAGTGAAAAGATGGTTTAGGGTAAGATGTGACAGGGGTGGTAAAATTAAAAACCATTTAAAAGATTCTGACATCATTAATAAAATCATTGCTTTTTACTGTGTGGGGCCCAAAGATTTCTGTTACACAGTAAGGTCTTCTTCCAAGTATAAAAGATTTCTTAAGGTAATCTTCTTCCGAAGCCAATTTTACTTCCAAAGGTAAATTTCTTACTTCCGAGAGTAGAATGTGCTTTTCGAATGGAGAGTTTTATATGCTTCAAAAGTATATCTAATATGCAATCAATCGCTTCTCCCGAGACTAAAAACTCTTTTGAGAAGAAACTTTTCCTTGGAGGAATTTTGCTTTGGAAGATATATATGACATATTCTGAGGGTTAATTCCTCTTCGGAAGAATTATTCTTAGAAGAATTTTAAAAGGACCTTTTGTAACTTGGCTTAGATTGTTTTAACAAGAGACTTTACACATTAAAAAGGTTTTCAAATGATATATACCAATCAATGTTTATCATTCCAATAGCTGTAATAAGATACTTAACTCTTTGTTCATCAAAGCCCTTGGTGAACAAATCAGTATATTGTTCATTTAAGTCAACTTTGATTAGCTTGATAAGACTTTTCTCATGAATATATCCAATGAAATGATACTTGATATCAATGTGCTTTGTCTTGGAGTGCTTTACTGGATTTTTAGTTATGGAGATAGCAATGTTGTTGTCAATGTGGATAGGAGTACTCATGAAGTTGAATCTGTAGTCTATCATCTAGTTCTAAATCCATAGTAGCTAAGAACAACAACTAGTAGCAACAATGTATTCAGCTTCGGTAGTAGATGTTGAAACACATGATTGCTTCTTGCATTGCCATGAGATAATCCTTCCACCAAGATATTGACATCCTCCTGATGTGGATTTTTTGTTGATATTGCAGCCACCGTAGTCACTATCTGAATAGCCATAGGATTGGAATTACTATTCCTTGGATACCAGAGACCTAGTTTAGGTGCTCCTTTGAGGTATCAGAGGATTCTCTTGGCAGCAACTAGGTGAGACACCTTTGGAGTAGCCTGGTATCTTACACAGATGCAAGTTGCAAACATGATATCAAGTCTACTTGTTGTGAGATACATCAGAAACCAATAATTGACTTATACTGATGTTGATCAGTATCCTCCTCCTTAGAGTTAGGACAGAGATTATGGTTTCTAGGTATAGGTGTCTTGGTTGTCTTACAATCTTTCATCTCAAATCTTTCTAAAATTTCATTGACATACCTAGATTGATTTATGAAGATCCCTTCCTTCATCTACTTCACCTGAATTCTAAGGAAAAAAGTCTGTTTTCCCATTGAACTCATCTCAAACTTTTTCTTCATAATGCTCTCAAAGTCTTTGCACATTTGATTATTTGAAGAACCAAATATGATGTCATCAACATAGACTTGGATGAGCAAAATGTCTTTTCCAGACTTCATTTTGAAGAGAGTCTTATCAATGGTACCTCTAGTATATACATTCTTCAGGAGAAATTGAGACAAGGTCTTACACCGTAGCCTAAGTGCTTGGTGCCGCCCATATAGAGATTTATCCAGCTTGCACACATAGTTGGGGTGCTATGAGTCTTCAAATCCTAGAGGCTGACACACGTAGACTTCCTTATCTATATCCATATATAGAAAGGCACACTTAACATCAAACTGGTAAACAATAAAGTTCTTGCATGCAGCTTAAGCAAGGAAGATCTAACTTCCTCAAGTCTTGCAAAAGGTGCAAAGACATCAGTATAATCGATTCCTTCCTCTTGAGTATATCCTTGAACTACCCATTTGGTGCCTATATGTACTTCACCAGATGGTAGTGGATAGAGGTTCTAAACCTTTTGTCTCTTGAATTAAAGCAATTCCTCTTGCATTGATTCAACCCAACTACTATCTTTCAAGGTATCTTCTACCTTCTTGGGTTCTATCTGTGAGAAAAAGCATGAGTACAGGCAGGCATTCCCATTATGAGTTTGTCCCCTTGTTCTCACACCTTCAGAGACTTCTCCTATGATGTTCTCGGCTGGATGGGTGTTGTGAATCGTAAGCCTAGAAATCACCTCCAGTTGCAAAGAAAAATCCAGATTGGACATATTTTTCTCAGGAACTTGACCACTTGGTCCAGCTGATGTTTCTCACTCATTCAATAAGGACTGACTGAATGAAAGAGAAACAACATCAATGTTAATTGGCTGAGATATTGCATTAATAGTTGTTTGTTCCTTCAAAATGCTACTTCAATCAGCTTTGTGTTGTTCATTATCAGCTGATGATTTTTGAGAGTCACTTTGCTTATAACTGATTGAAGCTCCACTGGTTCTTGAGATATTCATGCTATCGATCTACCAGTTGTGGGAGCTTGATGTTCAGAGACTCTTGGAAGAGGTCTGGGCAACTCAAACAGTTGATCAACATTAGCGTCACTTTGAGTACCTATTCAAGCTGAAACATTCTCACAAGATGGTTTAGAATAGTTTGGCCCAGTAGAGACTAACAGTTTTGCTGGGTGAACTAATAAACTGACTATGAGTGAAACTGCGGTTTCGCTCATAGTTTTGCTGGGCAGCAAAACTACACAAAATAAGCAACATACAAAAGTAAACTAACATTAAACCTATTACAATAGAATATAAACATAATCTTAATCTAAGTGAGTCCAACCTATACATGATCTTCAATACCCCCCCTAGGTTGGACCTCACTATCTTCATCAATCTTGATTTGTCTCATCAGATCCAGTCTCTCTGGTTGCCTCTGATATTCTTTTGCAGTCTGCAGACTCATCCTCAGAAGCTTTAGCAACTGATTCTCCTTGGTCATGTCCTGCTACATCAGCTTCTTTGGCATGTGCACTAGCTTCATAAAATTTCTTTGTGAGATCCTACACATCCATATTTAGATCATCTTGTGCTCTCATTTTCTCAGCCAACTCTTTCACCTCAGCTCTCACTCCCCTTACCTTGTTAGCCACATTCATAAACAAACTGGCTTCTTTTCTAGTCTCCTCTCCTGCCCCTACTTTAATGTGATTCTCACAAAGTACCAGCAATTCTTCATCATAAAAGGTAACAACTCCATTGGGTCAAACAACCTATACTCAATCCCATTCTTCACCCTGATCCCTACCTCCCCAGTGTTGTTGTCATAGAACCATTTCTCAAAACTTTGTAGTCGTTGGGGGAGAGGATCTGATAGTCTAACCCTTTTCATAGTTCTTGGGAGTTTCACCCTCAGCATGATCTTCCCTTTACCTGTCTTCCGGTCTTTATCCTTCTTTAACCTTCTTCGTTCAACCTTCATGAAGCCGAATGACTCAAAATTATCATTTATTCCGTTCTTGATTTCCTTCTCCAGCACATAACTCTCTCACTGAGATCAACATCAAGTAATGATAGCACAGCTAACCTTCATAAGTCCTATTTTGGCAAGGTCTTGAATGCCTTCCACTTATGCATATATGTAATTTCTCCCACTCTCCTCTTGATCATAAACATCTTGAGGCCAGGGTTATACTTCTAACTAATGATTTTCTTATCAGCCTCTTTTTTACTCAACCCTTGCATGTTTTAGAATAGGGAAGTTAACTCCACAGGCTCTTTTTCCCTCACTAACTAATCCTCCTTAGTATGTTTTGAAACATCTCTTTTGTAGTCTTCTCAACACCTTCAGTATGTTTTGGAAACATCTCTTCTCCTCCTAAGTCATCAATTTGTATTCCTATACCAACAAAACCAGCCTTAAACACCTGTTCCATGTTTTCCACATTTACGTTCCCTCCTTTTTCATTCCCTTTTTCCAACTCCTTCCTCACACCTGAACCCCTGCCTCCTCAGTCGCTGCACCAGACGTGCCCTCTCCCTAAGAAGATGTACCCACATTTAGAAATGGGTATTTGGAGGTGTTAGTCAAATCATCTAACTTAGGTTGAGTTAGCTGATTGGGTAGGTTGGTTGCTATCTTTAGTTCATTTACCTCATTTTTGTTAAGCAATCTTTTGATCAATCTTTGCTGATCCATCATCATTCTTGTCATAACTTCAATCATCTCATCCTTTTGTTTTTCCTCAGTTCTTGATTAGTAAGTTTGGTCTTGATCATACTCAACTCATTAGCAAGAGATGAGTTGAGGTTTCTAATCACATCCTCCTCCAATCCTACTCTTTCCTCCCTTCTGTGGGCTCAGTAAAAGATTGATGTTTATGTTTGGTCCTTCTCTCAGTCTCTCCCTCATCTGCTTTCTTCTTAGACCTCTTTTATTTCTTAACTCTAGCTTTCTCTACCATCTCATGAATTTCCTTCTCAAAGTCATAATCTTTTTCTTTCACATACCTCTTTCTTTTCTTAGCAGATTTAGTATGTTTCTGCCTGGTCTCTTCTGCTCTCTTCTCCTCTGACTCATTCACCTTCTGATATAATTCCATCATTTTGGAGGGTACATGTTTTCCCATAGATGAGTGATCTTCCTACTGAAGTCATGTCTAATAGCACAACAATCTGCAAATATATTGGTGTTCATCTGTACTGATCTCTTGATCTCTCCATGTCTCGGAATATTGGGAATAAGATCATCTATGATCATCTGAAGGAATCTAGGGTGCATCACCCACTTTTCTTTCTTCAATGCCATTACATTCTCAACCATACAGTCAAAGCTCAGTTTTGCAATGTTGGCCTTTTGCCTTCTACAACAAATAACCATGGCTTTAGCCCAGTCTAGGTTTAATCTGTCAGGTCCACCTTTTCGGTAATCTAAGCACATAATAAACATGTGGTCTATATATCTCCACTACTTGGAGAGAAAGGACTTTTTGATTTCCTTTCTCGTGCCAAACGAAAGTCGCACATATCCCATAGACCTAAAAGCCTCAAAAACCTCCTAATCAGAGAGCATGACCTCCTCTCCTGTATCCTCATCAAGTCTCAACACTCTCGAGATAACCTCAGTAGTAATAATCAGATCGTTCTCCAGCACTCTTGCCACAATCCTCTAACTATTGGCTCTGGTGTCATACTCTACGATACGCCAAAAATCTCTAATGTGTAAATCATATATAATAGAAGAATGTGAGATTGCATAGACGATAGGAGATCTCTATAGCCAAAGGATGCAGTCTCTAAAACCCATTGCTTTGGGATGTGTGTCATCTGGAAGAGCTGTAATATTATTCCTATAGTTGAATTTATGATTAGCCATGTAATCCAAAAAACAGATGAAACGTATTAGAATGGTATATTAAAAATTAATATTAAAGAAAAGTAATTAAAAGAATTAAATGAAAAAATTCAATTTAAATTCGCTAAACGAAATTATAGTTTTGCTAGTCGAAACATTAGTTTCGGTAAGCGAAAATGTAATTTCGGCAACTATTATGAAGTAGTTTCGGCAAGATAGAGCTTCCACGCACCTAAACTATAGATTTGGCCCAACAAAACTGAAATATGATTAGTGAAACCGTTAAGTTCGCTCGGACAACATTACTATATAGTTTCGCTGAAAAAGCTTTGAACTTTCGTTCAGTTTCGCTGGACTATCGATACTTTCGCAGTAAGAACTATGAAGGTATTGAAGAGTCTCAATCAAATAGTCCAAAATGAAATGATTAAACCTAGATTAAACTAATTTCCTTGGTTCGAAACTCACATTCGAAGAGAAAACAAGCAACAATCGAGAAATACAAGCACAAAAACTCAGAATCGTAAAGTAAGGTCACAGGAGACCCTCTCAA
This sequence comes from Flaveria trinervia, assembly GCA_025506515.1. Classification (NCBI taxonomy): domain Eukaryota; kingdom Viridiplantae; phylum Streptophyta; class Magnoliopsida; order Asterales; family Asteraceae; genus Flaveria; species Flaveria trinervia. The sequence goes on from CM046455.1 coordinate 57,950,255, forward strand.
ACATAAAAAAACACGACACAGTAAAAATGAGAAGATAATTTCGCAAACAGAGTTATATAGGGCTTAGTTTCATAGGAAGCGAAACTATAGTTTCACCCATAGAAACTCTGGTCGAAACTGACCTTGTAACGTGCGAAAGAGCCAACGATGCTATAATTTCACCATGCGAAACTGCCAGCAAAAGTATAATTTTGCTAGAAACTTAAAATTTAAAAAAATTATTTTCTTTTTAGAATAAAATCAAGTAAAAATTATTTAGAAAAGAATTAAAACAAAGTAAATAAAATAAAAGAAATTTGCCCCACAAGACCTCACCACACTTCACATATTTTAAACAAAATCAAACAGGAGAAAATATATATGAACTAGAAGCTGAAAAGATCTTCTAGAGAGTCAAAGTTTGGCGGGATTGCTGATATACTTGTCTCTTTAAGTCCATGCCTTCTTCATTTCAACAAGTGCACCACAGCTACTATTATTATGTTTTGCTTCTTTTGAAGAAAACATTGAATGACTCAGTCCCCACAGATATTTGGCAAAGAATCTTATCCTGTCGTCATGATATATTGAACAAATGACACACTTTGCTTGACTATTCCTATAAGAAGCAACAAAGGTCCTTTTTCAAAAGAAGCAAAGCCCTTATAGACAACAAATGATGAGAGCTCCAGGTCTATACTTACGTACAACAGAGGAGTTAATCAATTGAGTCTAACGGGTGAGAGCTTTAGGTCTATACATGCGTATAATAGAGAAGATCATCATATTGTGCCGATGAGAGCTCCAAGTCAGTACTATACAACAACAGAGGAGATCATCACTCTAGGTCAATGTTTACACATAGCAGAGGAGATAAGCACCAGAAATAATACAACAAGGAGCTTCTTAGATACGAAGATGAGTAAGCATATAACTTTTGAGATAGGATGGGAGATTCAGACACAAAGATACTTTAGATAAGAATAACTCAAAACACAGATATCACGTTCTCAACCCATTTTGAACACGGACTTGAAACTTTGTGAAGGCCACAAATGTCAAGAGGATTATCCGAGTCATCAAGTTTCTTGTTCTTATTGTTGATACATATGTACCTAGTTTATGAGCTTAATGTAAATGTCTATCATATCTTACACATATGTAATGAATGAGTTGAATGAAATACAGTATGTGATTGATGCTTATAATGTTTAATGTTTCATTGTATATTGTGTGATAAAGTATATTGAACTAACTATATAGGTTTGTGGTTGTTGTGCATAGTTCTTAGTCAAAAATGATTGAGAAATATGTTCAAAGTTATTCGTATGAAGTTTTCATGCGAATGGACCATGCTAATGGACCATACGAATGAATATCTCATGCTAATGGACCAGTCGCAAGACTAAACCAGGAGACTGGATCAGTCACACGATTGAGACATAAGATTGACTCAGTCGCACAACTGAATCTTCAGTCGTGCGTATGGATCAATCGCATCATTCAATCGCACGACTGAACCATGCTAATGGTTTAGTCGTACGATTGGAAAACCCTAACCTATAAATACCACTTAGTTCGTGGAAAAACATAAGAATTCGATAGACTTGAAGAATTTCAACACATACTCGTACCCTAGCCGTCCAGAACATCCAGAAAGCATGTTCCAAGTTCATAGTTCACATATGATCTTGTTCTACTCGTTCTTAATGTTTCTTTAATCGTTAGATTGATTGGGATTGTGTTCTCACTAATTGGATCGCCAATCAAATAGGATTCCGCACTATTTGATCTGGTTTCACGCATTATCAGTTAGCACTCCGTATGTACACGGTCCTAACAAGTGGTATCAGAGCCTTGGCTCTTGATTTTTCGTGTGATTTGATTAGTTTCGGTGTAAAATCACGTTTTTCATTCAAAAGAGTCACCTTTTTTAGTAAAATAGTCTTTTCAACGTCTCTAGGTCTAAAAGTTTACGTTTTTTGGCATATGGCAGATTAGGGTTCTTGAAAAATCGTGTTTTTGTGTCAAAGTGTCAAAAACCTTCAATTTTGCAAAAACAGCAGCCTTTAGTCACACGATTGGCTCAATCGCACGACTGAACTCAATCGCACACCCCATTCGCACGATTGAACTCAGTCGCTTGCTCATTCGTATCACTGAACAACCCCATTCGCTTGTCTCTAATTGCACACTCCATACGTACAACTGAATCCAGTCGCACGATTGAATTCATTCGCACCATTCATTTGCATGACTTAGTCATCCACATTGACTCGTCCACATTTTTCCAATCGCATGATTGATTCATCCACATTTGTCCAATCGCATGATTGACTCATTCGCATCTGTCCATTCGCACAAGTGAACCAGTCGTGTTCTAAAGTTCAAAGTTTATAAAGATGGAAGATTAGTACTCTGCTTTTACTACCAGAAAAGACTCTCGCATCCAGAACCTTCTGCTTCTGGAAAATGAAATTGGGAATCACAATAAACCACCTCAACTTATAACTTTAGATGATTACCCACAATGGAAGCAGCGATTCGAGATCTATTTAAATGGAGTTGATCCCAATCTTTGGGAATCAATTGAGACAGGTTATAGTATGCCACTCGGGGCTGGTGGTGTTAAGTTAACTTTGGGAGGTATGACTGGCAGTCAGAAAGCGAAGTACAATGTTAAAAAGAAAGTGTATGCCCTGTTGACTCAGTCGATACCAAAAGATATATTTCATCAGTTCTCTGAGAACAAACAGGCAGAAAAGTTGTGGGAGGCTTTGGAGAAAAGATACGATGGGAATGCAACGTTAAAGGCATTGAAGGCAAAGGCTCTCAAAAAGGAGTTTGATAATTTCTCTTCAATAGGGAAAGAAAGCTTGGATGATATTATCGACAGATTCTACCATCTGATGAGTGAGCTGCACATTCATGGGGTTACAACGTTTATGGAAGATAAAGTGTCAAACTTTGCCGATGGTTTGCCGGAGAAATGGGACTCGTTTGTGTCTAACTTCAGACAGAACAATATACTTGCAAAGTTAGACATATATAACTTCATCCTAAAATTAAGGGAGGAGGAACTAAGGATGAAATACAGGTCACTAAAAAGATCCTACGATCTGAATCCTTCACTTTATAACTCATCTCCCACTCCAACCAGTTCAAGAGCACCAATTCAAACTACCTTTATGTCAAGTTCAGCAGCTCCTTCCCAAACTACAGCTTCAGGACCATAAATGTCAGGGTCATCCACTACCCAAAATATAGTACCTGAAGCCAATACTACAAAGTTGAAGACCGAGAATCTTGGTAATATCACTATGGAAGTAGCAAATGAGCATATGGATCTCCTAGCAGCTGTTGTTCATTCCTATGGTGGTCTAGTTGCAGGGAAGATTGGAAATTTCCATCTTGCAAATGAAGATTACGAGCAGGTGGATGAAAATGAACTAAAGAGGATGGATATCATGTGGGCGTTGGCTAGTGCTATCAGAAGGGCGAAAAAGTTTGTGAAAAAGACCGGACAGAACTTGGTAGCCACAAAAGACACAACTTTTGGTTTCGACAAAACCAAAGTTACCTACTTTAACTGTGGTGAAAAGGGGCATTTCAAACGTGAATATGTAAATCCCAAGAAAACAAGTAACGGAAATCCATTCTCAACCTTCCACCGTCAAGACAAACCCACAAGTGGAGCTACCTCTTCAAGCAAAGAGACAAAGGCCTTGACTGCTCAAGGTGATGAAGGATAGGATTGGACCTTCAGCTTTGTGTCTCCGGGTGAATTAAATATTGCATGTGTCGAGAGATTGGATGATGGCTCTGCGAGTGAAGGTGAAATCACAGTTGAACAAGTAATATCAGATAATGAAGAAGTTGTGAATGTGGTCGATCACCTGATTGAAGAAGAACTCAAAACAACATATTCAGAATCTCTAGCATCCGAAGAGTCAAAGTTTGCATTGATGGCTGATTCAACCGAGTCTTCACAGGTAAGTACAAAATACCAACTCATTGAAAATCATGCTTATGTTGAATGTAACAAATTTAGAGAGAGCATAGATTTAAAATTTGTTAGGTTATTAGACCATAATGATAGCTTAGTAAATGACTTACAAGTATGCACAAAAGCTAATCGTATTCTGAAACAAAATGAGTGCAGTTATGAAGAAAAAATAGAACTTTTAAGTAAACAACTAAGGGAAATCGAGGTTTTTGCCTTTTTAATCAAGCTAATGATATAAAGTTCTATTTAAATTCTTGGAAGAAACAAAGAAAGAAAAAGCAGTATTAGAAGTTGATGTCAACTCTTTAAAACAAAAACTGCATAGTTGGACCAGTTCTTTTCACATAGTTCAACACTTAGTGAAAGAATGAAATAATGGAGAAGGGTTGTGTTGGACCAAAAGACCCAATGAGCCTGATCAGAAAAACCTCTAAGTCCCACAGACATCATAACAACTGCTGAAGACTTGACCAGCTGTTTGACAAAGTCTAAAGATTTAAACAGCTGAAGAACTAAAGTACTGAAGACTTCAAAAGCTGAAGACCAAAGTCTGAAGATAAACAGCTGAAGACTAAAGTACTGAAGACTTCAACAGCTGAAGACTAAAATACTGAAGACTTCAACAGTTGAAGACCAAAGTCTGAAGATCAACAGCTAAAGAACAAAGTACTGAAGACCAAAAGCTGAAGTACAAAGACTGAAGACATTAGCTTATGACAACAGCTGAAGTTCAAGTACAAGTACTGAAGCCTTCAGAGTTTGTTACAACAGCTAAAGAAGCATTCTTCAGTTGTTATGATGGTTTCCTTTCAGTAGTTTTCTTTTTGTTTCAGTATTTGTAAAACGACTGAAGAGCATGTTCTTCAGCCGTTGTAGTTTCAGTAGTTTTCTTTTCAGTAGTTGTAATAATAGTTAACACTTAGCATTTTTGTAAATAGACGTCAGCTGTTTGACATCTTCAGTAGTTGTGTTAACTATCAGTAGTTTGAATAAATTCTGTTAGATGTCACTATCAAGTGACATCAGTAGACGTCACATCTCCTATATAAGAGATGTTGACCTAATTGTATGTGTGACATTCTGTTACCACGAAAGCGAATATTGAATGAAATATATTTGCAAAATTCTTTCTGTCTATAACCGTTTGTTCTTATCTTGAATATCTTTTTTGTTCTTGTGAATTCGCTAATTCATTGTTTGATTTCCGCTGCTATACTCTCTAATCAATCAAACGTAGATCGTTAATCCTAACAAATGGTATCAGAGCCAAGTTTGTCATTGATCGATCTAACAGTTGATCATTGAAACTGCTATTTGATATCTATGTTTGATTGAATTAGGTTAGTTGCAAAAACTGGTTATATATTATTGAATTTCTGCCGCTTTCGTTTATTCATTTTGAGATCTCTCTTGGTTCAATTTGGTTCGTTGTGTTTTGTTCTAAATCTGTTATAGCTTAATTGAATTTGGTTGAATCTAAGATGACTACTCCTTCTAATGACCCTCACAATACCGGTTCCTCAACCAAGCCTCCGATGCTGGTTAGGACTGAGTATAACATATGGCAACGAAGGATGCTTCATCACCTGTCTGTTAATAGTTCAGGTTGTTGGACATCTGTGGTACATGGACCACATAAGCCTATGGTGAAAAATCCGGAAACCAATCAAATGGTTCCGAAGAAGAAGGAACAATACTCAGATGAAGATCGGAAACTGTTTGAGATTGATGATAAAGCCCATGGAATTCTGGCCATGGCACTGCCTAATGAAATCTATTCAGGGCTTATGCATCATGAAACTGCTCATGACCTCTGGAATGCACTGAAGGAACAATTTGGTGGAACTGATGAGGTCTTAGCAAACGACAGAGAAATCCTCGCCCAACAATATGAGACATTCTCTTATAGAAGGGGTGAGACACTAACTCAACAGTTTGAGCGTTTTTCCTGTTTGATCTCTGAGCTGAAAATGGTGAAACAGGAATACACCAACAGCCAGATGAATAAAGATTCCTCAGATCACTGCCTGAGAGATGGGACACATACACTATTGTCCTACGCTCTAGTGCAAATCTGGATAGCCTATCTCTCACCCAACTTCATGGAAACTGCTTACATTTGAAAGAGAGATAGAGCAAAAAGGAAACTATCATCATCAGGAAAGCTCACTGATGACTTTGTACCAGGGAACACTGCCTTGGTTGGTCATGAGTCAGAATATGCTGCATCTGAAAGCAATTATGATGAGCATATTGATTTCTCTTCAAACAGCTCTGATCATGCCTTTGTTGGTATTGATAGTCATTCTGGCAGTAATAGTGACAATCTATGCTTCATCATGGATGATCTAAAGGAATTGCTGATGATGATTTAGAAGAGATGGATATTCTAAGCCAAATGGCCTTAGTTAATATCAGATCTCAGAAGTTCTACAAGAGAACTGGCAGGAAATTTCCTGGACTCTCTGGCAAAACCAAAGTTAGTTTTGACAAGAGTAAGTTGAGGTGTCACAAATGCCAAAGGCTTGGACACTTTGCAAGAGAATGTAGATCAACTGGATCTAACTCTTCTGCACCCTTTGTGACTTTTCCTAGCACTAGTCTACAAAACAGAGGGTAACATCCTGCTAGTTCTGGTCATCAATCACACCCTGTATCTCCTGCATACTTTGTCCCCCAGGGTCCAATGTCATATCCTTTACCCTACTATTACTTGCCTCAGCCAAAACCGGTTCAAGCTCCAATTGCACAACAACCACATGCATTACCTGAACCTCAACCTTCCCAATCTCATCAACAAACTCAACCTCAACAACACAGCTTTTTCACCCCAGGAGTTGTTGACTGGAGCAGTTTACCAGATAATTTGTCTGGTCATGAACAACTGTTCTCTGGTGCTGGTCAACATGGTGGTGACAGTCCTTTTGGAAATCTAGCTCTTATGGCTTTGGAGTCTACTGATACTTCATCCTCTAATGCCTCTACACCACAGGTATCACTGGTATCCTCTGAGGCAAAAGCCAAACTATGTTCTGAAACATGCATAGCCGCATTTGCATCTATTAGAGAAGCAAATGTAGCTTTAATTAACAAGAACATTGAGTTAGAACAAACAATTTCCAAAAGCAAAGCTGAATTTGAGTCTGTGATTAATGATAAGAATGATGAGATTTACAAACTAAATGCCAAATCACTGATGATAAGGCTAGGGAAGAGATACTTCTAGAGAAGTACAAAGACCTCAAAGAAACACTTGCAACTACCCAGGTAGAGTGTGATCGATGGTAAATTCTTGCAAGGGTTTGGAAATGCTTCTTAGTAAGCAATCTGCTTCCAATGTGAAGTTTGGCATTGGTTATAATCACACTGCTCCTCCTACAGACTTTACTCCCAGAGCAGAGGTAGAATCTGATGGTGAAAGCAATAACCAATCATTTTCATCATGTGATCTACTATCTGATACAACACCATCAGAAGTAGAAGTCAGCATTAATTCCTCTCAGAACTATCAGCTGATGTTGATGGTTCAAATGCTGACACTCACATGATCACAAAGTTGATCACTCCAGGTGATATTTCACAAAGTACTGAAAGTACTAAAAAGAATGTCAAACACCTGGAGAACAAGCCCAAACTACTACATGTACTAAAGGAAAGAAAACTGCAAGTAGAAAGGGTGGGAAAACTACTGAAGAAGATATCAAGAAAGCAGGTACTAAAGCAAAGAAAACTGCTAGTACTGATAGCAAACTACTGAAGAACAAGTCTTTAGTAGTTTCATCTTCTTCAGCAGATGATCAACTTAAGATGAAGAAAAAGCCATGTGAAATATGTGGCTTATTCAATCATCTTACTGATGATTGCTGGTATAAAAAGGCTCCAAACTCAAACATAATGAAAACATTAAAGAGAAAATGGATAAAATGAAAACTGAGTTTGAAATCAAATTTGTACCAGCAACATCAAAACCTGTAACCCCAAAATCCAAAAAGAAATCCACAAAGAAAGGGGTTAAACAGGTAACAGCTGAGGTTGCTCAAAGAGAGATGGTACAACACAGGAACTCATCAAACTCAAGCACTAATGTGTCTGATGAGCTGAAGGCTTTATCATAAAATCAGACACAACTTGTTATGATGGTTCAACATCTATTGGGGAGAGTCAACCAATTAGATGCTCCTGTGTTGAAACCACAGAGAAGAAAATCCATGCCAAAGGAATCTTCTTCTTCACCATCTCCATCCCCTCAGGCTGTTATTCATAGCAAGTCTGTTAGTTTACCATCTGTTGATGTGAATAGACCCAAAACCAAAAAGGTTTGGGTCTAAAAATAACTAATTGTTTATGATTGCAGGGTTCTTCAACATGCCAAAGTAGCATCTGGTATGTAGACAGTGGGGGATCTATGCATATGACAGGGAACAGCTCTCTTCTTCATGACTACTCTCAAGGAAAGAAGGGGTTTGTTTCTTTTGGCAATGATGCTAAGGGTTACATCATTGGAAAAGGCTTTGTCTCCAATGGAGAAATAAAGTTTGATGATGTTAATCATGTGGAAAATCTCAAGTACAATCTCTTGAGTGTCAGTCAAATGTGTGATAAAGGCCATGTTGCTCTTTTCACCAGTCAGAACTGCAGGATTCTGTCATCCAAAGTTCTGAATTTGATTGATAAGGTGTTGGATGATCACACTCTCCTGAGGGCCAACAGGACATGAAGAGTGTATGCCTTAGATCTTTCCAAGAAAATAAATATCAGAGGCCATCCTTGCCTATTTTCCAAAGCCTCTCCTCAGGAATCTAAACTGTGGCACAGAAGGCTGGGTCATGTTAATTTCAAAACATGAATCAGCTGATCCACAATAGTTTAGTGAGAGGCTTACCAATAAAGGAGTTCCACTGTGATGAAACCTACACTGCTTGTTTAAAAGGAAAACAACACAAAGTCTCATTCCCTCCTATTGAAGAGCCTAAGTCCACTGCCTGCTTGCAATTACTGCATATGGATCTATTTGGTCCTGTGAGAGTGATGAGCATGGCAAAGAAGAAGTACTGTCTGGTAATTGGGATGATTACTCCAAATTTGTATGGACTTTCTTTCTACATTCAAAGGATGAGGTTGCTCAGAAGATTATCAACTTTGTGTTGCATGTTGAGAAGCAGTATTCCCTTTCAGTCAAGTGTATAAGGAGTGACAATGGAACTGAATTCAGAAACCATACACTTGATGAATTTTATCTTTCAAAGGGAATCAAAAGGCAGTTTAGCATCCCAAGGACTCCAAACAAAATGGAGTAGTGGAGAGAAAGAACAAGACCCTAATTGAAGCTGCAAGGTCTATGTTGGCTGACTCTGTTTGCCACTGACCTTTGGGCTGAAGCTGTTAACACAGCTTGCTATGTGCAGAATAGAGCCTTCGTAAATCAGAGGTTGATGAAGACTCCATATGAAGTTCTACATCACTTGGCTCCTTAATTTCATTTTTCAAAGCATTTGGGTGTCCCTGTTTTATTCTCAACACAAAGGATCAACTCCAAAAATTTGATCCTAAGGTGGATGCAGGGTATTTTGTTGGTTATTCATCTACTGCAAAGCATAAAGAGTCTTCAACTGTAGAACAAAGATAGTTTAAAAGACTTTGCATGTGAAGTTTAATGAATCTCCAATGGACAGGATTCCACAAAACCCTGTGGAGTTGTTTGATTTGGACATACTGCAATATGTTCCTTATCAACCTCCAGTTGTTGCAGACCATGTGGATAAATCATCTTCTGCAGCATGTCTTCCACCTGGTGGTATTGATGATGATGATGATAATATCAATACTCACCTATTCAAGTTTAGTGACCAACTGCCTGAGTCTGCTAAACTTGATGTTCCTGTAGCTTCAGCAGTTCCATCTACAACAAATGCTGATGAGATTTCTGATTCCTCTACATCTTTTGAGTTACCATCAAATTCTTGGTTTCAAGAGTCTGTATCAACATTTGCTGCTGCTGAAGGTTCTACAAACACTTGCACAGATATCATTGTTTATCAAGAGCTGAAGAATCACCCAATGTCTCAAATCATTGGTGATATCAATGCTGGAGTTTCAACAAGAAGTCAATTGTCTAACTTCTGCTTCTATGCTCTCTTCATCAGTCAGATAGAGCCAAAGAACTATCATGTTGCTTTAAGAGACAATGGATGGGTTGAAGCCATGCAGCTCGAGCTACTTCAGTTCAAGAAACAGCAGTGTGGGAACTGGTTCCTCTACCCCCAGGTAAGTGTGCAATAGGCACTAAATGGGTGTTTAGGAATAAAACTGATGAAAATGGGCTTATTGTTAAGAACAAGGCTAGACTGGTTGTACAGGGGTTCTCACAAGAAGAAGGTATTGATTATGATGAAACCTTTGCCCCTGTAGCCAGACTAGAGGCAATTAGATTGTTCTTAGCCTATGCTGCATTCCACCATCTTAAAGTTTTTCAAATGGATGTCAAAAGTCCATTTTATATGGTAAAATAAAAGAAGAAGTTTATGTGTGTCAACCACCAGGTTTGAGGACAATAAACATCCTGAATGGGTGTGTAAACTTGATAAGGCTCTTTATGGGCTGAAACAAGCTCCTAGAGCCTGGTATGAGACACTTTCCACTTTTCTTCTCAAGAATAATTTCACTAGAGGCTCCATAGATAAAACTTTTTTATTAAGAAGGTGGATCAGCATAAGCTACTTGTTCAAATTTATGTTGATGATATTATTTGCATCCTCTGATCCCCAGTTGTTTGATGATTTTACCAAATTAATGAAAAAGAGGTTTGAAATGAGTGCAATGGAGAATTACAGTTCTTTCTAGGTTTGCAGATCAAACAAAAGGCTGATGGAACCTTTATTCAACAGTCCAATATACAAAAGATCTTTTGAATAAGTTTGATTTACAAAATTGTAAGCCCTGTTCTACTCCCATGTGCAACATCACACAACTGGATGCGGATCAGAAAGGTAAAGTTGTTGATGAAACACTTTACAGATGTATGATTGGGTCCTTGATGTACTTAACAGCTTCTAGACCAGATCTTGTTTGCTACTTGTGTCTGTGCTAGATTTCAGCTGCTCCTAAAGAGTCTCATTTGATTGCAGTCAAGAGGATCTTTAGATATTTGCAAGGTACACAATCTCTAGGTTTATGGTATTCCACTGGACACTCTTGCAAATTAGTTGCTTCTTCAGATAGTGACTATGCAGGGTGCAAGTTAACTAGAAAGTCAACTTCTGGTGGATGTCAATTCCTAGGCAACTGTTTGATTTCTTGGCAAAGTAAGAAACAAATATCTGTTGCTACATCCACTGCTGAAGCAGAGTACATTGCAGCTGCAAGTTGTACTTCTCAGGTACTCTGGCTTCAGAACCAACTTTTGGATTATGGCATACAAGACTAAGACTCCATTATTAATGGATAGTGCTTCAGCTCTATGCATTGTCAAAAA